>SJYW01030906.1:85752-97544 GCA_006410735.1 Raphicerus campestris | reverse complement strand
CTAGTTTAGTTCCATCTACAAAAGAAATAGTTTTTTATGAAGCTATGAAGGTTAAACAAAGTCTACATGTATTATATATATATAGATATTTTTTTTAAGATTCTTTCCCCTCATAAGTTATTATAAGACACTGAGCAGAGTTAACTATGCTATACAGTAGGCCCTTGTTTGTTATCTATGTGTATACATTAATACCATTGGAATAAGAGAATATTTCACTCAAAATATGGAATACTTCTTTTAGCTATAGAACATAGTTTGGAAGTATTAAAATTTCCAGTACAACGCAACAATGGATGCATTTGCTTTGCAAAACAATGCATTGCTTTTCAACAATTATGCCTTTATAAGTCTTAAGTTACTCTAGTATTCAGTTCAGTTCAGTTCAGTCACTCAGCTGTGTCCGACTGTTTGCAACCCCATGAATCGCAGTATGCCAGGCCTTCCTGTCCATCACCAACTCCTGGAGTACACTCAAACTCACATCCACCGAGTTGGTGATGCCATCCAGTCATCTCATCCTCTGTTGTCCCATAATCCTCCTGCCCTCAATCCCTCCCAGCATCAGTCTTTTCCAATGAGTCAACTCTTCACATGAGGTGGCCAAAGTACTGGAGCTTCAGCTTTAGCATCATTCCTTCCAAAGAACGCTCAGGGCTGATCTCCTTCAGAATGGACTGGTTGGATCTTCTTGCAGTCCAAGGGACTCTCAAAAGTATTCTCCAGCACCACAGTTCAAAACATCAATTCTTCAGCGTTCAGCTTTCTTCACAGTCCAACTCTCACATCCATACATGACCACAGGAAAAACCATAGCCTTGACTAGACGGACCTTTGTTCGTAAAGTAATGTCTCTGCTTTTCAATTTGCTATCTAAGATGGTCATAACTTCACCTGATTGATAATATACTAAAAATTCTTTCCTCTGAATGTGAAATACATAAACCATCAAGTAATATCTAGCATCAGTAAATAATATCAATCTATGCTCAGTAATTTCAGTTTATATGTACTTTGTAGCAAAAATGAAAAGATGTTAGTTCATTCATATTCAGATACTTGGCTTGCACAGATTTGTGAATCACAATCTTAAGTTTCTTTGAATTACTCTTTTTAGTCAGAAGTCCCTGTAATAGTTTGATTTTCTGCAAATATGTGGAAACACTAATTTTGTCATAGTAACACAAGACACTATGCTCATATATTGTCACTGACAATTCAAGTCACAGAATCATTAGTTAATAAATATTTTAGGGGAGGAGTTGAAGATTTGCTTATTTTCCAGTAGAGGATAAAACACTGTTTTTTTGACTTTGTGAATACTTTTCTTAGTTATGTGTCTAGGAATTATATCAAATATATTTGAGCTAAATAATATTGGATCCCCCAGTCATCTCTGTTTGAATTCCCCAAGGAAAAGAATATCAATTTATATTAAAAAATCCATAGGATTTGCAAGGCATTTTTACCATTATTTCGACAAAAGTAGTATTTTTTTTAATTATTTCAGTTTAACTAAAGAAAAAGGGAGTTAGAAGGATTTGAGGATTAATTTTAAGAAATCTAAACTCATGACATAGAGATTGCTATTTGCATGTTTGGAATTTGCATTCATTTCTTCCCTCCTTAAGAATCACAAAGTTGAATGATATTTTGGATATTTTCTAGCTTTATGCCTGTAATTAAACTGTAACCAATGTGTAAAATAAGAATAATGATATTTTCTATCTCATAGAAATACTGTGTGAATTCATATAAAACATCAATATATAAAGAAAACATGTCATCTGTAATCTCCTATATATGATATTAATATATTCTAGTAAGAATGATGATCCACAATATCAGTCTTTGGTAATAAACATGAAATTATTCTGTTACTGGGTACTAAATATGTGTTTGTGGGATGTACAGGTGCATGTGCTTGTGTATTTTTAAAAAAGATCTATTTATGAAAATAGTTTCCCATAGCCATTTCATCACCTGATTGTAACTACTGTGTTCCTAACATGACATCATGACCAACTGGAAATAGTAAATAGAGTGGTGCTAGGATACAGGATCATGATTCATGTAGGGCCTTTTCCTGAACTTACAGTCAGAGTTATAGCATGCTTAAAAACAAGTATTCTGGCATCAGATAGAGCTGGGTTTAAATACTCTTATCTGTTCTGTATTCCTGATTATGTAACTTAAACTCTCCAAGTTAAATCCAGTTTCTTATCTGAAAAATGATAATTATATTCTTTCTTTGCTCACAGTGTTTTTCCAAGCAAATCTAGGAGATGACACATAGGAGGTAAATAACAAAGTGCCTGTCTTAGTAAATGCTCAATAAATATTAGTTAATATTATGGTTCATAATCTCACACAAACATGGAGAAAAGAAAAATAAATAATTAGGAGGAGCTATATAAAATCAAAAGTATGAAAAAGACAGGAATGACATATTTTGGTGCAGTTTTCTCTATCAGTGACTATATTTTATAAGAAATCAATGTACTGTAAACAAATTCTTGGAGAAAAAATTTCTTTGGTTAAAATTTTATAGAATATTAGAAACAGAATAAATATTTAAGTCAAAGAGGAGATTTATCATTTTGCTTCTATGAATCATTTTTCACTATTTCTATGTATAATGGGAGAACTGTGGCTTGACTTATTAGTTCTTTAATTGTCAGAAGCCTCACATAATTATTAACTTAAAAAACTAAGATTTAACATTGATGTCTGTGAGAGTAAAAATATATTTACATGTTGTCATGGTCTTATCTGAATGTTTGTGTTCCCTCAAAATTCATATGTTGAAATTCTAACCCCAAAGCATATATATCTATTTTTTATGTGTAGTCTTTAGGGTGTGATTAGGTCATAAGGGTGGATTCATTAACAGTGGGATTAGCTCCCTTATAAAGGAGATCTCTAGGGCTTCTCAGGTGGCTCAGAAGACAAAGAATCTGCCTGCAATTTGGGAGACATGAGTTTGATCCCTGGGTTGGGAAGATCCCCTGGAGGAGGAAATGTCAACCCACTTCAGTATTCTTGCCTTCAGTAATGTCATGGTCTAATCTGAATATTTTTGTACTCTCAAAACTCATATGATGAAATTCTAACCCCACTGAGAATCCTATGGACAGAAAAGCCTAACATGGTACAGTCCATGGGGTCACAAAAAGTCAGACATGACTGAGCAATTAATAAAGTGGTCTTTTACCCCTTCCACCATATGAGGACGCAAATAAAATTCTATGATCAAAACGGGATCATCACTTAAAGGTGCTTCCACCCTTATCTTAGACTTATGGTGAGAGATAGATTTTGGTTGTTTATAAGCTTCCCAGCCTGTGCTATTTTCTTATGGCAGTACAAACACACTAAAACACATATTTTATATGCAATGATTCTAGACATATATTTATACAGTTTAATAAGGAAATGACAAGTTCACATGACTTCTCCAACAAATTTCATTTAAAATGAAAATTTTATCTTTATAAAAGTTATATTATTTTCCAAATATTTATAACATAATATGGTTGAAAAAGCAAAAAATCATACCTTCATAATAATGACTTGAAGACTTTATAAATGAGATGTTTCTTATGTGAAACTGCTTAATTATTTTAACTTCCAGAAAAGTATAAAGTGTGAAATTCCCAAGGTATAGTAAACATTCTTTTCCACACTTTACACATACACACACTCATAGGTGGTACAACTCAACTGTCTCTCAATTTTTTATTGAACAGTTAGTCATGTCATAGTTTACTGAGCATCTGTGGAACAAAGTGGTATTTTAAAATAAAGCAATTTACCCAGTAGTTTGAGTGAGTGTTAGTAATCTGGGTTCATGACTCCCTTAAGAATAGTTTTACAGCTTTGATAATAGACTTAAACTGTGCCAGCTAATTTATGATTGAAGACATTCTTAATTGATGCTAAAGAAGAAAACAGAAGAAAATGAAATCACTAGAGATGTGTTAGTTGAACATTTTATGAAAGAATTACCATAAAAGATTTTCCATTATAGAAAGGTTATATTATCGTAATATTTGGGAGATCATCAAAATTTAAATCTATAAGCACCATAGTGGCTCTGGGTCCCCTCAGTATTTACTTTTATTATTAAAAATCCACAGAAAGATATCTTTCCAGTTTTCAAAAAAGATTGTTTTTAGTCTAAGAAAGATAGAAAATAGTTACATTGCATTTAGATGTATTTTCAGAATCAGAAATAAACAATAAGCTATATTATAGTCTGAAAAGCTGCTGTATTTGGAATCAAATGCCAGTTTATGTGTTTAATCACATCAGGCCAATGCTTCATTACTTTGAGCAAAACAACTGAGATTCTTGAAAATAGTGATGCCATTCTTATCTTGGTTTTCATAGCAAAAATAAACAAAAACTTTCAAGAAAATAGTAGCAAACATCTCACATAAATTTGAAAGCCAAATAATTACTCAAGAATTCAGGTTCAAATAATAGATTTTTTAATAATTTGATGGAATAATGAACATTGTTCCAATACTTTGACTTCATTTGTATTTAGAAATAAAGTAATTCATCTACATGTTATCTTGGGTACCTTTGATTTCATCCATTATTCTATGAAGTTTACTAGGAGTAGTTAGAATCTCTGTTAGCTATTAACTCAATATTCAAGCCAAGAGCTTCAAAAGTCACTATTTAATTCTATGTCCAAGTGAAAANTTTAGAAATAAAGTAATTCATCTACATGTTATCTTGGGTACCTTTGATTTCATCCATTATTCTATGAAGTTTACTAGGAGTAGTTAGAATCTCTGTTAGCTATTAACTCAATATTCAAGCCAAGAGCTTCAAAAGTCACTATTTAATTCTATGTCCAAGTGAAAAACAATTTCAGATTCTCTACTTAAAGATAACGTGGCATAATCTCCAGACTTTATGTTACTTGTTTTCCACCATGATCAGAACATGATTTTTCCTCTTCCTTCCCATCCCCTAATCCCCGAGCCCCGCTTCCTTTCTATCTCACTCTCTTTCTCTCTCTCTGCTCTGTCCCTCTCTGTCCTTTCTGTTATTANTCAATTCTTCACATCAGGTGGCCAAAATAGTGGAGATTCAGCTTCAGCTTCAGTCCTTCCAATGAAAATTCAGGACTGATTTCTTTTAGGATCAACTAGCTGGATCTCCTTTCAGTACAAGAGACTCTCAAGAGTCTTCTCCAACACCACAGTTCAAAAGCATCAATTCTTTGGTGCTCAAATTTCTTTATAGCTCAACTCTCACATCCATGCATGACCACTGGAAAAACCATAGCTTTGGCTAGACTGACATTTATTGACAAAGTGATGTCTCTACTTTTCAATATGCTGTCTATGTTAGTCATAACTTTTCTTCCAAGGAGTAAGCGTCTTTTAATTTCATGGCTGCAGTCACCATTGGCAGTAATTTTGGAGCCCAGAAAAATAAATTCAGCCACTGTTTCCATAGTTTCCCCATCTATTTGCCATGAAGTGATAGGACTGGATGCCATGAACTTTGTTTTCTGAATGTTGAGTTTTAAGCCAACTTTTTCACTCTCCTCTTTCACTTTCATCAAAAGGCTCTTTAATTCTTCTTCTTCACTTTCTGCCATAAGGGTGGTGTCATCTGCACATCTGCAGTCATTGATATTTCTCCCAAGAATCTTGATTCCAGCTTGTGCTTCGTCCAGTCCAGCATTTCACATGATGTATTCCACATATAACATAGATATGCAGGGTGACAATATACAGCCTTGACAAACTCTTTTTCCGATTTGGGACCAGTCTGGTCTTCCAATTCTAACTGATGCTTCTTGACCTGCATACAGATTTTGAAGGAGGCAGGTAAAATGCTCTGGTATTCCCATCTCTTTAAGAATTTTCATTTGTTGTGATCTACAAAGACTTTGGCATAGTCAATAAAGCAGAAGTAGATATTTTTCTGGAACTCTCTTGCTTTTTCAATGATCNAAAGGAGGCAGGTAAAATGGTCTGGTATTCCCATCTCTTTAAGAATTTTCATTTGTTGTGATCTACAAAGACTTTGGCATAGTCAATAAAGCAGAAGTAGATATTTTTCTGGAACTCTGTTGCTTTTTCAATGATCCAAAGGATGTTGGTAATTTGATCTCTGGTTCCTCTGCTTTTTATAAATCCAGCTTGAACTTCTGGATGTTCATGGTTCATGTTGAAGCCTGGCTTGGATAATTTTTGAACATTACTTTTTATCATGTGAGATGAGTGCAATTGTGCAATAATTCGAACATTCTTTAGCCCACACTTAGATTACGGTGTACTTTCTGGAATTCAGAGATGAAGCCCCATCCTAGGATAGGAAGTAAATCCTTGCCTCTCCTTGATACCCTGAGTTATAGACCCAACTGAAGGACAGAAGATTAGAGACAAGCTTTCAGATGGTCAATCACGGTAGCAGAATCTAAAATGAGTTGTTATTGGGACTTCCTATGTGGTTCAGAAGTTGAAACTTTGTCTTCCAATGCGGGGGATGTGGATTTGATTCCTGGTCTGGGAGCTAAGATCTCAAATGCCTTGGGGCCAAATATATATATATATATATATATATATATATATATATATATAATGAAAACAATATTGTAAAAAATTAAATAAAAACAAGATTTTTTTAAAATAAAATGAGTTGTCATAGGCAGGAAATGAATAGGAACAAAACGAGGAGGAAAAGAAATAAACCAGCATAACAAGAGTAATTTTTAAAATNAAATATATATATATATATATATATATATATATATATATAATGAAAACAATATTGTAAAAAATTAAATAAAAACAAGATTTTTAAAAAATAAAATGAGTTGTCATAGGCAGGAAATGAATAGGAACAAAACGAGGAGGAAAAGAAATAAACCAGCATAACAAGAGTAATTTTTAAAATGAAAACAGACAAGAGAATTTTAAGATGTAAGAGATAGTGAACCTAGTTAAAGTAACTATAATGTTTAAACAAATTACAACTGATTTAAAATGCCAATGATTTTGGCTAAGATAGATTTTTAGTAAGAGTAAGATTGTTTAAAGAGTGATAAAAAAAACTTGGAGACATGGATAAAAAATAGAATGGAAGTCATATATTAACTCTTCTGAGAATTTAACAGGAAGAGTGAAATAATAATAAAAAAATAGAATAAAAGGGGAAAGCTTTTTGAGGTTTGAGGAAACTTGAACAAATTTGAAGGCTGAGAGAGAGAGAGAGAGAAAAGTTAAAAAGAACAAGTTGTAGAAGAAAAAATTGGAATTGCAAGGATAAATATATTTCAGTATCTAAAGTACAGTTAGAGCTTTTCTTCATAAAAGAATTTTGAGCAGATACTTATATTAGAAAACTCAAACTTTTCAGCAAATTTGAGAGAAGAAGCTTAGTTTATAAAGAGAACCTGGAGGGTTTTAAGACCCAGAATAATAACTATGAAAAAGAAAGCAATTACATGAAGAAAGTTAAGGTCAACTTTCAGTTGTCTACAAAAATTTATAAATGAGACAAACCTTTCATTTTCTGCATCTGAAATGGTAAGTTAGAAAAAAGAGGAGATAGTAAAGCTTGGCATCTGAATAAAAATTGCAGAACATATGAATCAACATGGAAAACTTCAACAGAGCCAAAATCTACATTCAAAAAAATTAACTCCACTTTCAAACATGAAGCTATATAATTTTTAACCAAATGAAAACTCCTTTCTGGGACATGGTGTGACAATTAACTAGTGTTTCTACCACCATGGTCTAGGTCTGGAGTCATACTCGAGAATGCCTTTAGGAGAGGCAAGGTGAAGCAATTTGGCTTGTGACATGTTCCTCAAGTACTTTCTGAAATAATGTCTGCCAGTGAATTAAAATGAAATCAGGTCAAGTCAAATACTGGTATAAATGAAAAATTTTAGGAATATAAATAATATATGTAAATATATAAACAGGAATATAAATAATATAAATAAATATATATCTGTAAGTTTTCAAAGCATTACAAAACATATTCTAACAAATAACCATAAAAACTCTAAGATGAGTTCAATAAAATTGTCTTTGCCAGACCAGTGTTCTGCATCAAACTAGAATTTCAATTTGCATCACCAGGAGACAGCCATGATAACTGTAACCGCTGAACAACTTCATGCTAAACAAATGTTGAGTGTCTATGTACCATCAAGTGAAAAAGGTTGGAAAGCAGCTAAAATATTCTTACACCCCAAAGAGAAGCTTCCTTAGTACATATTTTGTAAACTCCAGAGGAATCAATATATATAGAAAAACAAAATTAGACTATTTAAGAATATCACAGAGCAAGAGCTTATTAAACCTTAAAAAATGTAGAATGTTCAGAGTAATGTAATAAACAGTTTATGTTGATTATACGGCTTTAAATCATAGAGAACACACCAGTCATTCTGTCAAAAATTTGAGAATTTTGATAACATAGAGCTTCTCTCTGAATTTCAACGTGTTCAAAAATAGACTCGTAATTTGGTTGATAATTTTGACACAAAAGGTTTACACTTGTGATTGTATTTCACAAGGAGCTGAAGTGTACCATTGTTTTCATATTCAAAATGCAATTTTTAAAGTTGAAAATATTTATATTTGCAAGAGTTTCTTTAATTCTATTAACATTTGGGAGTTTGTGTTAATTGTTAAGGTGATAATGACAATTATTTAACATGATCTATATGAATAAAATGGGAAGATAGAAAAGCAAATTACATTAAGATAAATCAAGGCTTCAGAAATATAGATGTATCAGAAGTAATCCATCTCAGGTCCTCTTGTTCCCATAACTCTTTCTAAGGGGTCCAGCCTATTTAAAAAGCAAACCAGTTTTGTTTTATATCACGACCAAGACCCTCATTCCCTTTCAGTTCCAGCTGATTTTACTTAAGGTGACACATTCCTTGAGGACTGATAATCGACAGCCAGTAAGTGACCAACTGGCAATGACCCCACGCAGTAAAATATGCAATTTGATTAATACATACAAATAATTCAAACACAAATAGGTAACATTAATTTTCAATCATATTAGGGAAGTATAAATAAACTTGAAAACAGAGCATATAAAAACATTTCAGCTTAATAGTTTTAAAATCTGAAATACTGAGTTTAATCTTTAATATTCTTTTCCTTTAATGACTTAGTATATTATATCATTTAAGAAAAAAGAGACAAACAAAATACTTACTTCTGATGCTATTTCTCAACACTGACACAAAGGAAAAGCAAAAACTACAATTTAAACAATGACTAAAGGTCCATCTACTCAAGGGTATGGTTTTTCCTGTGGTCATGTATGGCTGTGAGAGTTAGACTGTGAAGAAAGTTGAGTGCCAAAGAATTGATGCTTTTGAACTGTGGTGTTGGAGAAGACTCTTGAGAGTCCCTTGGACTGTAAGGAGATCCATCTAGTCCATTCTAAAGGAGATCAGTTCTGGGTGTTCTTTGGAAGAACTGATACTAAAGCTGAAACTCCAGTACTTTGGCCACCTCATGGGAAGAGTTGACTCATTGGAAAAGACTCTGATGCTGAGAGGATTTGGGGGCAGGAGGAGAAGGGGACGACCGAGGATGAGATGGCTGGATGGCATCACGGACTCTATGGACGTGAGTCTGAGTGAACTCCAGAAGTTGATGATGGACAGGGAGGCCTGGAGTGCTGCAATTCATAGGGTTGCAAAGAGTCGGATACGACTGAGCGACTGAACTGAAGATTCACAAACTGAATACAACTGAACTGAACTGAGCTAAACATTCACAAAACAGTCAGCAACTGGACAATATATGGCAGATACCACCTAACATTTATCATTTGTGTGCTTGATTACTTACCATAGTACTTTTGAATAAAAGTAAGTAAAGAATAAGCTAATATTTTAAAAATTTGCCAGAAAGTTGCTGTTCTTAGGATTTTTTCCCTAAAATCATCTTTCTATAATTCAATGAAAAATTAATATGTTGCTAGTAAAAAAAAAAAAAAAAAGTGATGAACGTATGAAAGGACTATATTCATGAAAAGATATTGACATCATCATTGATATTCAGTCATCATTATTGTTATTAATAGTTCAGTTCAGTTCAGTCGCTCAGTCCTGTCTGAATTTGTGACCACATGAATCGCAGCACGTCAGGCCTCCCTGTCCATCACCAACTTCCGGAGTTCACTCAGATTCATGTCCATCGAGTCCATGATGCCATCCAGCCATCTCATCGTTGGTCGTCCCCTTCTCCTCCTAAATACATGAATATAGGCTCCTTGGAACTGTTTGTCTCGTTTCTTAACTCTTGGTCCAATGGAAAATCATTGAGCAGAAAATGGCAGAGAATGAGCAGCTCTAGTTTCAAAACTATTGTATCTTAATTCTTACTAAAATAACTATGTTAGTGTGATTTGGGGGCTTCTCTGGTGGTTCAAATGGTAAAGAGTCTGTCTACAATGCAGGAGGCCCAAGTTTGATCCTTGGGTCGGGAAGATGCCCTAGAGAAGGGAATGGATACTCACTCCAGTATATTTACCTGTAGAATTCCATAGACAGAGTAGCCTGGTGGGCTATAGTCAGTAAGTGGGAAAAAGTTGGACAGAAATTACCAAGACCTTATAAAATGAGATTTTATTAAATAAAAAATTTTATTTTAATAATATATTTAAGATATTACTTTTCAACTTAATTATACAAAATAGTGGCTCATAGATGGAATAGTCAATGATTATTACTATATACACATTTTTTAAAAATACAGAATTTATTGGCTATGAAGGTGAACAGAAGAGTAACATATTCCACCAATGTGTTGGGTATGCTCTGAAGATGTTAGTGTTTTAATATGCTTTAAAATGATCTCTTTCTAATTTCTAGTAAAATTTCCACTGGTTTTATTTCACTTCAAGAAAATGTGACTTTCAGTACACTAGGGAACTAAAGTCAAATATAGTTTTACATTTTCTTACCAAAAAATAAGAATAAATAGTTTTATTAATTCAGAAAATTTCAGATATCTTAAAGATAGTACTGCATCATATACTGAATAGTAGGTAATACCTTCAGAGGGACTTGGTTAGCATTTAATAATAAAATTAATATTTCTATAATGAAAATGTGAATACTAATTTTAAGTGGAAAAAGTAAATAGTAGAAAAAAATCTCAGAACTGTTAAAATGAAGTTTTGCCCCCCCCCCAAAAAAAAAACTCAATAAGCTTTTTGAATTTGAGAATTACAGAGAAAAAAATTGTTGGCACAAATTTCTTTCTCCTTTGTCCTCTAGAGAAGCATGAGTTCTTGATTTTTGGTTTTATGAACCAAGAGATCCTTTTATTTGTAAAATTTCCCTGAAATAGACATGTAGAGAGTGTCATATTCCTGGTCAATGATGTACAACTAGCTGAAAAGGAGCTGTTAGGTGCACTTACTTTCCACGGATGGAATTTTACAACCCTGAACGTGCCCCCACTGTATGTCTGTCTTTGTACGAATCCTGCTTTCACCAATTACAGCCTAAACTGAATAACTGTGCTAGGACTTTAATAAATTTCATGCTCTTAACTATGTGTATATTTTATCATTGACATGTCATTGCAAATATATCTACTAAAGGATTTGGGGCTTCCTCCACAACACTCCCAGCCAAAGCACTGCTATAACTTAAGATAATTTTTTTCTCTTTAAGTCAAATATCACTAGATCCATTAAGTTCTTATTCTATCTTTTATATACATATATATGTGTTTTTCCATATATATATATATATATATATATAT
>SJYW01030906.1:38244-59562 GCA_006410735.1 Raphicerus campestris | reverse complement strand
ATCAACTATGAATATTCATTGGAAGTACTGATAATGAAGCTGAAGCTCCAATATTTTGGCCATCTGATGTGAAGAACTGACTCATTGGAAAAGACACTGATGCTGGGAAAGATTGAAGGCAGGAGGAGAAGGAGGCAGCAGAGGATGAGAAGGTTTGACATCATCACTGACTCAATAGATATGAATTTGAGCAAATTCCAGGGATAGTGGAGGACAGATGAGCCTGACATGCTGCAGACCATGGGGTCACAAAAAGAAGGACATGACTTAATGATTGAACAACAATAATAAAATTGTTGTAGTCAAACCTGCAAACTCAGTGTGTAAGAATCTAGTTCCCTTACAGATGGGACCCTAGGCTTTTATCCTAATATCTGCTAATACTGTCCTAGTAGTCTTCAATCCACACACTGACTAGACTTCTGAGAGCTTGATTCTTACTATAAGAGTAACTGGATCCTCCCTCTGCAATTTGTCATCTGCCTCTAGGAAATTTCATGCAAGGTAGTGGATAGAAAACCTGAAATCTCAGAAAACTGGGAGTAGGAGGAAGAGAGAAAAGGGGAGCAGAGTTGAGAATAGTGTTAGCTTGCAGTAGATCATCAGTGATTGTTTAGAGGATCAGCACAGGGCTGTTTATCAGGATTGATCTTGGAACTGTATCTGGGTAAGGAAGGAAGAAGCGCCCTCAGGTGACTAAGGACAGTAGGATCAGTGGACAGTAGATTCCAGTGAAAAAGGACGGGTCAGAGTTGGTGATGTGAGAAGAAATGATAGAGAAAATAAGGAGCAGTGGTCAGAGAGTTGAATGAAACTCAGATTTTGGAATGAAAACTATTGATTCTTCAATGACCTTGAGAATGGGTGACTAAGGACAGTTATTGAAATGACCATCTGTCTAGGATTTTTGAAATCATCAAGAATTACGGTAGAAGAAGAGCTGGCAAGTCACAGTGAATCAGGAACTGAAACTTTCAAGTGTGGAAGAGTGACCTCAGAGCCGACAACTGACTGAGTGACCAATAAACCGAAACTATCAAGTCTACAATTCTGGTCATTTACCTAGATAAATAGTATTATATATGTAATAGGGATATACTGATATCTGGTTCATTTATTATGTAAACTAGCCTAGTTTAGCATGTCTAATTAACTGATAAATTACTGCATAAAAAGTCTCCTAGATTTCTTTAATATTTATTTTAAACATTACCATATTTTTAAAAAATTTAGTTGATTTATAATGTTTCATTAGTTTCAGGTGTAAAGCCCAGTAATTCAGTTATACATAAATATATATCTATTATTTTTCCAATTATTTTTCCTTATAGGCTTTTTAAATCTATTTTATAGATTTTAATCTATTTTATAGTATTTGGCTTGTGTGTGTGCTGAGTAATGTCTGACTATCTGAGACCTCATGGACTGCAATCCACTGGACCGTCCTGTCCTTCACCATCTCTCAGAGCTTGCTCAAACTCATGTCCATGGAGTCAGTGATGCCATCCAACCTTCACATCCTCTGTCCTCTCCTTCTCCTACCTTCAATCTTTTCCAGCATCAAGGTCCTTTCTAATGAGTTAGCTTTTCATATAAGCTGGTCAAAATAGTGGTGTTTTAGCTTCAGCTTCAGCCCTTCCAATGAATATTCAGGATTGATTTCCTTTAAGATTGACTGGTTTGATGTCCTTGCAGTACAAGAGACTTTCAAGAGTCTTCTCCAACACTACAATGCAAAAGCGTCAGTTCTTTGGTGTTCAACCATTTTATGGTCCAACTCTCACATCCATACATGACTACTAGAAAAACCATAGCTTTGACTAGGTAGACCGTTGTCAACAAACTAATGTCTCTGCTTTTTAATACACTGTCTATGTTTATCAGAGCTTTTCCTCCAACGAGCAAGCATCTTTTAATTTCATGGCTACAGTAACCATCTGTGATTATTTTGGAGCACAAGAAAATAAACTCAGTCAATGTTTCTATTGTTTCCCCATCTATTGGTCATGAATTGATGGAACAAAATGTCATGATCTTAGTTTTATGAATGTTGAGTTTTAGCCAGCTTTTTCACTCTCCTCTTTCACCTTAATCAGAGGCTTTTTCGTTCCTTTTTGCTTTCTGCCATAAGAGTAAACTCATCTTCATATCTGATGTCATTGATATTTCTCCCAACAATATTGATCCTAGATTGTGTTTCATCCAGCTTGGCATTTCACATGATGTACTCTGCATAGAAGTTAAATAAGCAGGGTGACAATATACACTCTTTCTCAATTTGGAACCAGTTCAAGGTACCATGTCTGATTCTAACTGTTGCTTCTTGACTTGCATACATGTTTTGCAGTAGGTAGGTAAGGTGGTCTGGTATTCTCATCCTTTGAAGAATTTTCCGCAGTTTATTGTGATCCATACAGCCAAAGGCTTTAGTGTAGTCAATGAAGCAGAAGGAGGTGTTTTTCTGGAATGTTCTTGCTTTTTCTATGATTCAGTGAATGTTGGCAATTTTATTTCTAGTTCCTCTGTCTTTTATACATGCAGCTGGAACATCTGGAAGTTCTCAGTTCACATAATGTTGAAGCCTAGCTTGGAGAATTTTGAGTATTACTTTGCTAGCATGTGAAACAAGGGCAATTGTGTGATAGTTTGAGCATTCTTTGGCATTGCCTTTCTTTGGGATTGGAATGAAAACTGACCTTTTCCAGTACTGTGGCCACTGCTGAGTTTTCCAAATTTGCTGGCATATTGAATGTAACACTTTAACAGCATCATCTTTTAGGATTTGAAATAGCTCAGCTGGAATNTTTGGGATTGGAATGAAAACTGACCTTTTCCAGTACTGTGGCCACGGCTGAGTTTTCCAAATTTGCTGGTATATTGAATGTAACACTTTAACAGCATCATCTTTTAGGATTTGAAATAGCTCAGCTGGAATTCCATCACCTCCACTAGCTTTGTTTGCAGTGATGTTTCCTAAGGCCTACTTGACTTCTCATTCCAGGATATCTGGCTCTAGGTGAGTAATCAAACCATCATGCTTATGTGAGTCACGAATATCTTTTTTGTAAGGTGTGTGTGTGTGCGTGCGTGTGTGTCTGTGTGTGTGTGTATTCTTGCCACCTCTTTTGAATATCTTCTGCTTCTGTTAGGTCTATGTCATTTATGTCTTTTATTGTGCCCATCTTTGCATGAAATCTTCCCTTGATATCTCTGATTTTCTTGAAGAGATCTCTAGTCTTTCCCATTCTATTGTTTTCCTATATTTCTTTACATTATTCATGTAAGAAGGCTTTCTTTTCTCTCCTAGCTATTCTCAGGAACTCTGCAATTGAATGAGAATATCTTTTAATTTCTCCTTTTCCTTTAGCTTCTCTCCTTTTGTCAGCTATTTTTAAGTCCTCCTCAGACAACCATTTTGTGTTTTTGCATTTCTTTTTCTTGGGATGGTCTTGATCACTGCCTGCTGTACAATATCATGATTCTCTGTGCATAATCCTTCAGACACTCTATCAGATCAAATCCATTGAATCTATTTGTCATTTCTACTGAATAATCATGAGGGATTTAATTTAGGNTTTCTTGGGATGGTCTTGATCACTGCCTGCTGTACAATATCATGATTCTCTGTGCATAATCCTTCAGACACTCTATCAGATCAAATCCATTGAATCTATTTGTCATTTCTACTGAATAATCATGAGGGATTTAATTTAGGTCATATCTGAATGACCTAGTGGTTTTCGTTACTTTTTTCATTTTAAGTCTGAATTTGACAATAAGGAGTTCATGATCTGAGCAACAGTCAGCTCTTGGTCTTGTTTTNCTTTCAGAATTTGACAGCAGTATGTATTCTAGAATCATTCATTTTGGGGAGAAAAAATTTTGTAGATGAGAAAGCTAGGGCTTTCTCACTAGTTTTAGTATAGAGGACAAACTGATTCCAAATTCCTGCTGGGAATGAGTATAGGGGCCCTGGTGATAGAAAGTAATTTATAAATAGAGCAATGTAGCTGATTACTGTAGTTCCAGGAAGAAGCTATATTATGGTTAATAGTGTACATTTAACCATACACATAGAGACGGGGTGTGTCTCTATGTGTAATGAATAGTGTGATTCTTTGTGTGTCTGTGATTTTGTGTTGTGTTTTCCTCCATTTTTGTCATCTTAAACATCACTGTTGGGCTTCCCTGGTGGCTCAGAGGTTAAAGCCTCTGTCTGCAATACAGAAGATGAGGGTTCGATCCCTGAGTTGGGAAGATCCCCTAGAGAAGGAAATGGCAACCCACTCCAGCATTCTTGCCTGGAAAATCCCATGGACGGAGGAGCCTTGTAGGCTACAGTCCCTGGGATCATAAAGAGTGGGACACAAATGAGCAACTTCACTTTCACTTTCAAACATCACTGTTACTGGTGTCAACTTCCCCAAAAAGTTTCCTATCACCATGTACCATTAATGTGTATATACATATAGATTAAACAAAATATACACATTCACTATATCCACTGATTTTATACCAAGTAAAATCCTTTAACCTGGAAGACAAATGCCATCACTACCCAGGAAAATGTTTACAGGATTTTTTTTAAGTTCTGTTCAGTTCAGTTGCTCATTCGTGTGCGACTCTTTACAACTGCATGAACCACAGCACACCAGGCCTCCCTGTCCCTCACCAACTCCCAGAGTCCACCCAAACCCATGTCCATTGAGTCAGTAATGCATTCCAACCATTTCATTCTCTGTTGTCCCCTTCTCCTGCCATCAATCTTTCCCAGCATCAGGGTCTTTTCAAATGAGTCAGCTCTTTGCATCAGGTGGCCAAAATATTGGAGTTTCAGCTTCACCTGAAAACTTCCAATGAATATTCCAGTACTTCCAATGAATATTCAGGATTTATTTCCTTTAGGATGGATTAGTTGGATCTCCTTGCAGTCCAAGGGACTCTCAAGAGTTTTCTCCAACACCACAGTTAAAATACATCAATTCTTTGGCTCTCAGCCTTCTTCAGTCGAACTCTCACATCCATACATGACCTCTGGAAAAACCATAGCCTTGACTAGACAGACCTTTGTTGACAAAGTAATGTCTCTGCTTTTGAATATGCTGTCTAGGTTGGTCATAATTTTTCTTCCAAGGAGTAAGTGCCTTTTAATTTCATGCCTGCAGTCACCATCTGCAGTAATTTTGGAGCCCAGAAAAATAAAGTCAGTCATTGTTTCCACTGTTTCCCCGTCTATTTGCCATGAACTGATGGGACTGGATGCCGTGATCTCAAGTTTTTGAATGTTGAGCTTTAAGCCAACTTTTTCATTCTCTTTCACTTTCATCAACAGGCTCTTTAGTTCTTCTTCACTTTCTGCCATAATTTTTATTAACTTTTTTGTTGACTCTGCTGGGTCTTCATTGCTGTTCAGGCTTTTCTCTACTTGTGGAGAGCCAGGGAAACTCTGTAGTTGTGGAATGTAGGCTTATCTCTTTGGTGACTTATTTGTTGCAGAGCATGGCTTCTAGGGCTCTTGACCATCAGTAATTTTGGCATGTGGGTGCAGTCATTGTGGTACACATTTTAGTTGTTTGATGGCATGTGGAATCTTTCCAGACCAGGGGCTGAGCTCATATCTCCTGCATTGGCAGGTAGATTATTAACCACTGAGCCATCAGGGAAGCACTATAGGATTCTTAATGAACAAAAAACTATGTTTCAGAATCCTCCTTACTGCATCACTCACACCTTCATTTAATCGTAAATCTTCTCCCTTAATAGGTCTTATAACATTTTGATTGGTCATCATTCATCACCCTGCCACTTCCCTCATTCAAACTCTTTCGTATGTGAGCCACAGAATGAGTCCCCCCCTCACCCAAGGCTCCCAGTACTGGAGAGGCTTGGGTGCCTCAGGGAGCCCCTGGTGTTACAGACATGCCACATCCAGTTCTAGAGGAATCAGAGAAAGAACGAGCCTCCAGGCATAGATGGAGGAAGTTTACTCAAGCTTTCCCTCTTAAGCTTTGAAATATTCAGTCAGTCCTGTTAACGCAAGTCCCCAGAATTTTTCCATCCTTCAACTAAAATTTTATAACCACTTGGCTGACACTCCCTATGTCAACCTTCTCCCAGCTCTTGGAACCATTCTTCTACTTTCTGCTTCTCTGAATTTTCCTTTTGATACCTTAGGTAAATGGAATTGTGTGGTACTGCTCCTCAATCTTACCAATATCCCCCAGCTTCATTCATACTGCGGCCAATGATAAGATAACCTTCATTTTTAAATGCTGAATCATATTGCAGTGTATGTATATGCCATATTTTCTTTACTGATTGTTCTGCCTATGAACAGTGGGCAGTTTTTCTGTCTTAGGTGTTGTGTAAAATGCATTAATGAACATGAGACTGTAGATATCTCCTGGACATTCTCGTTTTATCTCCTTTGGACATAAACTCAAAAGACTATTGCCTAGATCTTATGATAGATCTCTTAATAATTTTTTGAGGAACTTCCAAACTTTTCCATAATGGCTATGCCATTTTACACTCCTACAAACAGGCCACACAAGTTTCACTTGTCTACATCCTTGCCAATAACTGTTATTCTTTTCTTATAATACATATCCTAAAATGTGATATCTCCTTTGACTTGGTTTCCATTTCACTGGTTCTTAGTGATGCTGAGCACATTTCCTATGTATGTGGATCACTTCTCTGTATTCTATGAAAAAAATGTCTATTGAAGCTTTTCATACATTTTTCAAAATCAGTTAGTTATTTGCCTGCTGTTGTTTTGAAGTCTGTGGTAGTTGCTTGTATATTCTGGATATTGGCCCCTTATTCACATACAAAGTTTTCAGATATTTCCTCTCATTCTTTAGGTAGCCTTTCTGTTGATTGTTGAAGAGATCCTCTTTTCTTCACTTGGTAATTTTAGAACCCTGGCAAAGATCATTTGGCCAGACATGTGTGAAGTTTTTCAAGATTCCCTCCTTATGATTCGTTGGTCTCTCTGCCAATTTTGTTGCTGAAAGAACACAGTTTTGACTGCTGTGGCATTCTTACCTGTTTTGAATTCAAGAAGCCTCAATTTCCCGTTGTTGTTCTTTGCTCTCAAGATTGTTTTTTCTCTTTGGGCCTATTTTGGGTTCCTTAAGTTCTAGTATTNGGTAGAACACAGTTTTAACTGCTGTGGCATTCTTACCTGTTTTGAATTCAAGAAGCCTCAATTTCCCATTGTTGTTCTTTGCTCTCAAGATTGTTTTTTTCTCTTTGGGCCTATTTTGGATTCCTTAAGTTCTAGTATTAATAGTTCATGGTGAATGGTGTTGGATCTCTGAAGAAGAAGATTTAATTTCAGGACCAAGAACCAGTCTTGATCACTCAAGAGCTTCTGTATAACAGAGTTTTATTAAAGTATAAAAAGGAACAGAGAAAGCCTCTAACACAGACATCAGAAGGTAGATGGAGAGTGCTAGTCTTTAGCCGGATGTTTTATGTTTGTTAGAAAGCTTCGAATCAGATAATTATGAGAGACACCTTGAGAGTGATAGAGTTTCACCAGGCCTCTCTCCCACAATATGCATTTTTGAGATAGGATGGCACAAGATGTGTCATCCTCCAACCATAAACCAATTGATATGAATACTGGTTTGTTGACCTATTATTAGCCAAAAGTTAGTCTTCAGTTCAGTTCAGTGGCTCAGTCGTGTCTGACTCTTTGTGACCCCATGAATCACAGCACACCAGGCCTCCCTGTCCATCACCAACTCTCGGAGTTCATTCAGACTCACTTCCATCAAGTCAGTGATGCCATCCAGCCATCTCACACTCTGTTGTCCCTCCCCGCCCCCCGCCTCCAATCCCTCCCAGCATCAGAGTCTTTTCCAGTGAGTCAACTCTTCACACGAGGTGGCCAAAGTACTGGAGTTTCAGCTTTAACATCATTCCTTCCAAAGAAATCTCAGGGCTGATCTCCTTCAGAAAGGACTGGTTAGATCTCCTTGCAGTCCAAGGGACTCTCAAGAGTCTTCTCCAACACCACAGTTCAAAAGCATCAATTTTTCAGTGCTCAGCTTTCTTCACAGTCCAACTCTCACATCCATACATGACCACAGGAAAAACTATAGCCTTGACTAGATGGACCTTTGTTGACAAAGTAATGTCTCTGCTTTATAATATACTGCCTAGGTAAGTCATAACTTTTCTTTCAAGGAATAAGCGTCTTTTAATTTCATGGCTGCAGTCACCACCTGCAGTGATTTTGTCATTCCAAGTACTTGTCTCTTCTCTTTTTTAAAAGTGTTCTATGGTTTTCAGTGCATAAATCTTTCATTTCCTTAGGGGACTTTTGTTTTGCCTTGCTTGGTTCTTCTAGAGTCAAGGATGGGAAAGACTGGCTCATGAAGAGAGTCAATTTCCCCCCCTCCCCTCTGAACCTACTCTCTGGTTACTTGTACTCTAGGTGTGCTGGGCTACACCCTTCATCTCTGCCTACAGATCAGCTCCCTACTGAATTTTCTTTGAATCTGAGTGTTCACCTTACTATTGGAATGTCCACAAGCACTGTCCCAATGTCTGGCCTGGATTCAAGAGCCCCAGGTATACCTACATGTGAATGATCTTATCAAGCCATCAAATCATCTGCAATAAAGAAAAACCAGAACAGGCAATTAGTTGCCTTTCCTTGTCTTTGGAGCTCTTAGTCTTGAACTTTTCAATATAGTAGCCAGTAGTTAGATCTGCCTATCTGTAACATATTTCAAATAATAATCAGCTTGTTATATTTAAAAAAATCACAAAAATGATACAATTGCTTGATCACACTAGCCATATTTCAAGTGTGTTCATAAGTGTTGGAATTTCANCAATAAAGAAAAACCAGAACAGGCAATTAGTTGCCTTTCCTTATCTTTGGAGCTCTTAGTCTTGAACTTTTCAATATAGTAGCCAGTAGTTAGATCTGCCTGTCTGTAACATATTTCAAATAATAATCAGCTTGTTATATTTAAAAAAAATCACAAAAATGATACAATTGCTTGATCACACTAGCCATATTTCAAGTGTGTCCATAAGTGTTGGAATTTCAGTTTCATAAGCTTAAAGGTAAGAGCTATATTGGGTCTGTGGAGTGTAAAATTAAAAGGTGATTCTCTCTGCATCTCTCTCTTGTGAAATTTTGCACCTGTGATCAACACTCGTTGAAGGGCTCTGACTCCACCAAGCACAGGGGAAGTCTGTGAACCTGGAGGGAAGACCAGGGAGATGCTGTGTGAGCCAATAGGAGGAGGAGAAATGGGTGGGTCAACTTGTATAATAACCATATTATTGCTCATTGTTGTCCTTCTACAGACTGCTGCCTAGAAAATATTAGCCGCAGTGATGTGGAAGGTAACTCAGATAGGGAACAACTCTCAGGTGGGATTTAGAGAGAGATGGTTCCTCGATCACTCAGATAACACCTGCTTCTTTGGTGATGAAGGAGGTTGAATATAAACTAAGGAATAAGAAGGAAATATGTGTAGAACTGTGATTTCTTCCTCTCACAGTTTAATGATATAATAGAGCTATGTGTCCATGTGCTTTATTGTGCTGTGCTTACAGTCATCTCTTCTTGCTTTTTGTTTAAAAATGTCTTTTCTCATATGACTACTCTTTCCTTGTCCTTTCACTGCCAAATATTAAAGCTTGGTTTCTGGTTAGTACCTGCAGAGTATTATGTATGAGGGACTTTGGCTTCATGTTTCAGTTCTCCTATGATGGCCATTTCCTAGTGGACACAAAAGTCTCTTGACACTAGAGACCAAGTTCTTGAGTATCAGGTGGTGGGTGAGACATGAACTCTATCCCTCTGCATTTTTAGGATGTGTGGCTTCCCCTTGTGTTTGTCTTCACTGCTTATTCCTCTTTTAAAGGATGTACTGAGGGCTGGATGCATCAAAGCACACATACTCTGGCATCCCTGCCTGGGCTAAGACTCCTGGAGCTCATTTCAGCACCACACCTCCCCAAGGATGCTGTGCTGAAAGTGCTTCAGTTTTCCACGTGAGAGCAATCCATGTCCAGCTGCCCCTAGAGACCAGCATGGCCACAGATTCTAGAGACTGTGAAGGAGCCACTGGCTTTCTTTACACATTTTCTCTCACAGCCCTTCTGACCTGGTCTCCTAAGATTGACAAGACCTAGGTCAGAGACTCAGAGCAGCAGGACCTGGGGGGACTGTTCCCCTTAGAATCCACTACTCCCTCCAGACCAAAGCACCAGATGGTTTTGATCACCATATTTGCACACTCCTCAGCTCATTTATTTATCTTTTATATTTTTATTTGTTTTGCTTTTGAGTTGTGGTATTTGCATATATACTTCATGTATGAGCTCCTTGTCTGATATATGGTTTGTAATTTTTCTGTAGGTTATCTTTTCATCCTACTGATTGTTGAAGAGACTACAGTTTCCCTATTTTGCTGTCTTAGAATCTTGGTGAATTTTGTTTGACCACTTATCCATGAGTTTTATTGAGGCTCTTTATTCTGGTCATTAGGGCTATGCATCTATTTCTATGTCAGTATCATACAGCTTTGATTCCTATATCTTTGTAATGTGTTTTGAAATCAGGAGATGATAATTGATCTTTGTTCTCAAGATTATTTTGTCTATTTGGAGTTGTTAATGGTTCCATATGTATTTTTGGATTTGTTTTTTTTTTTTTCTATTTCTGTGAGAATGAAATTAATATTTTGATTGGTGCTGCAGTGAATCTTTACTTAGCTTTGGGTAGAAATGTCAACAGTACTAAGTTGCCAGTCTATGAGCATGATATGTCATTTCAATTCCTTGTTCCTTGATTCTCTCTCAGTGTGCTGTGTAGTGTTCAGTGTGCTGTGTAGTGTTCAGTGTGCTGGTCGTGTCTCTCTGAAGGCCCTGTGTCCCTCCCTCCCTGATCTGAGTCAGTGTTGAAGAGATGGGCTTGTGAGGAGATGCAGTGTCTCTCCCTCCCTCCTCACCTCTTCTCTGATGATGTTCAGCACAGGCACCCTGGGCCCTGTTTCCATACCTGTTCCCTCAAGAGGAACACCTGCTGGGAATTCCTCTAAGATCTGGGTGTTGATATTGCTGTTTCAGTGTCCCAAAGGCTCATGAGTACGTAGAATGTGTGCACAAGACCAGGAAATACCTACAAATGAACCATCATATCACGCCAGCCAAACACTCTTGAAGATGTTGGGCTACAGTTCACAGGATTGCAGGTCTTGTACTTACCAGGATTTGAGACCAAAGAAAAATCCTAGAGTTGACAGAGATATCAAAGGTTTAATAGGTGGGATGATTTCCATTTCTGAAGTAAAAGGGTCCTGGAGAGACACCCATTGTGGATAGCACAGGATAGGCAGAACACAGCAGCTGCAGCATTCTTCACTCCAGCGGATAGGGATTCTACCAGTTACAATGGGAATGAACATAAGGTTGGCTCATTGGTTACACTGATTACCATGGAAATCAGTAGAGGGCCACACCCCTCTCTTAGCCCCTCAAGGCTAAATTCTTTCTTGGGGCAGAGGTGTTGTCTTTGTTAATCTATTAGCAAACAGCCATCTTGAAATGGCCAGAAAATGCAAAGGAAATAATCAGGAGAGTGATGAAAAGCAAGGGGTGGTAACATCCTTATATATCCTTACATGCTCAGTCATTCAGTTTTGTCCGACCCTTTGAGATCCCGTGGACCCATATTCTACCAGGCTCCTCTGTCCATGCTGTTCTCCAGGCAAGAATATTAAAATGGGTTGCCATATCCTCCTCCAAAGCCTCTTCTCAACCCAGGGATCCAACCCATGTATCCTGCACTGGAAGGCAGATTCTTTACCACTGAGCCACCTGGGAAGCCCTATAGCTGCCCTTGTACAGAGATGCCCTGGTATTCCAAATACTCTTCCCCATAATCTATCAGAAGTGATAGAACAAGTGGTATTGATCTTAAGCTTCATTCAGTCTTTCCAGGTGGCTCAGACAGTAAAGAATTCACCTGAAATGCAGGAGACCTGAGTTTGACCCTTGGGTCAGGAAAATCCCCTGAAGAAGGAAATGACTACCTACACTCCAGTATTCTTGCCTGGAGAACTCTAGACAAAGGGGCCTGGCAGGCTACAGTCCATGGGGTCATAAATTATGCAAACATGACTGAGTGAATAGCAAACAAACATAAATAAACATATATAGTGGTTGTTGTGTATTATAGTGTGGTAGCCACTAGGCAAATGTGACTGTTATGATTGCTTGCTTTACTTGTGTCAAAAACACTTGCAATTTCAGATTGGTTAGTGAAGGTGAGAGCTCTAATGGGCCTGCAGAAGTGAGAGGTTGAGAATTGACTCTTTCAGCATCTCTATCTTTAGGTTTGNGAGGTGGCCAAAGTACTGGAGTTTCAGCTTTAGCATCATTCCTTCCAAAGAAATCTCAGGGCTGATCTCCTTCAGGAAGGACTGGTTGGATCTCCTTGCAGTCCAAGGGACTCTCAAGAGTCTTCTCCAACACCACAGTTCAAAAGCATCAATTTTTCAGTGCTCAGCTTTCTTCACAGTCCAACTCTCACATCCATACATGACCACAGGAAAAACTATAGCCTTGACTAGATGGACCTTTGTTGACAAAGTAATGTCTCTGCTTTATAATATACTGCCTAGGTAAGTCATAACTTTTCTTTCAAGGAATAAGCGTCTTTTAATTTCATGGCTGCAGTCACCACCTGCAGTGATTTTGTCATTCCAAGTACTTGTCTCTTCTCTTTTTTAAAAGTGTTCTATGGTTTTCAGTGCATAAATCTTTCATTTCCTTAGGGGACTTTTGTTTTGCCTTGCTTGGTTCTTCTAGAGTCAAGGATGGGAAAGACTGGCTCATGAAGAGAGTCAATTTCCCCCCCTCCCCTCTGAACCTACTCTCTGGTTACTTGTACTCTAGGTGTGCTGGGCTACACCCTTCATCTCTGCCTACAGATCAGCTCCCTACTGAATTTTCTTTGAATCTGAGTGTTCACCTTACTATTGGAATGTCCACAAGCACTGTCCCAATGTCTGGCCTGGATTCAAGAGCCCCAGGTATACCTACATGTGAATGATCTTATCAAGCCATCAAATCATCTGCAATAAAGAAAAACCAGAACAGGCAATTAGTTGCCTTTCCTTATCTTTGGAGCTCTTAGTCTTGAACTTTTCAATATAGTAGCCAGTAGTTAGATCTGCCTGTCTGTAACATATTTCAAATAATAATCAGCTTGTTATATTTAAAAAAAATCACAAAAATGATACAATTGCTTGATCACACTAGCCATATTTCAAGTGTGTCCATAAGTGTTGGAATTTCAGTTTCATAAGCTTAAAGGTAAGAGCTATATTGGGTCTGTGGAGTGTAAAATTAAAAGGTGATTCTCTCTGCATCTCTCTCTTGTGAAATTTTGCACCTGTGATCAACACTCGTTGAAGGGCTCTGACTCCACCAAGCACAGGGGAAGTCTGTGAACCTGGAGGGAAGACCAGGGAGATGCTGTGTGAGCCAATAGGAGGAGGAGAAATGGGTGGGTCAACTTGTATAATAACCATATTATTGCTCATTGTTGTCCTTCTACAGACTGCTGCCTAGAAAATATTAGCCGCAGTGATGTGGAAGGTAACTCAGATAGGGAACAACTCTCAGGTGGGATTTAGAGAGAGATGGTTCCTGGATCACTCAGATAACACATGCTTCTTTGGTGATGAAGGAGGTTGAATATAAACTAAGGAATAAGAAGGAAATATGTGTAGAACTGTGATTTCTTCCTCTCACATTTTAATGATATAACAGAGCTATGTGTCCATGTGCTTTATTGTGCTGTGCTTACAGTCATCTCTTCTTGCTTTTTGTTTAAAAATGTCTTTTCTCATATGACTACTCTTTCCTTGTCCTTTCACTGCCAAATATTAAAGCTTGGTTTCTGGTTAGTACCTGCAGAGTATTATGTATGAGGGACTTTGGCTTCATGTTTCAGTTCTCCTATGATGGCCATTTCCTAGTGGACACAAAAGTCTCTTGACACTAGAGACCAAGTTCTTGAGTATCAGGTGGTGGGTGAGACATGAACTCTATCCCTCTGCATTTTTAGGATGTGTGGCTTCCCCTTGTGTTTGTCTTCACTGCTTATTCCTCTTTTAAAGGATGTACTGAGGGCTGGATGCATCAAAGCACACATACTCTGGCATCCCTGCCTGGGCTAAGACTCCTGGAGCTCATTTCAGCACCACACCTCCCCAAGGATGCTGTGCTGAAAGTGCTTCAGTTTTCCACGTGAGAGCAATCCATGTCCAGCTGCCCCTAGAGACCAGCATGGCCACAGATTCTAGAGACTGTGAAGGAGCCACTGGCTTTCTTTACACATTTTCTCTCACAGCCCTTCTGACCTGGTCTCCTAAGATTGACAAGACCTAGGTCAGAGACTCAGAGCAGCAGGACCTGGGGGGACTGTTCCCCTTAGAATCCACTACTCCCTCCAGACCAAAGCACCAGATGGTTTTGATCACCATCTTTGCACACTCCTCAGCTCATTTATTTATCTTTTATATTTTTATTTGTTTTGCTTTTGAGTTGTGGTATTTGCATATATACTTCATGTATGAGCTCCTTGTCTGATATATGGTTTGTAATTTTTCTGTAGGTTATCTTTTCATCCTACTGATTGTTGAAGAGACTATAGTTTCCCTATTTTGCTGTCTTAGAATCTTGGTGAATTTTGTTTGACCACTTATCCATGAGTTTTATTGAGGCTCTTTATTCTGGTCATTAGGGCTATGCATCTATTTCTATGTCAGTATCATACAGCTTTGATTCCTATATCTTTGTAATGTGTTTTGAAATCAGGAGATGATAATTGATCTTTGTTCTCAAGATTATTTTGTCTATTTGGAGTTGTTAATGGTTCCATATGTATTTTTGGATTTGTTTTTTTTTTTTTCTATTTCTGTGAGAATGAAATTAATATTTTGATTGGTGCTGCAGTGAATCTTTACTTAGCTTTGGGTAGAAATGTCAACAGTACTAAGCTGCCAGTCTATGAGCATGATATGTCATTTCAATTCCTTGTTCCTTGATTCTCTCTCAGTGTGCTGTGTAGTGTTCAGTGTGCTGGTCGTGTCTCTCTGAAGGCCCTGTGTCCCTCCCTCCCTGATCTGAGTCAGTGTTGAAGAGATGGGCTTGTGAGGAGATGCAGTGTCTCTCCCTCCCTCCTCACCTCTTCTCTGATGATGTTCAGCACAGGCACCCTGGGCCCTGTTTCCATACCTGTTCCCTCAAGAGGAACACCTGCTGGGAATTCCTCTAAGATCTGGGTGTTGATATTGCTGTTTCAGTGTCCCAAAGGCTCATGAGTACGTAGAATGTGTGCACAAGACCAGGAAATACCTACAAATGAACCATCATATCACGCCAGCCAAACACTCTTGAAGATGTTGGGCTACAGTTCACAGGATTGCAGGTCTTGTACTTACCAGGATTTGAGACCAAAGAAAAATCCTAGAGTTGACAGAGATATCAAAGGTTTAATAGGTGGGATGATTTCCATTTCTGAAGTAAAAGGGTCCTGGAGAGACACCCATTGTGGATAGCACAGGATAGGCAGAACACAGCAGCTGCAGCATTCTTCACTCCAGCGGATAGGGATTCTACCAGTTACAATGGGAATGAACATAAGGTTGGCTCATTGGTTACACTGATTACCATGGAAATCAGTAGAGGGCCACACCCCTCTCTTAGCCCCTCAAGGCTAAATTCTTTCTTGGGGCAGAGGTGTTGTCTTTGTTAATCTATTAGCAAACAGCCATCTTGAAATGGCCAGAAAATGCAAAGGAAATAATCAGGAGAGTGATGAAAAGCAAGGGGTGGTAACATCCTTATATATCCTTACATGCTCAGTCATTCAGTTTTGTCCGACCCTTTGAGATCCCGTGGACCCATATTCTACCAGGCTCCTCTGTCCATGCTGTTCTCCAGGCAAGAATATTAAAATGGGTTGCCATATCCTCCTCCAAAGCCTCTTCTCAACCCAGGGATCCAACCCATGTATCCTGCACTGGAAGGCAGATTCTTTACACTGAGCCACCTGGGAAGCCCTATAGCTGCCCTTGTACAGAGATGCCCTGTTATTCCAAATACTCTTCCCCATAATCTATCAGAAGTGATAGAACAAGTGGTATTGATCTTAAGCTTCATTCAGTCTTTCCAGGTGGCTCAGACAGTAAAGAATTCACCTGAAATGCAGGAGACCTGAGTTTGACCCTTGGGTCAGGAAAATCCCCTGAAGAAGGAAATGACTACCTACACTCCAGTATTCTTGCCTGGAGAACTCTAGACAAAGGGGCCTGGCAGGCTACAGTCCATGGGGTCATAAATTATGCAAACATGACTGAGTGAATAGCAAACAAACATAAATAAACATATATAGTGGTTGTTGTGTATTATAGTGTGGTAGCCACTAGGCAAATGTGACTGTTATGATTGCTTGCTTTACTTGTGTCAAAAACACTTGGAATTTCAGATTGGTTAGTGAAGGTGAGAGCTCTAATGGGCCTGCAGAAGTGAGAGGTTGAGAATTGACTCTTTCAGCATCTCTATCTTTAGGTTTGCAACTGAGATCAGTGTCTTACCGAAGGGCTCTGACTGCACATAGCACAGATGACTGCCATCTGTTATCCACAGTGAGGTGTCTGTTCAGGACCCTGGGAAAAAGATCAAGGTGATGTTTTGAGAGCCAGCAGGGCCTCAATTGGAGCAGAAGTGGGTGGGTCTCTAATTCTAATCATCTTGTTGCTCTTGGTTGTGTTCTTATGGAATGCGTTGTGGAGAGCATTTGGTGCAGTGATGAGGAACGGAACACTGGCAGGAAACAACATTCAGTTGGGATCTGATGGGAGAGGCTTCCTGGGACTTCAGGGCTAAACCCTCTGCTTGGAGGCTAAGGAAGGTTAACATGAAATTAGGAAGAAGGAACTCTGTGTAGAGTTCAAACTTACTATTTTCATACTTTAATGATATGATAGAGAAATTGTGTCCTGGACTTGTATTGTGCTCTGTTTATAATCATCTTTTGTTGCTTTCTGCTTCAAAAATTATTTTGCCCATAAGAGCTGCTCTTTTCTGCACTTCCACTAGTATGGAAGCCTGGTCTCTGGTCAGCACATCTCGGGTATTGTGTACTGCAGACTCTGTTTCTATTGCATGTTGAACTATGATGGCCACAAAATTCTCATTGTCATTTGACACTGGAGACCACGTCCCTGTAGTGCATGTGAGGTAGTGTGGTGAGACGTGAACTCTCTCCTCCTGAGTTTTCAGGACCTGTGACTTCCCCTCATGTCTGTCCTCACTGTTAATTCCTCATGTAGAGGTCGCTCCCAGGGTGGATGAGTCACAGCACACAGGCTCTGGGTCCCTGCCTGGGCTCGGTCTCCTGGAGCTCATTTCACCCTCAGCACACCAGCCAAGGCTGATGTGCTTCCATGTGAGAGGTCCATGTCCAGCTGCTCCTAGAGACCCTCCATGGCTGCAGATTCTAGAGTCTGTGAAGGGCCACTGGGCTTCTTCACACACTTGCTTTCACAGCCTTGATGACCTGGTCTCCTGGGATTAAGCAGTCCCAGCACAGCCGGTCCTAGAGTCACTGCTGCTCTCAGAACCCATTGCTCCATCCAGACAGTCCTGCCCCTCCTCCCTAGTCCCAGGCCTGCCCCATCCTCTGTCCTTTCCGTACACCTTCCCAGATCTCATCCTTTCCAATTGTTCAAGTCTCAGTGCAAACCCGGCAGCTACCAGGTGTTTATGGAGGACCCTTGCCACATCATTCTGGCTAAACGTAATTGGAAGCGTTTGCCTCTGTCCTCTCTAAGGGTTTGGGAAACTTGAGGTGTTTCTGTGAGCATTACATATCTCCCAAGTAACTCAGGTCACCTCAGTCAACGGGAGAGTCTCTACTGTGTGGAATTTTTGTCCTTCCCTCTAGCAAGGGTCAAAATACTCTCAGATCCATGCCAAGTCTTGCCTGGGAGGGATGGATTGGTTAATTCAATAATGGGCTGATTGGAGATGTTGGTCATACACCCATGGTCCTTCTTCCAATGTGCCTCTGTTGGAGAACTCTAGCATTTGTGGAGGTTCAAGGAAGAAGGAAAGGAACAAGGACAGGAGGAGATAAATGAGGAAGGAAGAGAGAGGAAACAGCAGGAGAAAGAGGCAAGCGAGGTCGTGGGCAGAGATGCACGGAGACAGTGACCGCCTGGAGGAGGGACAGGTTGTCACCGCCTCATTCCTGGTCACATGTAGACAAGTTGAGGGTGGTAACAGGATGTTGGAGGTCAGAGACCCACTTTTTCATTGCAGAGGTGAAACTCTGAGGCCCTGGGAGGTCCTTGAGGCAAGTACACCAGGGGTCCTAATGCCAGGCTGTGAGGAGCACCTGGGGCCCCTGGTCACATCCTGACTCTAAGTCTGCCATTTGCTTTCCTACAGCCTCTCCACATGAGTGCTGCCCTCAGACACCAGACAACTACATGGCAGNGCCAGGCTGTGAGGAGCACCTGGGGCCCCTGGTCACATCCTGACTCTAAGTCTGCCATTTGCTTTCCTACAGCCTCTCCACATGAGTGCTGCCCTCAGACACCAGACAACTACATGGCAGATAATTAAGATTCAGAGATGGTGAGCAAGAATATTGAGGTCATTTATTTCTTTTTTCAGATCTTTCAAAAAATTTTCCATTTTTCTGATCCATATACTCTTCCTTGTAACCCTTCCCCATCTCATCTTTCCAACTTTTTTTTTTTTTTTTAACCTTCTGGAGGACTTGGTCTCTTGTAGGCACTTAGGGTTCTGGAAGCTTATATAAAATCTANTCATGTATGGATGTGAGTGTTGGACTGTGAAGAAGGCTGAGCGCCGAAGAATTGATACTTTTCAACTGTGGTATTGGAGAAGAATCTTGCGAGTCCCTTGGACTGCAAGGAGATCCAACCAGTCCATTCTGAAGGAGATCAGCCCTGGAATTTCTTTGGAAAGAATGATGCTAAAGCTGTAACTCCAGTACTTTGCAAAGTACTGGAGTAACAGTACTCCACCTCATGCAAAGAGTTGATTCATTGGAAAAGACTCTGATGCTTGGAAGGATTGGGGGCAGGAGAAGAAGGGGACGACAGAGGATGAGATGGCTGGATGGCATCACTGACTCAATGAAAGTGAGTCTGAGTCAACTCCGGGAGATGGTGATGGACAAAGAGGCCTGGCGTGCTGCGATTCATGGGGTCGGAAAGAGTCGGACACTACTGAGCGACTGAATTGAACTGATGTTTCTATGCCATTCACCCAAATCATCTTACCCTCGCCCTCTCCCACAGCGTCCAAAAGACTATTTTATACATCTGTGTCTCTTTTGCTGTATCACATACAGGGTTATAATTACCATCTTTCTAAATTCCATATATATGTGTTAGTATACTGTACTGGTGCTTTTCTTTCTTGCTTACTTCACTCTATATAAGAAGCTCCAGTTCCATCCACCTCATTAGAGTTGATTCAAATGTATTCTTTTAAAAGACTGAGTAATACTCCATTGTGTATGTGTACCACAGTTTTATTATCCACTCGTGCCCTGATGGACATCTAGGTTGCTTCCATGTCCTGGCTGTTATAAACAGTGCTGCGATGAATGCTGGGGGTACATGTGTCTCTTTCAATTCTGGTTTCTTTAGTGTGTATGCCCAGCAGTGGGATTGCCTGTGTTGTATGGCAGTTCTATTTCCAGTTTTTTTCAGGAATCTCCATGACATCACCCTTACGGAAGAAAGTGAAGAGAAACTAAAAAGCCTCTTGATGAAAATGAAAGAGGAGAGTGTAAAATTTGGCTTAAAGCTCAACATTCAGAAAAATAAGATCATGGCATCTGGTCACATCACTATATGGGAATTAGATGGAGAAACAGTGGAAACAGTGTCAGACTTTATTTTGAGGGCTCCAAAATCACTGCAGATGGTGGTTGCAACCATGAAATTAAAATACTGTCACTCCTTGGAAGGAAAGTTATGACCAACCTAGACAGCATATTGAAAAGCAAAGACATTACTTTGCCGACAAAGGTCCGTCTAGTCAAAGCTATGGTTTTTCCAGTGGTCATGTATGGATGTGAGAGTTGGACTGTGGAGAAAGCTGAGCATCGAAGAATTGATGCTTTTGAACTGTGGTGTTCGAGAGGACTCTTGAGAGTCCCTTTGACTACAGGGAGATCCAACCTTCCATTGAAGGAGATCAGTCTTTGGTGTTCTTTGGAAGGACTGATGCTAAACTTGAAACTCCAATATTTTGACCACCTTATGTGAAGAGTTGATTCATTGGAAAATACCCTGATGCTGGGAGGGATTGGGGGCAGGAAGAGAAGGGACGACAGAGGATGAGATGTCTGGATGGCATTACCCACTCGATGGACATGAGTTAGGGTGAACTCTGGGAGTTGGTGATAGACAGGGTGGCCTGGTGTGCTGCAATTCATGGGATCGGGTGGCAAAGAATCAGACACGAGTGAGTGACTGAACTGATCTGAACTGAAATGACACTGTTCTTCATAGTGGCTGTACTAGTTTGCATTCCCATGAACACTTTAAGAGAGTTCCCTATTCTCCACACCCTCTCCAGCATTTATTGCTTATAGACTTTTGCATAGCAGTCATTCTGACTGGCACATTTCACTGTCTTGTATTTCATATTTTTTACAGATTTAGTGTTAGAATCAGAATTTTTAGTAATTAAATAATCATTTGATAAAAGATGAATAAATAGGTTTATTTAACATTATATGCTTCATGCATATGATTTTTGATTAATTTTCTTAACCCATTAAGAAAAAAATTATATCCAAAAGACTTAAAGAATCTTGCTTTGCTTTCAGCAAAGATGAAACACTGTTTGTTGAAACACTGGAACACTGTTAGGTACAGTGTTCCATACACATCAGAGATTCATGACTGCCTATGTTTTATCTCACTCTTTTTGGTGTGTGTCTTATATTTCTAGTGATACCAGAATGTCTGCTGGAGCTTCAGCCACCAATTTCACATTCCAGGCAGCAGAAACAAGGAATAGGAAAGATATCTGCTTTCAAAGAGTATAAGCTATCTGTATTTTATTTCTTTGATCAGAATATACCCATAGGGTGAAATTAGAGCCTGTAAAATGTAGTGCTTTATTTGGGCATTTTATTACCTCCTTTAACATTGAGATCTATTACTAAGGATAGGAAAATTAATGTGTACAACTACTGGTCTCTGTCTCATTACA
>SJYW01030906.1:8526-37883 GCA_006410735.1 Raphicerus campestris | reverse complement strand
GGAATCTGGAAGATAATTTTAACTTTATAATTTAATGTTATTATTATTAGCCTTAAGCATACCTTTAGGTTGCATTATGTTAATTGGTTTAATGGTCAGTAAATATTTATCTTCTTTTTAAAGTAATTTTTATATAGGTTAAATTTTTCTATTGACTTCAAACTTTTCAAAGCCTTGATGTAGGATTAGAAGCTAAGGGTTTTGTGCAAGGTGAAAGTCATTTCTCATTTATCTTGACTATCCAGAATCAATGAGTGCCTGAGTATCTGGTGTCCATTAAATTCAGATTGAGGAGATGATGTTGAAAAAAGTGGTCCTACCAAAAATACTCACACATACACACAGTTTTGGTTTTTTTCTGAGAAAAGTAAATACTGTAAAAGTGACAAGTGTGTTAGTGTCTTTTTTTACATAAGTATAAAATTCTGTATGTTCAAAGTATAGAGCTTGATGATTTGATAGATGTACACATTTTAAAAAGATCATCATAATCAAGCCAAGTCTATTATCTCTACATACTTACTTTTGTAAGTATGTAAGTATGTGTACATGTGTGGAAAAGAATTAAGATCCTTTTAGAAAATTTCATATTTACAATTTAGTATGAATATTGGTCAGCATGCCTTTAAGTTAAGTCCCCAGAGCTAATTGATCCTGCATAATTGAAACTTTGTACCTGTAACCAGGATCTCACCATTTCCTGCTAACAACCACATTATGCTCTCAGCTTCAGCAGGTCTCTTTCTGATCTCATGTGTAAATGAGCTGGCACAGTCTTTATCCTCTGGGGCTTATTTCACTTAGCCTAGTGTGCTCTGGGTTCCTCCATCTTGTTTCTTTTTCTTTTCTTTCTTTTCAATTGGAGGCTAATTACTTTACAGTATTGTAGTAGGTTTTGCCATACATTGACACGAATCAGCAATGGGTGTACATGTGTTCCCCTTGCTGAACTCTCCTCCCACCTCCCTCCCATACCATACCTCAAGGTCATCCCAGTGCACCAGCCTGAATGTATTTTCTTATGCATCAAACCTGGACTGGCGATTTATTTCACATATGATAATATACATGTTTTAATACTATTCTCTCAAATCATCCCACCCTTGCCTTTTTCCACAGAGTCCTAAAGTCTCTTCTTTACATTTGTACCTCTTTTGCTATCTCGTATATAGGGTCATTGTTATCATCTTTCTAAATTCGATATATATGCCTTAATATACTGTATTGGTGTTTTCCTTTCTGACTTACTTCACTCTGTATAAGAGGCTACAGTTTCACCCCCCTCATTAGAACTGATTCAAATGCATTTTTTAAAATATCTGAGTAATATCCCATTGTGATATTTACTACAGCTTCATATCCATTTATCTGACAACGGACATTTAGGTTGTTTCCATATCCTGGCTTTTGTAAACAGTGCTGCGATGAACACTGGAGTACATGTGTCTCTTCCACTTCTGGTTTCCCCAGTGTGTATACTCAGCAGTGGGGATAGCTGGATCATACGGCGGTTCTATTTCCAGTCTTTTAAGGAAGTTCCACACTGTTCTTCATAGTGGCTGTACTAGTTTGCATTCCCATTAAGAGTCTAAGAGGATTCCCTTTTCTCCACATCCTCTCCAGGTCTGTAGACTTTTTGATAGCAGCCATTCTGACCAGAGTGAAATGGTACCTCATTGTGGTTTTGATTTGCATTTCTCTGATAATGAGTGATGTTGAGCATCTTTTCATGTGCTTGTTAGCCATCTGTATGTCTTCTTTGAAGAAATTTATGTTTAGTTCTTTGGCCCATTTTTTGATTGGGTCCTTTATTTTTCTGGAATTGAGTTACAGGAGCTGCTTGTATATTTTTGAGATAAATTATTTGTCTTTTGCTTCATTTGCTATTATTTTCTCCCATTCTGAAGGCTGTCTTTTCACCTTGCTTATAGTTTCCTTCATTGTGCAAAATCTTAATTTTAATTAAATTCCATCTGTTTATTTTTGCTTTTATTTCCATTACTCTGGGAGGTGCGTCATAGAAGATTTTGCTGTGATTTATGTCAGAGTGTTTTGCCTATGTTTTCCTCTAGGAGTTTATAGTTTCTGGTCTTACATTTAGATCTTTTCCACTTTGAGTTTATTTTTGTATATGGTGTTAGAAAGTGTTCTAGTGTCATTATTTTACAAGTATTTACCAATTTTCCCAGCACCACTTGTTAAAGACACTTTCTCTTCTCCATTGTATATTCTTTCCTCCTTTGTCAAAGATAAGGTGTCCATAGGTTTGTGAATTTATCTCTAGGCTTTCTATTTAGTTCCATTGATCTATATTTCTGTCTTTGTGGCAGCATCATACCATCTTAATGACTGTAGCTTTGTAGTAGAGCCTGAAGTCAGGCAGGGTGATTCCTCCAGTTCCATTCTTCTCTGTCAAGATTGATTTGGCTATTTGAGGTTTCTTTATGTTTCCATACAAATTGGGAAATTATTTGTTCTAGTTCTCTGAAAAATACCATTGGTAGCTTGATAGGAATTGCACTGAAACTATTGATTGCTTTGGGTAGTATACTCATTTTCACTATATAGATTCTTCCAATCCATGAACACAGTATATTTCTCCATCTATTTGTGTCATCTTTTATTTCTTTCATCAATGTTTTATAGTCTTCTATATATAGGTATTTTGTTTCTTTAAGTAGATTTATTACTAAATATTTTATTCTTTATTGTGATGGTGAATGGAATTGTTTCCTTTATTTCTCTTTCTGTTTTCTCATTGTTAGTGTATAAGAACACAAGCGGTTTCTCTGTGCTAATTTTATTTCTGGCAACTTTACCATATTCATTGATTAGCTCTAATACTTTTCTAATGGAGTCTTTAGGGTTTTCTATGTAAAGGATCATGTCATATGCAAACAGTGAGAGTTTTGCTTCTTTTCTAATCTAAATTCATTTTATTTCTTTTTCTTCTGTGGTTGCTGTGGCTAAAAATTCCAAAACTATGTTGAAGAGTAGTGATGAGAGTGGGCAACCCTGTCTTGTTCTTGACTTTAGGGGAAATTATTTCTATTTTTCGCCATTGAGGATAAGGTTTGCTGTGGGTTTATCATATATGGCTTTCATTATGTTGAGGTATGTTCCTTCTATGCCTGATTTCTGAAAGTTTTTTTTTTTTTTTTTACCATAAATAGATACTGAATTTTGTCAAAGGCTTTCTCTCCATTTACTGAGAAAATCAAATTTTTTTTTATCTTTGCTACTGCTAAGTCGCTTTAGTCGTGTCCGACTCTGTGCAACACCATAGGCAGCAGCCACCAGGCTCCCCCATCCCTGGGATTCTCCAGGCAAGAACACTAGAGTGGGTTGCCATTTCCTTCTCCAATGCATGAAAGTGAAACGTGAAAGTAAAGTTGCTCAGTTGTGTCCGACTCTTAGCCACCCCATGGACTGGAACCTTAATATGGTGTGTCACATTGAATAGTTTGCAAATATTGAAGAATCTTTGCATCCCTGGGATAAAGCCCTCTTGGTCATGCTATATGATCTTTTTATTTTTATTTTTCCACAGTTACAAACCTGTATTGCAAATGATTCCTTTGCATGTCTGTTTCCCACTTCATTACAGGTTTCTTAAAGGCCAGCATCACACTTACTATGTCTGTATATGTGATAAGATGTATTGTTGTTGTTCAGTTGCTCATTTGTGTCCAACTCTTTGCAGCCCCATGGACTGCAGCATGCCAGGCTTCCCTGTCATCTCCCAGAGTTTGCTCAGACTCATGTCCATTGAGTCGATTATGCCATCAAACCATCTCATTCTCTGTCACCTCCTTCTCCTCCTGCCCTCAGTCTTTCCCAGTATCAAGGTCTTTTCCAATGAGTCAGCTCTTCACATCATGTAGCCAAAGTATTGGAGCTTCAGCTTCAGCGTCATTCTTTCTAATGAATGTTCAGGGTTGATTTCCTTTAGGATTGATCTCCTTGCTGTCCAAAGATCTCTCCAGAGTTTTCTTCAGCACTGCAATTCAAAAGAATTAATTTTTGGCACTCAGCCTTCTTTATGGTCCAACTCTCTTACATACATGGCTACTAGAGAAACCTCAGCTTTGACTCTACAGACCTTTGTCGGCAAAGTGATGTCTCTGCTTTTTAATACACTGTCTAGGTTTGTCATAGCTTTTCTTCTATGATCTTTTTAATATGTTGTTTGATTCTGTTTTCTAGAATTTTGTTAAGGATTTTTGCATCTATGTTTATAAATGATACTGGCCTGCAGTTCTCTTTTTTGTTTCTTCTTTGTCTGGTTTTGGTATTATGATGATGGCGGACTCAGAATGAGTTTGACAGTTTACCTTGCTCTGTAGTTTTCTGGAAGAGCTTGAGTAGGGTACGTATTATCTCTTCTCTAAATTTTTGGTGGAATTCAGCTGTGAAGCTGTCTGGTCCTGGGATTTTGTTTGTTGAAAGACTTATGATTACAGTTTTGATTTCCATGCTTGTGATGAGTCTGTTAGGATTTTCTATTTCTTCCTGGTTCAGTTTTGGAAAGTTATACTTTTCTAAGAATTTGTCCATTTCTTCCAGGTTGTCCATTTTATTACCATATAGCTGCAGATAGTAGTCTCTTATGATCCTTTGTATTTATGTATTGTCTGTTGTGATTTCTCCATTTTCATTTCTAATTTTGTTGATTTGATTCTTCTCCCTTTGTTTCTTGATGAGTCTGGCTAATGGTTCGTGTATTTTATTTATCTTTTCAAATAACCAGCATTTAGCTTTGTTGATTTTTGCTATGGTCTCCTTCGTTTCTTTTTTATTTCTGTCCTAATTTTTATGATTTCTTTTCTTCTAATAACCTTAGAGTTCTCATTTCTACTTTTTCTAGCGGCTTTAGGTGTAGAGTTAGGTTATTTATTTGATTTTTCTTTTGTTTATGTCTTGTTTCAAAGGACAGAATTTCCCTCTTTCTAAGCTGGAATAATGGAGTGCAGATACATCTTTGATATCTCACTTTAATTTCATTTAGACACACAGTAGATCCTTTAATAATGCATGTGTTAGGGGCACCCACCCTCCCTCTAGTCAAAAACCTACATGAAATTCAGAATCAGCATCTCCTAATAGGCAGGTCTGGTATTCCCATCTCCTTCAGAATTTTCCAGTTTGCTGTGATTCACACAGTCAAAGGCTTTGGCATAGTCAATAAAGTAGAAATAGATGTTTTTTTGTTTTTTGAAACTGTTGAATATCTGGAAGTTCAACGTTCACATATTGCTGAAGCCTGACTTGGAGAATTTTGAGCATTACTTTACAAGCATGTAAAAGATGCTTACTCCTTGGAAGGAAAGTCATGACCAACCTAGATAGCATATTCAAAAGCAGAGACATTATTTGCCAACAAAGGTCCCTCTAGTCAAGGCTATACTTTTCCAGTGGTCATGTATGGATATGATAGTTGGACTGTGAAGAAAGCTGAGAGCCGAAGAATTGATACTTTTGATCTGTGATGTGGAGAAAATTCTTGAGAGTCCCTTGGACTGCAAGAAGATCCAACCAGTCCATCCTAAAGGAGATCAGTCCTGGGTGTTCATTGGAAGGACTGATGTTGAAACTGAAACTCCAATACTTTGACCACCTCATGCAAAGGGTTGACTCATTGGAAAGGACCCTGATGTTGGGAGGGATTGGGGGCAGGAGGATAAGGGGACGACAGGGGATGAGATAGCTGGATGGCATCACCAACTCGATGGACATAAGTTTGTGTAGACTCCGGGAGTTGGTAATGGACAGGGAGGCCTGGTGTGCTGAGATTCATGGAGTCGGAAAGAGTCAGACACGACTGAGCGACAACTGAACTGAACTGAACTGAATAAGCAGGTGATTTCCCGTTCCCCCCACCCACGATTCAGGTTCCCCATCCGTAGATGCCAGAGACCACACATGTGGTAGACCTGAGCATTTATTACTGAAAAAACAGTCCTTGTGTAAGTTCAGTTCAGTGGAGTTCAATCACTCAGTCGTGTCCAACTCATTGTGACCCTATGGACTGTAACAGGCCAGGCCTCCTTGTCCATCTCCAACTCCTAGAGTTTACTCAAAGTCATGTCCATGAAGTCGGTGATGCCATCCAACCATCTCTTTCTATGTTGTCCTCTTCTCTTCCCACCTTCAATCTTTCTAAGAATCAGGGCCTTTTCAAATGAGTCAGTTCTTTGCAACAGGTAGACCAAGTATTGGAGTTTCAGCTTCAACATAAGTCCTTTCAATGAATATTCAGAACCTGATTTCCTTTAGGACTTACTGGTTGGATCTCCTTGCAGTCCAAGGGACTCTCAAGAGTCTCCTCCAACACCATAGTTCAAAAGTAACAATTCTTCAAAGCCCAGTTTTCTTTATGGTTCAACTCTCACATCCATACATGACTGCTGGAAAAAATAATAGCCTTGACTAGACAGACCTTTGTTGGCAAAGTAATGGCTCTGCTTTTTAATATGCTGTCTAGGTTGGTCGTAAGTTTTCTTCAAAGGAGCAAGTCTCTTTTAATTTCATAGCTGCAGTCACCAACTGCAGTGATTTTGGAGACAAGAAAATGAAAATGTCAGTTTCCATTGTTTCCCCATCTATTTGTCATTAAGTGATGGGACCAATTGCTGTGATGTTAGTTTCCTGAATGTTGAGTTTTAAGCCAGCTTTTTCATTCTCCTCTTTTACTTTCATCGAAAGGCTCTTTAGTTCTTCTTCACTTTCTTTCATAAGTTTGGTGTCATCTGTGTATCTGAAATTATTGATATTTCTCCTGGCAATCCTGTTACCAGCTTGCACTTCATCCAGCCCAGCATTTCTCATGATGTTCTCTGCATATAAGTTAAATAAGCAGAGTGACACTATACAGCCTTGATGTACTCCTTTCCCAATTTGGAATCAGTCTGTTGTTCCATGTCCATTTTTTCCTGATCTGCATACAGATTTCTCAGGAGGTAGTTCAGGTGGTTTGGTATTCCCATTAGCACAATTCAAGGTCATGTTTTTCTAGGGTTAACTGTATTGCCTGTAGTGGGATTGCTAACTCATATTATACTCTGTTTTTTGTTTAGGGATGTTAAAATCTGAAACTTGAGAAGACGTATTGGTAGCTTTCCTTGTTATATCTTCACAGCTAAGTCTCCATATCCACCCATCCCATGCACATGGCTTTAGCTCAACATTTGTAATTAGAAGCAACTTCCTGACAACACTGACTGTAGTCACCCTCAGAATGTCTGGGGATATCTAAATGTGATTTGTTTGTTTNCCCCATGGACTGGAACCTTAATATGGTGTGTCACATTGAATAGTTTGCAAATATTGAAGAATCTTTGCATCCCTGGGATAAAGCCCTCTTGGTCATGCTATATGATCTTTTTATTTTTATTTTTCCACAGTTACAAACCTGTATTGCAAATGATTCCTTTGCATGTCTGTTTCCCACTTCATTACAGGTTTCTTAAAGGCCAGCATCACACTTACTATGTCTGTATATGTGATAAGATGTATTGTTGTTGTTCAGTTGCTCATTTGTGTCCAACTCTTTGCAGCCCCATGGACTGCAGCATGCCAGGCTTCCCTGTCATCTCCCAGAGTTTGCTCAGACTCATGTCCATTGAGTCGATTATGCCATCAAACCATCTCATTCTCTGTCACCTCCTTCTCCTCCTGCCCTCAGTCTTTCCCAGTATCAAGGTCTTTTCCAATGAGTCAGCTCTTCACATCATGTAGCCAAAGTATTGGAGCTTCAGCTTCAGCGTCATTCTTTCTAATGAATGTTCAGGGTTGATTTCCTTTAGGATTGATCTCCTTGCTGTCCAAAGATCTCTCCAGAGTTTTCTTCAGCACTGCAATTCAAAAGAATTAATTTTTGGCACTCAGCCTTCTTTATGGTCCAACTCTCTTACATACATGGCTACTAGAGAAACCTCAGCTTTGACTCTACAGACCTTTGTCGGCAAAGTGATGTCTCTGCTTTTTAATACACTGTCTAGGTTTGTCATAGCTTTTCTTCTATGATCTTTTTAATATGTTGTTTGATTCTGTTTTCTAGAATTTTGTTAAGGATTTTTGCATCTATGTTTATAAATGATACTGGCCTGCAGTTCTCTTTTTTGTTTCTTCTTTGTCTGGTTTTGGTATTATGATGATGGCGGACTCAGAATGAGTTTGACAGTTTACCTTGCTCTGTAGTTTTCTGGAAGAGCTTGAGTAGGGTACGTATTATCTCTTCTCTAAATTTTTGGTGGAATTCAGCTGTGAAGCTGTCTGGTCCTGGGATTTTGTTTGTTGAAAGACTTATGATTACAGTTTTGATTTCCATGCTTGTGATGAGTCTGTTAGGATTTTCTATTTCTTCCTGGTTCAGTTTTGGAAAGTTATACTTTTCTAAGAATTTGTCCATTTCTTCCAGGTTGTCCATTTTATTACCATATAGCTGCAGATAGTAGTCTCTTATGATCCTTTGTATTTATGTATTGCCTGTTGTGATTTCTCCATTTTCATTTCTAATTTTGTTGATTTGATTCTTCTCCCTTTGTTTCTTGATGAGTCTGGCTAATGGTTCGTGTATTTTATTTATCTTTTCAAATAACCAGCATTTAGCTTTGTTGATTTTTGCTATGGTCTCCTTCGTTTCTTTTTTATTTCTGTCCTAATTTTTATGATTTCTTTTCTTCTAATAACCTTAGAGTTCTCATTTCTACTTTTTCTAGCGGCTTTAGGTGTAGAGTTAGGTTATTTATTTGATTTTTCTTTTGTTTATGTCTTGTTTCAAAGGACAGAATTTCCCTCTTTCTAAGCTGGAATAATGGAGTGCAGATACATCTTTGATATCTCACTTTAATTTCATTTAGACACACAGTAGATCCTTTAATAATGCATGTGTTAGGGGCACCCACCCTCCCTCTAGTCAAAAACCTACATGAAATTCAGAATCAGCATCTCCTAATAGGCAGGTCTGGTATTCCCATCTCCTTCAGAATTTTCCAGTTTGCTGTGATTCACACAGTCAAAGGCTTTGGCATAGTCAATAAAGTAGAAATAGATGTTTTTTTGTTTTTTGAAACTGTTGAATATCTGGAAGTTCAACGTTCACATATTGCTGAAGCCTGACTTGGAGAATTTTGAGCATTACTTTACAAGCATGTAAAAGATGCTTACTCCTTGGAAGGAAAGTCATGACCAACCTAGATAGCATATTCAAAAGCAGAGACATTATTTGCCAACAAAGGTCCCTCTAGTCAAGGCTATACTTTTCCAGTGGTCATGTATGGATATGATAGTTGGACTGTGAAGAAAGCTGAGAGCCGAAGAATTGATACTTTTGATCTGTGATGTGGAGAAAATTCTTGAGAGTCCCTTGGACTGCAAGAAGATCCAACCAGTCCATCCTAAAGGAGATCAGTCCTGGGTGTTCATTGGAAGGACTGATGTTGAAACTGAAACTCCAATACTTTGACCACCTCATGCAAAGGGTTGACTCATTGGAAAGGACCCTGATGTTGGGAGGGATTGGGGGCAGGAGGATAAGGGGACGACAGGGGATGAGATAGCTGGATGGCATCACCAACTCGATGGACATAAGTTTGTGTAGACTCCGGGAGTTGGTAATGGACAGGGAGGCCTGGTGTGCTGAGATTCATGGAGTCGGAAAGAGTCAGACACGACTGAGCGACAACTGAACTGAACTGAACTGAATAAGCAGGTGATTTCCCGTTCCCCCCACCCACGATTCAGGTTCCCCATCCGTAGATGCCAGAGACCACACATGTGGTAGACCTGAGCATTTATTACTGAAAAAACAGTCCTTGTGTAAGTTCAGTTCAGTGGAGTTCAATCACTCAGTCGTGTCCAACTCATTGTGACCCTATGGACTGTAACAGGCCAGGCCTCCTTGTCCATCTCCAACTCCTAGAGTTTACTCAAAGTCATGTCCATGAAGTCGGTGATGCCATCCAACCATCTCTTTCTATGTTGTCCTCTTCTCTTCCCACCTTCAATCTTTCTAAGAATCAGGGCCTTTTCAAATGAGTCAGTTCTTTGCAACAGGTAGACCAAGTATTGGAGTTTCAGCTTCAACATAAGTCCTTTCAATGAATATTCAGAACCTGATTTCCTTTAGGACTTACTGGTTGGATCTCCTTGCAGTCCAAGGGACTCTCAAGAGTCTCCTCCAACACCATAGTTCAAAAGTAACAATTCTTCAAAGCCCAGTTTTCTTTATGGTTCAACTCTCACATCCATACATGACTGCTGGAAAAAATAATAGCCTTGACTAGACAGACCTTTGTTGGCAAAGTAATGGCTCTGCTTTTTAATATGCTGTCTAGGTTGGTCGTAAGTTTTCTTCAAAGGAGCAAGTCTCTTTTAATTTCATAGCTGCAGTCACCAACTGCAGTGATTTTGGAGACAAGAAAATGAAAATGTCAGTTTCCATTGTTTCCCCATCTATTTGTCATTAAGTGATGGGACCAATTGCTGTGATGTTAGTTTCCTGAATGTTGAGTTTTAAGCCAGCTTTTTCATTCTCCTCTTTTACTTTCATCGAAAGGCTCTTTAGTTCTTCTTCACTTTCTTTCATAAGTTTGGTGTCATCTGTGTATCTGAAATTATTGATATTTCTCCTGGCAATCCTGTTACCAGCTTGCACTTCATCCAGCCCAGCATTTCTCATGATGTTCTCTGCATATAAGTTAAATAAGCAGAGTGACACTATACAGCCTTGATGTACTCCTTTCCCAATTTGGAATCAGTCTGTTGTTCCATGTCCATTTTTTCCTGATCTGCATACAGATTTCTCAGGAGGTAGTTCAGGTGGTTTGGTATTCCCATTAGCACAATTCAAGGTCATGTTTTTCTAGGGTTAACTGTATTGCCTGTAGTGGGATTGCTAACTCATATTATACTCTGTTTTTTGTTTAGGNAGTTTACTCAAAGTCATGTCCATGAAGTCGGTGATGCCATCCAACCATCTCTTTCTATGTTGTCCTCTTCTCTTCCCACCTTCAATCTTTCTAAGAATCAGGGCCTTTTCAAATGAGTCAGTTCTTTGCAACAGGTAGACCAAGTATTGGAGTTTCAGCTTCAACATAAGTCCTTTCAATGAATATTCAGAACCTGATTTCCTTTAGGACTTACTGGTTGGATCTCCTTGCAGTCCAAGGGACTCTCAAGAGTCTCCTCCAACACCATAGTTCAAAAATAACAATTCTTCAAAGCCCAGTTTTCTTTATGGTTCAACTCTCACATCCATACATGACTGCTGGAAAAAATAATAGCCTTGACTAGACAGACCTTTGTTGGCAAAGTAATGGCTCTGCTTTTTAATATGCTGTCTAGGTTGGTCGTAAGTTTTCTTCAAAGGAGCAAGTCTCTTTTAATTTCATAGCTGCAGTCACCAACTGCAGTGATTTTGGAGACAAGAAAATGAAAATGTCAGTTTCCATTGTTTCCCCATCTATTTGTCATTAAGTGATGGGACCAATTGCTGTGATGTTAGTTTCCTGAATGTTGAGTTTTAAGCCAGCTTTTTCATTCTCCTCTTTTACTTTCATCGAAAGGCTCTTTAGTTCTTCTTCACTTTCTTTCATAAGTTTGGTGTCATCTGTGTATCTGAAATTATTGATATTTCTCCTGGCAATCCTGTTACCAGCTTGCACTTCATCCAGCCCAGCATTTCTCATGATGTTCTCTGCATATAAGTTAAATAAGCAGAGTGACACTATACAGCCTTGATGTACTCCTTTCCCAATTTGGAATCAGTCTGTTGTTCCATGTCCATTTTTTCCCGATCTGCATACAGATTTCTCAGGAGGTAGTTCAGGTGGTTTGGTATTCCCATTAGCACAATTCAAGGTCATGTTTTTCTAGGGTTAACTGTATTGCCTGTAGTGGGATTGCTAACTCATATTATACTCTGTTTTTTGTTTAGGGATGTTAAAATCTGAAACTTGAGAAGACGTATTGGTAGCTTTCCTTGTTATATCTTCACAGCTAAGTCTCCATATCCACCCATCCCATGCACATGGCTTTAGCTCAACATTTGTAATTAGAAGCAACTTCCTGACAACACTGACTGTAGTCACCCTCAGAATGTCTGGGGATATCTAAATGTGATTTGTTTGTTTGTTTTTTGTTTTCCAACTACTATGCAACTTGCACTTGTGTTACAAAATGAAGTGATTGTCTCACAATCTTTGCCTTTGTTTCATAATGTACAAACTTAAAGCTAGGTCTTTAAATAAACACATTAAACAGTACTTTCAAGAGCACGATGTTGAGGCTCATTTGAATTGGAGGAGATATTTTCGTCTTCAGTTTTATTAATTTTTTTTTCTCATAGAATGTAGGAAATGAAATCCTCCACATGAACAAGTTCAATGAATAAAATGTGTGATTTTTTTCTTCCAAGTTCAAAGCCACATTCATTTCGAAAGCAAGGTATCCACCAATCAAAATAACATAGCAGAAGACTTTATAAAAATATTTTGATGTGGACTATTTTGAAAGTCTTTATTGAATTTTTTATAATATTGCTTCTGTTTTATTTATTTATTTTTGCCAAAGAGGCATATAGAATCTTGGCTCCCCAACCAAAGATTGAGGCAGCACTCCTTGCATTGGAAGGCAACGTCTTAACCACTGTACTGCCAAGGAAGTTCTAACACTAGTCTCAATTAAGCAACTTTTAATCAATAACCTCTCATACTGAATGGTAAATATTGAAACAGCAGATAGCAACTAAGTATGGAGGAGTATGGATCAGGCAAGTCAGAGTGGGGTTGCCAATCCATTTCATTTGAATGAAGGGAAAAAATGGGATGCTACTTATGGAAAACATTCCAGGAATGTTCTATTGCAAGCATCTGCTCAAACTTTAAAAACTATAGATATAATAATGTGCCCATGTTGGGGAGACAGGCATATTCAAACTGGCCAATTTAAGGAGAAATTATTGAGGGGAAAATTACAAAGTTTTGCGAAGAATACAAGAGTAGTTGGGAACCCCCAGAGACTGTCGTGTTGGGCTGAAGCTTCTGCTCAAACGGCAAGTCAAGGAATAGGAGAAAGATGTGAGTGAAGAGAGGCAACTGACAAAGCTGTGGTCTTTCCTGGAATGACCCCTTCTGCGCATAGCCAACCCACTTGTGGGAAGCAGGAATTCATAGCACAAGGTCCTTCTCCTGCTCTGTTCATTGCCTTCCGGTGATACAAACTTTCCAAACGCACACAAAGCTAGAGAGTAAGTCTGGATTTCACTTTTTAAAAATTGAGATAAATGTTGCATCTAATAAGAGTTGACATCTATAAGATAAACTTTCAGTCAGTTCAGTTCAGTCACTCAGTCGTGTCTGACTCTTTTGACCCCATGGATACCAGGCTTCCCTGTCCATCACCAACTCCCAGAGCTTGCTCAAAATCATGTCCATTGAGTCAGTGATACCACCCAACCATGTCATCCTCTGTCCCCTTCTCCTTCTGCCTTTAATCTTTCCAAGCATTAAGGTCTTTTCCAATGAGTTAGTTCTGTGCATCAGGTGGCCTAAGTATTGGGCTTTCAACTTCAGCATCAGTCCTTCCAATAAATATTCAAGACTGATTTCCTTTAGGATGGACTGGCTGGATATTCTTGCTGTCCAAGGGACTCCCAAGAATCTTCTCCAACCCCACAGTTTAAAAGCATCTGTTCTTCAGTGCTCAGCTCTCTTTATAGTTCAACTCTCACATCCACACATGACTACTTGAAAAACTCTTTGACTAGACAGACCTTTGTTGGCAAAGTAATATCTCTGCTTTTTAATATGCTGTCTAGGTTGGTCATAGCTTTTCTTCCAAGGAGCAAGTATCTTTTAATTTCAAGGCTGCAGTCACCATCTGCAGCAATTTTGGAGCCCAAGAAAATAAAGTCTGTCATGTTTTCCATTGTTTCCCCATCTATTTGCAATGAAGTGATGAGATTGTATGCCAAAATTTACATATTTTTAAATCAGAGTGAATGTGACTCAGGTCAAAATATGAACTTTTCTAGCACAGTGTCAGCCTTCTTGATTCCTCTCAATTACAAGGACTTCCCTGGTGGCTCAGATGGTAAAACATCTGTCTACAATGCAGGAGACCCAGGTTCAATCCCTGGATTGGGAAGATCCCCTGGAGAAGGAAATGGCAATCCACGCCAGTACTATTGCCTGGAAAATGGACAGAGGAGACTGGTAGGCTACAGTCCATGGGGTCACAAAGACTCGGACACGACTGAGCGACTTCACTCACTCACTCACTCACTCACTACAGTGTTAGTCGTTCAGTTGTACCCAACTTTCTGCGACCCCACCAGGCTCCTCTGTTCATGGAGTTCTTGAGGCAAGAATACTGGCGTGGGTTGCCATTTCCTTCTCCAGGGCAATTACTATGACACTGTGGGAAAATACCTCTCTGAACTTTGTCACCATAAATTAACTTTCCTTCTTTGTGAATTTTATGTACATGCAATTATGCAGTATGTATTCTTTTGCAACTGGAGTTCTTTGTTTATCATTGTTTACATGTGGTTGCACTTAACAGTGGTATAATAGTAGTTGTTTGAAATTACTATGGAGAATTCCCTGTAAGTGTGCTGCTGCTGCTGCTGAGTCACTTCAGTCGTGTCCCTCAAGACTCCTCTGACCCTGGGATTTTCCAGGCAAGAATACTCGAGTGGGTTGCCATATCCTTGTCCACCTGTATGTGTGAGTCTCTTTAATATATATGTGTATCATATCATATCACATATGATATACATATACATATCAACAAAATGCTTAAGTCAATTTTTAGACTTTTTTCCCCTGAGGCAATCTTCATAGTAATTCCTGTATCAGTAAATGACCTGCCAAGTATAGACAGCAGAGTCAAATTGGGGCACTTAACTAGACATGGTAGACAGAGTATAGGAAATTACAAAAATGAATGCAATATTTATTCTGGGAATACTAACAGTATGATTTTAAAAATCATTGTTTCAGCCCAAACGAGAAAAAGAAACAATTATTGGAACACAGAGAAAAAAAAAGTTTGATTAAGAANAAGGCTGCAGTCACCATCTGCAGCAATTTTGGAGCCCAAGAAAATAAAGTCTGTCATGTTTTCCATTGTTTCCCCATCTATTTGCAATGAAGTGATGAGATTGTATGCCAAAATTTACATATTTTTAAATCAGAGTGAATGTGACTCAGGTCAAAATATGAACTTTTCTAGCACAGTGTCAGCCTTCTTGATTCCTCTCAATTACAAGGACTTCCCTGGTGGCTCAGATGGTAAAACATCTGTCTACAATGCAGGAGACCCAGGTTCAATCCCTGGATTGGGAAGATCCCCTGGAGAAGGAAATGGCAATCCACTCCAGTACTATTGCCTGGAAAATGGACAGAGGAGACTGGTAGGCTACAGTCCATGGGGTCACAAAGACTCGGACACGACTGAGCGACTTCACTCACTCACTCACTCACTCACTCACTACAGTGTTAGTCGTTCAGTTGTACCCAACTTTCTGCGACCCCACCAGGCTCCTCTGTTCATGGAGTTCTTGAGGCAAGAATACTGGCGTGGGTTGCCATTTCCTTCTCCAGGGCAATTACTATGACACTGTGGGAAAATACCTCTCTGAACTTTGTCACCATAAATTAACTTTCCTTCTTTGTGAATTTTATGTACATGCAATTATGCAGTATGTATTCTTTTGCAACTGGAGTTCTTTGTTTATCATTGTTTACATGTGGTTGCACTTAACAGTGGTATAATAGTAGTTGTTTGAAATTACTATGGAGAATTCCCTGTAAGTGTGCTGCTGCTGCTGCTGAGTCACTTCAGTCGTGTCCCTCAAGACTCCTCTGACCCTGGGATTTTCCAGGCAAGAATACTCGAGTGGGTTGCCATATCCTTGTCCACCTGTATGTGTGAGTCTCTTTAATATATATGTGTATCATATCATATCACATATGATATACATATACATATCAACAAAATGCTTAAGTCAATTTTTAGACTTTTTTCCCCTGAGGCAATCTTCATAGTAATTCCTGTATCAGTAAATGACCTGCCAAGTATAGACAGCAGAGTCAAATTGGGGCACTTAACTAGACATGGTAGACAGAGTATAGGAAATTACAAAAATGAATGCAATATTTATTCTGGGAATACTAACAGTATGATTTTAAAAATCATTGTTTCAGCCCAAACGAGAAAAAGAAACAATTATTGGAACACAGAGAAAAAAAACGTTTGATTAAGAAGGTTGATTGGCAATGGTCATGATTAGCAGGAGCCTCGGTGTGATGTAGCCACAGTGACACTTAAGATAAGAAGCAGAGATATAGATACTGCAAACTCACCCTCCTCTCTCATCTCCTGTGGGTGCTTTCACTGAACAAACTGTAACTTACACAGTCTTTAAAAGGCTGACTTGGGGAAACAGAACATATTCACAGAAGGGTGGAGAGAGAAGCTGAGGGAGAGAATGTGACCTAGCCGTGCTAACATGACATGAAGTCTGCCATGATTTCTGCTCAACATCAAAGTATAAATAATGTCAGATGGAGCAGCATCATACATTTGATCAAAATCTTAACTCCGCATAGGCTTTAGTTTAATAACTCTGTAATTCCAGTAACTGATCATTAAGAAGGATTATGCTAATTAGTGAAAGAGGAGGAGGAGGGCATGGCAACCCACTCCTGTATTTTTGCCTGGAGAACCCCCATGGACAGAGGACCTGGTCGACTGCAGCCTATGGAGTCGCAAAGAGTTGGACATGACTGAGCGACTAAGCATATACTGATTCACAGAAACCAGAATGATTGTTTCATTTCTTGGGTTCCACCACTGACCAACTAGAATACTTATTCCTCATTTTCTGTAAGGGCTTCCCTGGAGGCTCAGTGATAGAGAACCTGCCTGCCACTGCAGGAGACACAGGCTTGATCCCTGGGTCAGGAAGATCACCTGGAGTAGGAAATGACAATTCTCTCCAGCTTGATTGCTTGGAAAATTCCATCAACAGAGGAGCCTGGTGGGCTATAGTCCAAGAGGTTGCAAAGAGTCAGACACAACTGAGAGACTGATCATGTAAGATGTACATGAAAATGACACAAGAATGCAAGAGAGTTGATAATCAGAGCATACATATCATAGTGGATAATTTGTGACCATTACTGGAACAGATATTTTTCACTTTTAGATGCCTCCTTTCCACAGAGTGGAAAACCCAGCACACTCCAAGGATCTCTTTACGCAAGAAATTCTCTTCCCCAGGGGTTTACTTCTCTTCCTGGTCAAGAAGTGGAATGACACTGAGGTAGATGAAAGCATGGTTTTCCTGTTGCATTTACAGCCCTTTTTAAACACAGAGTTAAACTCCACTGGTTTTATATCTATACTCTATGCTTGATATATGCTATTTACTCTCTACAGTATGTGAAATGAGATCTTCCAGATGTATCAACTAGGTTTAGAAAAGGCACAAGAACAAGAGACCAAATTGCCAACATCCACAAGATCATAGAAAAAGCAAGGGAATTAAAAAAAAAAACTCCTTCTGCTTCATTGACTACAATAAAGCCTTTGACTCTGTGAATCACAGCAAAGCATGGAAAATTCTTAAAGCAGTGGGATCAACGGACCACCTTACCTGTCTCCTGAGAATCTGTATGCAGGACAAGAAGCATCACTTAGAACTTGATGTGGAAAAACAAACTGGTTAAAAATTGGGAAAGAAGTATATCAAGGCCGTATATTGTCTCCCTGCTAACTTAATTATATGTACTGTATATCACAGAAAATGCCAGGCTGGATGACCCACAAGCTGGAATCAAGGTTGCTGTGAGAAATGTCAACAACCTGAGATATGCAGATGATACTACTTTATGGCAAGAAACGAAGAGAAACTAAAAGAGCCTCTTGATGAAGGTGAAAGAGGAGAGTGAAAAAGCTGGCTTAAAACTCAACATTCAAAAAACAAAGATATGGCATCTGGTCCCATCACTTCATGTCAAATAGATGGGGAAACAACGGAAACAGTGACATTTTATTTTCTTATTTTCCAAAATCACTGCAGACAGTGACTGCAGCTATGAAATTAAAAGATGCTTGCTCCTTAGAAGAAAAGCTATAACAAACCTAGACAGAGTACTAAAAAGCAGAGACATCACTTTGCTGACCAACGTCTATATAGTCAAAGCTATGGTTTTCCCAGTAGTCATGCATGTGTGTGAGAGTTTTATCATAGAGAAGGCTGAGTGCAGAAGAACTGATGCTTTCGAACTGTAGTGTTAGAGAAGACTTTAGAGAGTCATTTGGACTGCAAGGAGATTAAACCAGTCAATCCTAAAGGAAATCAATCCTGAATATTCATTGGAAGGACTATTGCTGAAGCTGAAGCTTTAACACTTTGGTCATTTGATATGAAAAGCTGACTCACTGGAAAAGACTCTGATGCTGGAAAAACTGAGGGCAAGTGGAAAAGGGGGATGACAGAGGATTAGATGATTGCATAGTATCACTGACTCAATGGACATGAATTTGAGCAAACTCAGGAAGATAGAACAGGAAAGCCTGGCCTGCTGCATTCCTTGGGGTTATAAAGAGTTGGACACAACTTAGTGACTGAACAACAACAACAAAACCAGCAGATTCTGTGCAGAATCACTGAAGGATTTCAGTTGGGGAATGAAAAGGAAATCCTAGCAGAATGAATATTATAATCACCTAACCACGTCAACTTGTACAATGAAGAAAGCAAAAATACTAGAGGTGAGGTATTCTGTGTCAGTGGTTTTCATGTGTGATTCATGGGTTATTGCTGGTCCACAAATAACTTATTTTTTAAAAAAACAACATAAGCATGGAAATTGAGAGTAACTATTTGGAAACATCTACTGAAATCTGACAGTTTAAGTGTCTAGGTATTGTTGCTACTTACTAGAAACAGAACCATGTTTTAATTTATAATAGTCAAAGCTTAGTTCAGTAAATATAACTCAAAAACATACACGACCTTGTGTTCATTTCTTCTAGGAAAAGATACTTCATTTTTAGTCATATAAGAAACATGATTGAAGCTGGATAAAATTTTAAAGATGAACTTTGAAAACACAACACTTGCTTCATTTTGCATAAAAGTTAAAGATGGGCTTTCTCAGGTGGTGCTGGTGGTAAAGAATCTGCCTGCCAATGCAGGAGATGCAGGGGACATGTGTCTGATCCCTGGTTTGGGAATATCCCTTGGAATAGAAAATGGCAACCCATTCAAATACTCTTGCCCGTAAAATCCAATGAACAGAGGAGCCTGGCAGGCTACAGTCCATGGGATGACAGAGTTAGACATGACTGACCACAGCCTTGTCTAACTCAGTGAAACTAAGCCATGCCCACGGGGCAACCCAAAATGGGTGGGTCATGGTGGAGAGGTCTGACAGAATGTGGTCCACTGGATAAGGGAATGGCAAGCAACTTCAGTATTCTTGCCTTGAAAACACCATGAACAGTATGAAAAGGCAAAACGATAGGATACCAAAAGAGGAACTCCCCAGGTTATTAGGTGCCCAGTTTACTACTGGAGATCAGTGNGATAAGGGAATGGCAAGCAACTTCATTATTCTTGCCTTGAAAACACCATGAACAGTATGAAAAGGCAAAACGATAGGATACCAAAAGAGGAACTCCCCAGGTTATTAGGTGCCCAGTTTACTACTGGAGATCAGTGGAGAAATAACTCCAGAAAAAACAAAGGGATGGTGCCAAAGCATAAACAGTACCCAGCTGTGGCTGTGACTGGTGATAGAAGCAAGATCTGATGCTTTAAGAGCAATATTGCATAGGAACCTGGAATGTCAGGTCCGTCAATCAAGGCAAATTGGAAGTGGACAAACAAGAGATGGCAAGGGTGAATGTCAACATTCTAGGAATCAGCGAACTAAAATGGACTGGAATGGGTGAATTTAACNTGCTTACTTTTATCTGGACTTTTAAAATATTTGACTGTTTCCCTTGTAGGACTTTTCTGATTTCAGCTCCTATTTTTCTTGAGATCATGGGCCTGACTTTGATTACCTTTTAGCTATTTTATGGTTTTCCTATTCTACCAGTCAATTCTAAAGGAAATCCTGATTATACATTGGAAAGACTGATGCTAAAGCTGAAGCTCCAATATTTTGGCCACCTGATGCAAAGAGCCAACTCATTGGAAAAGAATCTGAGGCCAGTAAAGACTGAGGGCAGAAGGTGAAGGGGGTGACAGAAGATGAGATGATTGTATACCATCACAGACTCAATGGACATGAGTATAAGCAAACTCTGCAAGATTGTGAAGGAGAGGGAAGCCTGGTGTACTGTAGTCCATGGGATTGCAGAGTCAGAAACAACTGAGAAACTGAACAACATTAGTTCTCATCAGATGTCCGTTTTCTGTCTGCTTTCCCAAAACCAACAAGAACAGCACCAAGTCTACTAGCTATTAATGGTTACTGAAGATGTTGCCCAGGGGGGTTTCATTTTTTTCTACCTAGCTGTTTGCATATTTTAATGTAGTAATCAGGAAGTGTTCTTGCCTAGAGAATCCAAGAGATGGGGGAGCCTGGTGGGCTGCCGTCTATGAGGTCGCACAGAGTTGGACACAACTGAAGCAACTTAGCAGCAGCAGCAGAAAATCCTAACACCCCCAAAAGACGTCCCTTTAATTATAGGGGACTGCAATGAAAAAATCAGAGAAGGCAATGGAATCCCACTCCAGTACTCTTGCCTGGAGAATCCCATGGATGGAGGAGCCTGGTGGGCTTCAGTCCATGGGGTCGCTAAGAGTCAGACACGACTGACTTAGCAGCAGCGACTTAGCAGCAGCAGCAATGAAAAAATAGGAAGTCAAGAGATACCTAGAGTAACAGGCAAATTTGGGATTACAGTACAAAAAAAAAAAAAAAAAAGCAGGACAAAGGCTAACAGAGTGTTACCAAGAGAACACACTGGTCATAGAAAACACCCTCTTCCAACAACAGAGGAAAAGACTCTACAAATATGCCAGAGTCCAGCTCCAGCAGCCAGGGATTCAACCTGAAGAGATGAACAGTGTCGGCAAAGAGACAGCCTCTCAATTTTCTTGGACTGCCTATTTATTTCAAGTTTAAGATTTTCTTTTATACTTTTATAAAACCGTTAGGTCAGAGGTTTGACATTTTCAGTTTCCCGTCACCCAGTCACCCAATGATTATGTCCATAAATCACTGTTGCTCTTCAGAGTTCCTGCTTCAGTGATTCTCTCAGAATCAGCCTTACCATCTATTATCCACTTCTTCTAGTGTGTCCTATAGTTAACTTGTGATTACATTGTAACTCATGCTACATTCCTCAGTTTACTACTTATCTTCCTAAATCCTGATTGCCTCTAACATGCTGAGCTCATTATCTCTCAAAAAGGCTTCTAGCTATAGTGTCTCTAAAAATTCCTAACTTGTATAAGTTATAGTAAAATATGCTAATTTTGCAACATTCCTTAAATCTTTAACTTCTAACTATTTAAACTATTTCTAAGCCCTAAATTCAGCAACCCCTTTGCCATAAAAATTTTCCTCACAAATAGGATTCAGATAGCAATCCTTCCCATGGCCTCAATCCCAATCCCTCCTGTGGCCTATGTGCTCATCTTGGAACACACGTTTGTAAAAGTCCTTAAACAAATGTCAATGATTAACTTTATGAATTATTCTCTGAGCACAGCTGCAGAAGGCTTTATGCCTTCTCATGATCCTCTCAAGAACAATAAGCACATTAATATTCCTTTTCAGTCAACTTAGCAGAGAAGAGGAAAAAAACAAGTCAAGGCCTAACTCCTTCATCCCAGGTCTGTATCTGCAGAATGAGGAGAGGGGGCTGGGGTCGTGCCTCCATTTTGTCAGTAATGGCTAATGCAGCTCCGGACACAAATGGACATCACCAGATGGCTAATACTAAAATCAAACTGATTATATTCTTTGAAGCCAAAGATGGAGAAGCTCAATAAAGTCAGCAAAAACAAGACAAGGAGCTGACTGTGGCTCTGATCATGAACTCCTTATTGCCAAATTCAGACTTAAATTGAAGAAAGTAGGGAAAACCTAGACCATTCAGGTATGACCTTAATCAAACCCTTTATGATTATACAGTGGAAGTGGCAAATAGATTCAAGTGATAAGATCTGATAGACAGAGTGCCTGTAAAACTATGGACAGAGGCTCTTGCCATTGTACAGGAGGCAATGATCAAGAACATCCCCAAGAAAAATAAATGCAAAAAAGCAAAATGGTTGTCTAAGGAGGCCTTACAAATAGCTGAGGAAAGAAGAGAAGTGAAAGGCAAAGGAGGAAAGGAAAGGTATACCCATTTGAATACAGTTCCAAAGAATAGCAAGGAGATAAGAAAGCCTTCCTCAGTGATCAATACAAAGAAATACAGGAAAACAACTGAATGGGAAAGACTAGCGATCTTTTCAAGAAAATTAGAGATACCAAGGGAAATTTTCATGCAAAAAAAGGGCACAAAAAAGGAGAGAAATGGTATGGACCCAACAGAATCAGATTAAGAAAAGGTGGAAAGGATACATAGAAGAACTATTAAAAAAAAAAATCTTCATGACCCAAATAACCATGATGCTGTGATCACTCAACTAGAGCCAGACATCCAGGAATGTGAACTCAAGTGGGCCTTATGAAGGATCACTGCAAACTAAGCTGGGGGAGGTGATGGAATTCCAGTTGAGCTATTTCAAATCCTAAAAGATGCTGCTGTGAAAGTACTGCACACAATATGCCAGCAAATTTGGAAGACTAAGCAGAGGCCACAGGACTGGAAAAGGTCAGTTCTCATTGCAATCCCAAAGAAAGGCAATGCTAAAAAGTGTTCAAACTACCACACAATTACACTCATCTCACACACTAGCAAAATAATTCTCAAAATTCTCCAAGACAGGCTTCAATAGTATGTGACCTGTGAACTTCCAGATGTTCAAGCTGGATTTTGAAAAGGCAGAGGAACCATAGATCAAATTGCCAGCATCTGTTGGATCATGGAACAAGCAAGCAAGTTCCAAGAAAACATCTACTTCTGCTTTATTGACTATGCCAAAGCCTTTGACTGTGTGGATCACAAGCTGCGGAAAATTATTCATGGGATGGGAATTACAGACCATCTTACCAGCTTCCTGAGAAGTCTGTGTGAAGTTCAAGAAGCAACAGTGATAACTGGACATGGAACAACAGACTGGCTCCAAATCAGGAGAGGAGTACATCAAGGCTGTATATTGTCACCCTGCTTATTTAACTTATATATAGAATACATCATGCAAAATGCTGGGCTGGTAGAAGCACAACCTGGAATTAAGTGTGTGGGGATAAGTATCAATAACCTCAGATATGCAGATGACACAACCCTTATGGCAGAAAGTGAAGAAGAACTAAAGAGACTCTTGATGAAAAGAAAAGAGAAGAGTGAAAAAGTTGGCTTAAAACTCAACATTCAGAAAACTAATGTTATGCCATCCCCTCCCAACACTTCATGGCAAATAGATGGGGAAAGATTGGCGATCAAGACAGATTTCATATTTTTGGTCTCGAAAATCACAGCAGATGGTGACTGCAGCCATGAAATTGAAAGTTATATGATCCTTGGAAGAAAATCTATGATCAACCTAGACAGCATACTAAAAAGCAGAGACATTACTGTGCCAAAAAAGTCCATCTAGTCAAAGCTATGTTTTTTTTCCAGTAGTCATGTGTGGATGTGAGAGTTGGACTATAAAGAAATATGAGATCCAAAGAACTGATGCTTTCGAACCGTGGTGTTGAAGAAGACTCTTGAGAGTCCCTTGGACTTCAAGGAGATCCAACCAGTCCATCCTAAAGGAAATCAGTCCTAAATATTCACTACAAGGACTGATGCTGAAGCTGAAACCCAGTACTTTGACGACTTGATGCTAAGAACTAACTCATTGAAAAAGAGCTAGAGCTGGGATAGTTTGAAGGCAGGAGGACAAGGCAACAACAAAGGATGAGGTGGTTGTATGGCATCACGGACTTGATGGACATGAATTTGAATAGGTTCTGAGTGTTGGTGATGGACAGGGAAGCCTGGCATGCTGCAATCCATGGGGTCACAAAGAGTCGGACACGACTGAGCAACTGAACTTAAACGAAATATTATTTAGTATACAATATTTGTTTTTCAGGACTGTATCTTTGCTAGATGCCTCATTCTCAGTTCAAAACCCTGATATCTACACGTTTCTTAAATTTTGTTGGTATATAATTTCCTACTGCTTACCTTATATTCTGAAAGTAACCTAACAACACATTTTTTATTGACATTTCATTTACCAGTTGGAATAATCTGATTTATCCTATGTAAGCTGCTTCTGTTACTCTGGGACAAGTATCACATTTTAAATCCTCTTTCCATACTTTCATTTACTTTCCCCACATTACCTGGATGTTCTCATCCCCAAGTTATCTCTAAAACAAGATTTTAGTATGAGGTTTCTATAGACTCTTTCTTTTCTTTTGTACCTCGTTCTGCATATCTACATATCTGCATATCTACATATCTGCATCTCAACACTTCAGCCACAAAACTACACAAGATACTGAGTTACAAGAACTGTTATCATTTTACAGGAAAAAAAAAAGTCCATCTCCCACTCAGTTTATGTGACACTTCCTAAATGCAATGACATTTTTAAATTTTTTAATAAAATTCTTTATATTATTGCACACCTAAGCCAGTGCTCCTTGAATCTCTTTCATTTGGTTTTACTTATTCATGGACCTATACTTTATTCTTAATCTGTGATTATTCTCTTTTATTTTATTTGATTCTGACAATTTCCATACTTGACCCCTGATTAGCATGTCAGTTCTGCACTTTCAGCATACATACTTTGTGATACACATAAGCCCTTATGTGACTCATAATCACCTCATAACCAATATTAATTCATATAAAATCCATTAACTGTTGTCTTATCAAGTCTTTCAGTATCTACTCCACTTTTGAAACATGTCTCTAAATGATGTCAGAAATGCTTAAATTCTCACAATCATGAATCCGCTGTCCTAATGTCAGTAAGGATGACTGTTATTTCTTTGCTGGAATTTAATTATTTAATTTCAAAAATAATATATAGATATTTAGTGATGATGAGACAGTTATGATTGTGACAGACATCATGTCCTGACCTCTCCCACATCCATGACACCTCCTGCCCACCCTGGACAGCACTGATGGATTTTGGGCAAATTGTTTTCACAGTCATTTCTGAGGATGAGTCCTTAGAAATTAAAACAATCAAGATATTAGTTTTTTTTGTGTGTTGTTGTGTTCATTAGAAGACTTGTATTAAGTGATATTCCCTTCTAGAATTAAAAATTACAAAAGCAATTTAAATAATGTAATTACCTATTAAATTTTGAACTGTGGCATTGGAGAAGACTCTTGAGAGTTTCTTGGACTGCAAGGATATCAAACCAGTCAATCCTAAAGGAAATCAGTCCTGAATACTCATTGGAATCACTGATGCTGAAGCTCCAATACTTTGGTCACCTGATGCAAAGAACTGACTCATTGGAAAAGACCCTGATTCTGGGAAAGATTGAAGGCAGGAGGGGAAGGGGATGAGTGGAAGAGGATGAGGTGGTTGAATGGCATCACTGACTTGATGGACATGAATCTGAGCAAGCTCTGGTAGTTGGCGATGGACAGGGAAGCCTGGCGTGCTGCAGTCCATGCGGTCACAGAGTCAGACACGACTGAGTGACTAAACTGATCTGAACTGATTAAATTAGTATAAAAAATACATATATCAGTGTAAATTTATGTGTATATAAATGCATATATATATTTATCATAATTTATTACAATTTAATTAATATTAAAACTATATATACAAACATTAAATCTCATTTAGTTATGGAGAACATAGCAATTCTGTTACCCACTGCTATTTGAAAAGTAGATAAAATTGTCAAAATTTGCAAAATTTCTAAATATTCAAGACATAAATTCCTGATACATTTTGTTTAATGACCATAATAATTTTTATTTCACATAAAGTCTTTTTTGTTTCCCAGTAGAATCTATAATGTATTTGAATACATTTTCAGAACTTATGAAGGATTTCATGAGGCCCAAATGAATAATATACTTTATTTAGATTTGTATGCCATTCTTAATGCACGTTAAGAAAGTCTGATACAAATAAAATAATTGTTTCATCTACTGCACTGCCATATATGTACTATCCATGAGCATTGCCCCAACAGAATCTTTCAGGCACATCCAGTTTAGTTTCACTCAGTTGATTTTACTAATGAGGTAAACAAATCATTTTCTACATACAAAAGTGGCCGAAGTTGTGTTTTCCTCCTGTTGTGTCTGTATTTCTATTGTGAAGATGACATTTATTCATGTAATTTAAGAAAAGGGAAAAAAGGCTTCTTTGTGAAACTCAGTTCTATAGAGACTAATACTTTCTCTGTAAATGTGTTTTGATTACTCAGGATTAACAAAATAATATAATCTTTCATTTTAATTAGATGTAGCAGTTAACAAAACATACCAAGTCAAAGACTAAAAATAGTTATTTAAGAGTCAGAGGCAGGGTCTTATTGCCACTTCTCTTCTTGGAGATCTATTGGAAGGAATAGAATACATCTGTCAATTCCCTAAAAGTGTAGAAATAATATTGAATGATTATAATTAGGAATATTGATTAAATTACCTCCTAAAATAACTTGTTACTCTCTGTATATAAATGGCATATATTCATATTTAGCTTAGTTAAGTGGATTTAATTAGAATGAACATTGATCCCAGGCAACTGTATGGGAACATTTGGTCACCGTGATTACTGGAAGCAGGCACTTGGGAGAATAGGGAGAGAAGCATATGCTCTTTATCTGTTTTATTCCCCCCATTTATATGGTGACTTCATTCAGTTCATCAACTGAGAATCAATATGGTAGAAGCCATATTACCAACAGTGCTTAGGCTCAGATTTCCATGTTTTTATCATCAGATCAGCAGTCCTCATTTTGTGTATGTTTGGATTTCTAAAAACAAATAAAATTATAGATGTCTACCTCTGTTTACCCCTTGCTCATTCATATATTATTACATGCACATGTGTGCATAGAAACATACATTCCCATACATTTACTTCCCTCTCAAATTCAATTTTACAAATGTCCCAGATATTATTATTCTCTGACTATACCTCACCCTGTGTGACAGTCTCTAGGTCCATCCATGTCTCTGTAAATAACACAGTTTTGTTCTTTTGGATGAGCAATATTCCATTGTATATACCACATCTTTATCCTTTCATCTGTTGATGGACGTTTAGGATGCTTTCATGTCTTGGCTATTGTGAACAGTGTTGCACTTAACAACAAGTTGCGTGTATCTTTTTGAATTATGGCTTTCTCTGCATGTGTCTCAGGAGTAGGATTGCTGGGTCTTCTCATAATTCTATTTTTAGTGTGTTTTTTTTTTTTGAGGAATTTCCATATTGTTCTTCATAGTGGCTATATCACTTTATATGCTCACCAGTGTGGGAAGGTGCTCTTTTCTCCACACCCTCTCCCCCATGTAGTTTATAGATTTTGATGATGGCAATTCTGACAGGTGCACACAAGAAAAATACTTTAAGTTGTAATGAATGTAACATAACTTTTCTTCAGGATTCAGAACTCACTCGGAGGAGGCAATGGCACCCCACTCCAGTATTCTTGTCTGGAAAATCCCATGGATGGAGGAGCTTGGTAGGCTGCAGTCCATGGAGTCGCTAAGAGTAGGACACGACTCAGTGACTTCACTTTCACTTTTCAGTTTCATGCATTGGAGAAGGAAATGGCAACCCACTCCAGGGTTCTTGCCTGGAGAATCCCNATTCAGAACTCACTCGGAGGAGGCAATAGCACCCCACTCCAGTATTCTTGTCTGGAAAATCCCATGGATGGAGGAGCTTGGCAGGCTGCAGTCCATGGAGTCGCTAAGAGTCGGACACGACTCAGTGACTTCACTTTCACTTTTCAGTTTCATGCATTGGAGAAGGAAATGGGAACCCACTCCAGGGTTCTTGCCTGGAGAATCCCAGGGACGGCAGAGCCTGGGAAGGTGGGCTGCCGTCTATGGCATCGCACAGAGTTGGACATGACTGAAGTGATTTACCTCATTGTTATTTTGATTTGCATTTCTCTAATAACTAGTGATATTAAAATATATTTTCATGTTTTTTTGGCCATTTGTATGTCTTCTTTGGAGAAATGTCTGGTTACGTATTTTGCCCATTTATTTTTATTTTTTAATACTAAGCTGCATGAGCTGTTTGTATATTTTGGAAATTAATCCCTTGTCAGTGGTTTAATTTTCAAATATTTTCTCCCATTCCAACTGTTGTTTTTTCATCTTATTTATGGTTTCCTTTACTGTATGAAAGCTTTTAAAGTTAATTTAGGACCCATTTGTTTATTTTTGTTTTTATTTTCATTACTCTAGGAGATGAGTCAAAAAAGATCTTGTTGCCTCTATGTAATTTATTTTTATTTTTTTAAAGATTTTTTTTTGTTTACGTCTATTTAATTAAAGATTTTTAATATAAATTTATTTATTTTAATTGGAAGTTAATTACTTTACAGTATTGTATTGGTATAAGATTTTTATTTTTTTTATTTTTTTGTTTGTTTTTATTTTTTTTTAATTTTATTTTTACTTTATTCTATTTTACAATATTGTATTGGTTTTGCCATACATTGATGTGAATCCACCACAGGTGTACATGTGCTCCCAATCCTGAATCCCCTCCCCACCACCCCATATCATCTCTCTGGATCATCCCCGTGCAAAAGTCCCAAGCATCCTGTATCCTGTATCAAACATAGACTGTTGCTTCGTTTCTTACATGATAGTATACGTGTTTCAATGCCATTCTCCCAAATCATCCTACCCTCTCCCTCTCCCTCAGAGGCCAAGTCTGTTCTATACATCTGTGTCTCTTTTGTTGTCTCACATACAGGGTCATCATTACTATCTTTCTAAATTCCATATATATGTGTCAGTATACTATATTGGTGTTTTTCTTTCTGACTTACTTCACTCTGTATTTATTTATTTATTTATTTTACTTTACAATACTGAATTGGTTTTGCCATACATTGACATGAATCTACCACGGGTGTACATGAGTTCCCAATCCTGAACCTCCCTCCCACCTCTCTCCCCATATCATCTCTCTGGGTCATCCCAGTGCACCAGCCCCAAGCATCCTGTATCCTGTATCAAACCTAGACTGGCGATTTGTTTCT
>SJYW01030903.1:207590-224025 GCA_006410735.1 Raphicerus campestris | reverse complement strand
GCCATTGACTACTATAAAGCGAGTTACAAATAGAATGTTTTAAGAGTCAAACTCCAAGTGAAAGACATTTCGATTCATTATGTCTTTATGAATTCTGTTCCTTCTCCATATAATCAAAAGTGAATACAGCCTGAGGGATAAAACAGACAAATGCATCATCATTACTGTGATTAAATAGAAAAGGCCCCAGAGCTGACTTGCTGCTGTATAAATCACAAATTAAAACTTTGTTATGGACATTCATATTCCAAGAATAGGCTTCTCCCATAGGATATTCCTACTGATTACTGATCATTTCATGTAGAAAAAGAGACGTGTCTATTTTAGTTGATGTTGTATCAGTCAGTTGTTGGTTGCATACAGGAAGAGCACATTCAGCTATCTAATCAAGAAGTGGGAAGGACATTGGGGGTTCCCAGTGCAAGACTTAGAGAGCAGGCAGAACCCTAAAGAGGTGTGAAGGTTTGTAGTTTGGACCACAAAGGATCCATGACCTTTGGCAGGAAAAATCTGGTTCCCAAAACATTATTTTCATCTTGAATAACTCAGGAAGAAGCTCCAGGAGCAAGTGCCTCCTGCTCTTGGCTGAATCAAGGACTGGCCCCTCAAATTAGGGGCCAGAGTGGAAGTCTGAAGCCAGAGAACATCCATCCTTCCTGAACCAGATATAATAAAAAAGTTTCACAAAATGGACATGTGGCCTATTATACAGAGTGAAGTAAGCCAGAAAGAAAAACACCAATACAGTATACTAACACATATATATGGAATTTAGAAAGATGGTAAAGATAACCCTGTATGCGAGACAGCAAAAGAGACGCAGATGTATAGAAGAGTCTTTTGGACTCTGTGGGAGAGGGCGAGGGTGGGATGATTTGGGAGAATGGCATTGAAACATGTAAATTATCACATGTGAAATGAATCGCCAGTCCAGGTTCAATGCATGAGACAGGGTGCTTGGGGCTGGTGCACTGGGATGACCCAGAGGGATGGTATAGGGAGGGAGGTGGGAGGGGGATTCAGGATGGGGAACACGTGTACAACCATGGCAGATTCATGTCAATGTATGGCAAAACCACTACAATATTGTAAAGTAAAAATAAATAAATAAGTAAAACAGATTTTTAAAAATGGACAGTTGGGCCCTATAAGCGTGTGTTGGGAGAAGGGAGGAGGGGAAAGGTATGTGCACAACAGTAAAAAAAGGAAACAAAGCTCTATGTATTGTTCAAGATATCAATATTAGAAAACAAATTATCCATGCATATTTTTGTTTAATGGATTAGGTAACAAGTTATAGAGTTAAAAGCAACTGTAAGTACTTTAACAGGATTTGTGGATTTTTTGTATTTTAATTACATAAGTAATACATGAATAATTCAGTAAAAAGTCAAATATTACTTAAATATATAGAGTAAAAGTTAAAAACTTAAAAAGTTTAAAAAAAATCCTTTTAATTCCCCCAATATAACTTCTTTTCCCAAAGGTAACCACTACCATTTACTGTTTTCTGGAATGTATTTCTACTTATAANACATGAATAATTCAGTAAAAAGTCAAATATTACTTAAATATATAGAGTAAAAGTTAAAAACTTAAAAGTTAAAAAAAAATCCTTTTAATTCCCCCAATATAACTTCTTTTCCCAAAGGTAACCACTACCATTTACTGTTTTCTGGAATGTATTTCTACTTATAAATATATATCAGTGAAAATATAATTTATATGCATGTATGCATTTATATATACACAAATGTGAAATATATTACGTGCATAAGCATACAGCTTTTTTTTTTAATGTAAAATATATATTGAAGTGAAAATCACTCAGTTGTGACCAACTCTTTGTGACTCCATGGACTGTAGCCTACCAGTTTCTTCTGTCCATGGAATTCTCCAGGCCAGAATACTGGAGTGGGTAGCTGTTCCCTTCTCCAGGAGGTCTTCCCAACCCAGGGATGGAACTTGGGTCTCCCATATTGTAGGCAGATTCTTTACCATCTGAGCCACCAGGAAAGATCTATCCAAATAAATCCATATAGATCTATCTTATTCTGTTTAACTCTTGCCTAGGATTCCACTGTCTATATATACTGTCTTCAACTATTCCCATATTGGTAGATTTTTAAATTCATTCCAAACTCTTAATTCAAATGTGAGTAAAGCACTAAACAGTTATTTTAAAGTACTTGGCAGGATGTGTGCATGTGTCTGTGTATGCATTCCTTCTCCTTAATATGAAGCAATATGTGGGGCAGGAGTGATTATCAACGCTCTGTTTACCCAAGTAACAACTGTCATGTTTCTGAGTTATTTGTCTTCTATAGGAAGGAGAAAAGATTCATTTTGAAATCTGATTATAAGCTGAATCAGTTAGCATGCTCTGAGCTTTAGGTCACAGAGCTCCAAAAACAAGAAGAAAAAAATGGATAAAACAATTAAGGAGCTTATTGCCTCAAAACAAGAAATTCAAAAGCAGATATTTTAAGGACAAAATAATATATCAACTGGGAGCCAAGCTGTCTTTCTCAGTACTTTGAGATGACTTCATTCTGCTACCACAGCAACATGGCTGCACCAGTCTAATGCACCAACATTCAAACACTCCCCCTCTCGAGAAACACAAAGAAGAAAAACCCATGCCACTGCTCTATATCCCTTCTTAGAGATTAAACAAGCATTTCTACCAAAGCCCCCCAGTGAACTTTTGTTTGTATCTAGTCAACTACAACTGTATCAAAAGTCCATGCTGACACCCACCACAGGCAAGAGGAATAGAATCATTACAACTGACTCAGACCAGAAAACACGTACTTTCCCTAGTCCTTGAAACTGGAGAAGAGCATAGGAAACATAGCCACTCAATACACTGAGTTTCTTTAGCAAGGAAACAGCTGAGGTAGAGCAGATGACCGCTCTGTAAGCGAAGAGTGGTCCACAACACCGACCAACTGCACATTTTCCCTCAGGCAATTCCATAACGCACACAACTGAAGGTCTTTGTGAAGTCATTAGTATGTCACATGACCCATTTTCTTCTGTCCTCAACAGTATCATTGCCAAGCTAAAGTGACAGTCCTACAGCTAAGTCAGGTGTGATTAGGAGGAAAATGGTAGGTAGCTCAAAGACTCACCCCAGACAAGCAAAGAGCTAAAATTTCCTGCTTGCCTCTAGCCCACCCTTTCTCATCATTTTTTACTTCGCCTACCCCATAAATCACACTTTTTCTGACATAGAATAGTGAAGGATAAAAACAGATGTTTCTTTGCAACAGCAGCTCTTCCTAAGGAAAATATGCACCTAACTAAAATGTATGTGCATTTATATTCATGTATATGTATATATATAAATATGTGTGTGCAAGCATGTGCTTTTATTTATACTACAAACAAAACATTTAGAAAATAAAGGCAAAGAAAAAAGGAAATTTTTTTTAATTTTCCAAAATTCTCCAGCCAAAAATAACCACTGTTGATACAAGATTACACCATTTTGTAGTTAAAAATTCCTTTTCACTTCAATGTCTAGTCCATCAAAGAAAATTATTCCACAATATAGCTTTTTTTTCTACACTGCCACAGACTCAATTCTTAATGTATTTTCTAAACTTAACTATTAAAAATGTTTAAATGTCTTCTTTATCAAAATTTCCGCACAAGCTTCATCACAATGCAATGGTGGCAATCGAGCAAAATGAAACACAAATGGTTCCTCTGTATTGCAGCTCTGGCACTAACTCTGACACTGTGTAAGAAAGTCATTATGAAATTCAAGTTGTGACTCACTGAATTTTATCACCCCATCTATGAGGATCAGAGCCTTCCCCAAAGCAGCCGTATCTCTAACCCAGATGTTCTACTGGCATTCTTTCATCCTGGTCTGCTCTAGGATTGACTGGCACCTTCTCCATCCCACTTGTGGGCCAACGCACTACCAACCCAGCAACAATGGGACATTAAAGAGGGATGATACCCAGCAGTACTCTTTTGAAAATGGAAATGAGAGTCTTCATTAATTCATAAAATCCTGGACTGAAAGCAGTGCTCACAGACATATTATCCAGGCCATTTGCTTGGATCACTTCCTCTGGTTAAAAGCAAGCATTTGTGCTTTCACACTCAGGGTCAGAAAAGTAAAGAAGAAAGTTTAGATTCAGATGAGTAATGCTCAGTTCACACTGAGATGGAGGAGAATTCAGTTCCTTATGGTCCAACTGTGTGGCCCTGAGCAGCACATAAATGCTGGAAAGAGAATAAGCAATGCTGCTGAAGGAGGCCTTGGCCCAGTTTCATAGATGTGGTGCCTTGTATATGTCCTGTTAACTGCTGACATCTGTTCACTGGCTATGTTCTTGCCAGAGCTCCAGCATGAGAGCATTTACAATAAGGATATGTAAACATGGCACCCTGAAGCCAAAATTTTTATCTCCATTGAAACACAACCTCATAGATCATTTTGGAAATATATTTTTTTAATTTTTTAATACTTTATTCTACTTTACAATACTGTATTGGTTTTGCCATACATTGACATGAATCAGCCACAGGTGTACACGATCTCCCAATGCCNAAAGGGAGGAGGGGAAAGGTATGTGCACAACAGTAAAAAAAGGAAACAAAGCTCTATGTATTGTTCAAGATATCAATATAAGAAAACAAATTACCCATGCATATTTTTGTTTAATGGATTAGGTGACAAGTCATAAACATAGAGTTAAAAGCAACTGTAAGTACTTTAACAGGACTTGTGGATTTTTTGTATTTTAATTACATAAGTAATACATGAATAATTCAGTAAAAAGTCAAATATTACTTAAATATATAGAGTAAAAGTTAAAAACTTAAAAGTTAAAAAAAAATCCTTTTAATTCCCCCAATATAACTTCTTTTCCCAAAGGTAACCACTACCATTTACTGTTTTCTGGAATGTATTTCTACTTATAAATATATATCAGTGAAAATATAATTTATATGCATGTATGCATTTATATATACACAAATGTGAAATATATTACGTGCATAAGCATACAGCTTTTTTTTTTAATGTAAAATATATATTGAAGTGAAAATCACTCAGTTGTGACCAACTCTTTGTGACTCCATGGACTGTAGCCTACCAGTTTCTTCTGTCCATGGAATTCTCCAGGCCAGAATACTGGAGTGGGTAGCTGTTCCCTTCTCCAGGAGGTCTTCCCAACCCAGGGATGGAACCTGGGTCTCCCATATTGTAGGCGGATTCTTTACCATCTGAGCCACCAGGAAAGATCTATCCAAATAAATCCATATAGATCTATCTTATTCTGTTTAACTCTTGCCTAGTATTCCGTTGTCTATATATACTGTCTTCAACTATTCCCATATTGGTAGATTTTTAAATTCATTCCAAACTCTTAATTCAAATGTGAGTAAAGCACTAAACAGTTATTTTAAAGTACTTGGCAGGATGTGTGCATGTGTCTGTGTGTGCATTCCTTCTCCTTAATATGAAGCAATATGTGGGGCAGGAGTGATTATCAACGCTCTGTTTACCCAAGTAGCAACTGTCATGTTTCTGAGTTATTTGTCTTCTATAGGAAGGAGAAAAGATTCATTTTGAAATCTGATTATAAGCTGAATCAGTTAGCATGCTCTGAGCTTTAGGTCACAGAGCTCCAAAAACAAGAAGAAAAAAATGGATAAAACAATTAAGGAGCTTATTGCCTCAAAACAAGAAATTCAAAAGCAGATATTTTAAGGACAAAATAATATATCAACTGGGAGCCAAGCTGTCTTTCTCAGTACTTTGAGATGACTTCATTCTGCTACCACAGCAACATGGCTGCACCAGTCTAATGCACCAACATTCAAACACTCCCCCTCTCGAGAAACACAAAGAAGAAAAACCCATGCCACTGCTCTATATCCCTTCTTAGAGATTAAACAAGCATTTCTACCAAAGCCCCCCAGTGAACTTTTGTTTGTATCTAGTCAACTACAACTGTATCAAAAGTCCATGCTGACACCCACCACAGGCAAGAGGAATAGAATCATTACAACTGACTCAGACCAGAAAACACGTACTTTCCCTAGTCCTTGAAACTGGAGAAGAGCATAGGAAACATAGCCACTCAATACACTGAGTTTCTTTAGCAAGGAAACAGCTGAGGTAGAGCAGATGACCGCTCTGTAAGCGAAGAGTGGTCCACAACACCGACCAACTGCACATTTTCCCTCAGGCAATTCCATAACGCACACAACTGAAGGTCTTTGTGAAGTCATTAGTATGTCACATGACCCATTTTCTTCTGTCCTCAACAGTATCATTGCCAAGCTAAAGTGACAGTCCTACAGCTAAGTCAGGTGTGATTAGGAGGAAAATGGTAGGTAGCTCAAAGACTCACCCCAGACAAGCAAAGAGCTAAAATTTCCTGCTTGCCTCTAGCCCACCCTTTCTCATCATTTTTTACTTCGCCTACCCCATAAATCACACTTTTTCTGACATAGAATAGTGAAGGATAAAAACAGATGTTTCTTTGCAACAGCAGCTCTTCCTAAGGAAAATATGCACCTAACTAAAATGTATGTGCATTTATATTCATGTATATGTATATATATAAATATGTGTGTGCAAGCATGTGCTTTTATTTATACTACAAACAAAACATTTAGAAAATAAAGGCAAAGAAAAAAGGAAATTTTTTTTAATTTTCCAAAATTCTCCAGCCAAAAATAACCACTGTTGATACAAGATTACACCATTTTGTAGTTAAAAATTCCTTTTCACTTCAATGTCTAGTCCATCAAAGAAAATTATTCCACAATATAGCTTTTTTTTCTACACTGCCACAGACTCAATTCTTAATGTATTTTCTAAACTTAACTATTAAAAACGTTTAAATGTCTTCTTTATCAAAATTTCCGCACAAGCTTCATCACAATGCAATGGTGGCAATCGAGCAAAATGAAACACAAATGGTTCCTCTGTATTGCAGCTCTGGCACTAACTCTGACACTGTGTAAGAAAGTCATTATGAAATTCAAGTTGTGACTCACTGAATTTTATCACCCCATCTATGAGGATCAGAGCCTTCCCCAAAGCAGCTGTATCTCTAACCCAGATGTTCTACTGGCATTCTTTCATCCTGGTCTGCTCTAGGATTGACTGGCACCTTCTCCATCCCACTTGTGGGCCAACGCACTACCAACCCAGCAACAATGGGACATTAAAGAGGGATGATACCCAGCAGTACTCTTTTGAAAATGGAAATGAGAGTCTTCATTAATTCATAAAATCCTGGACTGAAAGCAGTGCTCACAGACATATTATCCAGGCCATTTGCTTGGATCACTTCCTCTGGTTAAAAGCAAGCATTTGTGCTTTCACACTCAGGGTCAGAAAAGTAAAGAAGAAAGTTTAGATTCAGATGAGTAATGCTCAGTTCACACTGAGATGGAGGAGAATTCAGTTCCTTATGGTCCAACTGTGTGGCCCTGAGCAGCACATAAATGCTGGAAAGAGAATAAGCAATGCTGCTGAAGGAGGCCTTGGCCCAGTTTCATAGATGTGGTGCCTTGTATATGTCCTGTTAACTGCTGACATCTGTTCACTGGCTATGTTCTTGCCAGAGCTCCAGCATGAGAGCATTTACAATAAGGATATGTAAACATGGCACCCTGAAGCCAAAATTTTTATCTCCATTGAAACACAACCTCATAGATCATTTTGGAAATATATTTTTTTAATTTTTTAATACTTTATTCTACTTTACAATACTGTATTGGTTTTGCCATACATTGACATGAATCAGCCACAGGTGTACACGATCTCCCAATGCCAAAGTCCCCTCTCACCTCCCATCCCACACCATCTCCCTATTTTTTTTTTAAAGAGAGATGGGGATGGGGTTAGAAGAATCTGCTTTAGTGAAATGGGAAACTGATAAATAGTTTTAAAACTCCTCTATGCCATAATCGAGTGCCACAGTATTAAGACTAGTAAGTGGTGATAAAGCCCAGTGTGGCTGACCATAAAAGTAAGTTTTAAAACACAGAGTTTGAATAATAAGTACACACATTTGTTTATATCTATATGAAGGCTGCCCTCAGTGTCAGGGTCGAGGTGTGAGGTGACAGGGTTGTCTGTAATTCATGCCTCACAGCAAGACAGGTCTTGAAACCAAATGTGAGATTACCTGTTCTTTTAAACATCAATGTGGCACCTGGCACCTGAATTTAAATTGTGCATTATTCATCTATGGTTCAACAATCTGATTGTTTTTAGATAGGAATTTAAGGTAAAGTGACACCTGGCTATATTGAGAGTGGCCTGCAGCTGGAATCCAACTATCACAGGCAGCATTCTAGCATTTGCTTGAGGGAAATATAATTTTCAAAAGGCAGGGGTCAGCAGCAGCAGGTCACTAAGAACTGCTGCAGGAAGTCACTGATTCCTGGAAGCTGTGACTGGTGTCTTGACACCCTGGAAGTTTTCCCAGATGACTTGGCTAAAGCAGATAAAGCTCCCTTGCTCATACTTATTTCCTTATTGATGGTGGAGGATGGAAACAAGGGAAGACAGTATCTTGGATCTGATTTTGCAGGGAACAGAACAATACTTGATTCATTCAGTAGGTTATCCAACAAATATTCATTGAGTATTTACTATGTACCCAGCATTGTATTTGATACTATACAATGGTGAGAAGAAACAAATGTTACCATGTCTTCATGAAGCATAAGGCTCAACAGGCAGGATTAACATTAATCTAGTAATCATGTAAATATAGAATTTCCACATGATAAATGCTGCCAGTGAAAAGTCTATGATACTATCAGGGCAGACAAGGGGAATTTGGTATAATCAAGGAGATAAGACAGGATATCCCTAGATGGGAGGCAATTTTCAAGTCTGCAAAATGAGCAAAATTAAGTGAAGGGAGAGGGAGATCATTCATACACTTGGAATAATATGTGCAAAGGCCCTGAGGCAGAAGGAGCACACACATTTTGGGGGACTGGCAGATCAGCGTAGCTGACACAGAGAGCGAGGATGGGCTGTTTTAAGACAAGCCCGAAGAGGTAGGAAGTGGCTCACCATACGGCTTCTAAGCTCTACCAAGTGTTCATATTTTCAGTCATGCAGACAAAATTGGTGTAACCATACTTTAAAAAGAGGCAACAGATACATATAAAAGATTAAAGCCAACATATATTGATTTGCTAGTATTAAGAAGACAAGAACAACACTAAGCTCTGAAAAGATGCCAAAGGAACACAACTGTCCATGTCCATAACACACAAGCAAGTAACAGATGGTGGATCGTGTCCCATGTTGTGAGAGAACGTCTTTAAATAATATAAAGATTTACTAGAGGAAGAGATCATACAAGATGATCAGAGAAAATTGAATCTCGGGAAAACTTCACAGAAGCAGCTCAATGAACAGTCAACCAAATTTCTACTGGAAGAAACAGAGTGTCTGGGGTTGGTACTATTGATAAAAGTATCAAAGTGAGCAAAAAAAAAAAAAAATCAATACTGAAAGTAGACCATGTTCTTCATCTTTAGGAAAAATGGTAGAAACTCCAGGTAGGTTGTGTTACAGGTTATGCTTGGAGATGTTGCAACACCTTTATTAAACTCTTTAACTTAAATCTCAATGGATCTTCAAAATAATACTACGAGAGAATACTAAGCTTTAGCAACGCTTTCCATTGTACTGAAATCTAAGAGAGAAATAACCATTTGGCCAAGAACACACAAGCAGCTATGATTAACCCAGGTTTAAAACATAGGTTACAAGTTTCCTTGACTGAGTAACAAATTTCATTCATTCAGAATCTGTCTTTATAATTTTGACACACCTGCCCATCACTTTACTGTTCCACACTTAACTGTTTCTCTTTCAATTAACTTATCCTTTTTCCTTAAACAAATTTTTGGAAGGAAATTTTATATCATCTCCTTAAATGAAAAACCAGTATCATTTGTCACAAATCAAAGGAAACCATAAACATAAAATCTTTTAAAAGAAAATAATTCTTTAGATACTATTGTCTTTAAAAGAGCATGAAATATGAACATTCTCTCTGTTAAAAGAGAAATTAGCAAATATGATAAAGGTGTTAAAAAAAAAAAAACATGCTGGATGGGGATATGGAGAAAAAGAAATCCTCAAATGNTAACTTTTAAAAGAAAATAATTCTTTAGATATTACTGTCTTTAAAAGAGCATGAAATATGAACATTCTCTCTGTTAAAAGAGAAATTAGCAAATATGATAAAGGTGTTAAAAAAAAAACATTCTGGATGAGGATATGGAGAAAAAGAAATCCTCAAATGCCCCGGCAAGTGGGAGTATAAACGGGAATAACTACTATGGAGAGAAACCTGGCAATATTTACAGAATGCGTGTGTATATACATGATACATGCATACACATATATAATGTATATAAATATACATTGATAAATACATAAAAAATACATGTATTATGTGCATATATCTATATATATAGATATATACATATATATGCATTATTTTGAACACAAATTCTATCTCTAGATGTACACCCTAGAGCAGGGGTTAGCGAACTGTTTTTTGTAAAGAGCCAGATAATAAATATTTTAATCTTTGCAGGCCATACAGTACAAGCCATACATCTCTGCTGTAGTAGTGTGAAAATAGTCATAGATAATAAGCAAACAAATGGTCCTGATTGAGCTCCAACAAAACCTCACTATGGACACTAGAATTTGACTTTCATACAATTACATGTCATGAAACACTACTCTTTTGGGTTTTCTCAACCTTTTTAAAAATGTAAAAATCCCTTCCCAGTTCACTGACTTTACAAAACAAGTGACCAGCTGGATTTAGAAGCCTGGACTGTGTTTTGCTGACTCTGCCCTAGAGTAATTCACCTGTATGTGGATAAGAGAAATGTACAACTAACCACAGTGTGTCTGTTACAGGCACGCTTTGAATAGCAGCCTTAGTTTAGGTCCCCAAGAACAGATCCCAAAACAAGGATTAGCATTCACAGAGTTTATCTGGGAGGTGATCCCAGGAAAAACGAGGCAGAAAAACAAAGGGTGCATGATCAACAAACTGCCACCACAGCCAACTGAGACAAATTCTGGTGGGAAACAGCCCCTCAGAGCTCTTCACAGAGGTATGAAAAGAGCTGGGGCATTTATCCGCTACATTCCTGCCCTCGCTGAATGGAGACTGCTTCAGGCTCTCTGGCATTTCAGCTTGCTCTGAGAGTGGGCTGCGTGTGCTCTTAGTGTGTCAGAACAAAAACCCTCCAGCGAGGTGTCACTGGAAGCAGGCTTCAGCCTAAAGAAGTAAATGCCAAGGGCAAAAACTAAGCATACGCTAAAAAGCGAAATTTATAAATGAACCTGAAAATGAATAAATTGCCAATTGCTCACACAAAGGAATATTATGTATCAAATGAATGGAGTAGATCTATATTAGTCAAGAATGGATACATTTCAACACACTAAATAGAGAAAAAATGGAATTTCTATCATAGTAATTACAATATACAACATTTTTATAAAGCTTAAAAGAATGCAAAACTGTAGCAAATTCAGAAATAGCAGGTGCATTTGGAGAACAAGGGGCGGAAAAGAAGTAAAGTTACCCAGAGGACCACAGCTTCACCTCTACTCTCTTGCTTACCAAAAAAAAAAAAAAAAGGTAACATGTTACATATGAAAAGTCTGGGTGTGGTTACATGTGTATTCATGCTAATATTTCTATATTTTTCTTTGTGTGTTTGAGATTTCATTTTTAAAAAGCTTCAAAGAATTGAGTTAACCTATAAACCTGAGTTGGTCTTGTCAAAACAGCAAACCTTTAGAAGAAGGGAATGAGTTACTTGTGCAAAAAAAATACATAAAACTTTGAGAGTGTTTGGTGTAGAAGTTTTCAATATTCAGTGTTTTCAGAAATATCACTGACTTTGGTAGAGAAGAACAGTATGGATATGAAATATGTAAATAACTTTTATAGTAAAGTAGCTGGGAAGATTAAGAAGTAGCTAGCAAAGTATCTTGAAAAAGGTACTCCACAATGTAAACTAATGTAACTATTACTGAAAGACAAGGACATATTAATATGTGCAAACACTTGGTGTTAGTTATTGAATATTTATGAAAATGACTGCCTTATCTTTTGTCAAACCAAAACAAATTCCTTTTTCTCCTTTTATCATCTTTATTATGATAGAATTTCAGTTTTTTATACAATTTCATGCATATTTTAATCATTTGAAAGCATAAACAACTGACACTTTTAAAATACTGAATGTTTATGCTTTGTAACTCATTACTTATGACAAAGAAGCAAAAATAAGTCCAACAAATATCAACTGTTTACAGTTAACTAGTAGTATGCCAAGTGCCTTGAATATATAATCTCATATAATCCTTACTCAACCTTGTGATATAGACATATTACCATCCCTGCCCAGAAACAGTTCAATGCGACTTGCCCAAGAATATAAATTTAAGACTTGTGGTGGCTAGGCATTTGAAATGAGTCCTGTTAGTTCATTCTGCATCTTTACCCTTAGTCACTTAACCATAATGCATCCCCAAAGAAAAACATTTATAAGTCAAATTCTATCATACAAAGCGAGGAAATATCAAATTTTATCTTGACATATTTCACACACAAAAAAGCCATTACTANGTACACCCTAGAGCAGGGGTTAGCGAACTGTTTTTTGTAAAGAGCCAGATAATAAATATTTTAATCTTTGCAGGCCATACAGTACAAGCCATACATCTCTGCTGTAGTAGTGTGAAAATAGTCATAGATAATAAGCAAACAAATGGTCCTGATTGAGCTCCAACAAAACCTCACTATGGACACTAGAATTTGACTTTCATACAATTACATGTCATGAAACACTACTCTTTTGGGTTTTCTCAACCTTTTTAAAAATGTAAAAATCCCTTCCCAGTTCACTGACTTTACAAAACAAGTGACCAGCTGGATTTAGAAGCCTGGACTGTGTTTTGCTGACTCTGCCCTAGAGTAATTCACCTGTATGTGGATAAGAGAAATGTACAACTAACCACAGTGTGTCTGTTACAGGCACGCTTTGAATAGCAGCCTTAGTTTAGGTCCCCAAGAACAGATCCCAAAACAAGGATTAGCATTCACAGAGTTTATCTGGGAGGTGATCCCAGGAAAAACGAGGCAGAAAAACAAAGGGTGCATGATCAACAAACTGCCACCACAGCCAACTGAGACAAATTCTGGTGGGAAACAGCCCCTCAGAGCTCTTCACAGAGGTATGAAAAGAGCTGGGGCATTTATCCGCTACATTCCTGCCCTCGCTGAATGGAGACTGCTTCAGGCTCTCTGGCATTTCAGCTTGCTCTGAGAGTGGGCTGCGTGTGCTCTTAGTGTGTCAGGACAAAAACCCTCCAGCGAGGTGTCACTGGAAGCAGGCTTCAGCCTAAAGAAGTAAATGCCAAGGGCAAAAACTAAGCATACGCTAAAAAGCGAAATTTATAAATGAACCTGAAAATGAATAAATTGCCAATTGCTCACACAAAGGAATATTATGTATCAAATGAATGGAGTAGATCTATATTAGTCAAGAATGGATACATTTCAACACACTACATACAGAAAAAATGGAATTTCTATCATAGTAATTACAATATACAACATTTTTATAAAGCTTAAAAGAATGCAAAACTGTAGCAAATTCAGAAATAGCAGGTGCATCTGGAGAACAAGGGGCGGAAAAGAAGTAAAGTTACCCAGAGGACCACAGCTTCACCTCTACTCTCTTGCTTAAAAAAAAAAAAAAAAAAGGTAACATGTTACATATGAAAAGTCTGGGTGTGGTTACATGTGTATTCATGCTAATATTTCTATATTTTTCTTTGTGTGTTTGAGATTTCATTTTTAAAAAGCTTCAAAGAATTGAGTTAACCTATAAACCTGAGTTGGTCTTGTCAAAACAGCAAACCTTTAGAAGAAGGGAATGAGTTACTTGTGCAAAAAAAATACATAAAACTTTGAGAGTGTTTGGTGTAGAAGTTTTCAATATTCAGTGTTTTCAGAAATATCACTGACTTTGGTAGAGAAGAACAGTATGGATATGAAATATGTAAATAACTTTTATAGTAAAGTAGCTGGGAAGATTAAGAAGTAGCTAGCAAAGTATCTTGAAAAAGGTACTCCACAATGTAAACTAATGTAACTATTACTGAAAGACAAGGACATATTAATATGTGCAAACACTTGGTGTTAGTTATTGAATATTTATGAAAATGACTGCCTTATCTTTTGTCAAACCAAAACAAATTCCTTTTTCTCCTTTTATCATCTTTATTATGATAGAATTTCAGTTTTTTATACAATTTCATGCATATTTTAATCATTTGAAAGCATAAACAACTGAAACTTTTAAAATACTGAATGTTTATGCTTTGTAACTCATTACTTATGACAAAGAAGCAAAAATAAGTCCAACAAATATCAACTGTTTACAGTTAACTAGTAGTATGCCAAGTGCCTTGAATATATAATCTCATATAATCCTTACTCAACCTTGTGATATAGACATATTACCATCCCTGCCCAGAAACAGTTCAATGCGACTTGCCCAAGAATATAAATTTAAGACTTGTGGTGGCTAGGCATTTGAAATGAGTCCTGTTAGTTCATTCTGCATCTTTACCCTTAGTCACTTAACCATAATGCATCCCCAAAGAAAAACATTTATAAGTCAAATTCTATCATACAAAGCGAGGAAATATCAAATTTTATCTTGACATATTTCACACACAAAAAAGCCATTACTAGATTTTAGAAATCTTTTCAGTCATCAGCTCCATTATCATGATTCATTGCAATAAGATTTAAATATTTGCCATAATTCACTTTCACATAACCCACTGCATATGTGTAAAGTTCACAAGTTAAATTCTCCTATGCAAGAGGGCTAAGATAACAGTATATTCCTGCTTGTCATGAATATAAAAGAGGCTCATTTTAAGAAAATTCTCTCTCTGAATATACAGATTGTGAGACCTGGGATTCTCCCAGTAAGGATGATGGCACTTCTGGCATTCACAGAGCACTTCAGCACCTGGCCAGTGTCTGACCGTGCCCTGTTCCTTGCCAGGCTCAAAAAGGACATATAAACGGTGTCAGTGAGAAGCCTGACTGTCAATATTAAGTTCAGTTCAGTTCAGCCGCTCAGTCGTGTCCAACTCTTTGCAAACCCATGATCTGCAGCACGCCAGGCCTCCCTGTCCAAACCAACTCCCAGAGCCAACCCAAACTCATGTCCATTGAGTCAGTGATGCCATCCAACCATGTCATCCTCTGTTGTCCCCTTGTCCTCCTGCCCCCATACCCTCCCAGCATCAGGGTCTTTTCAAATGAGTCAAGTCTTCATATCAGGTGGCCAAAGTATTGGAGTTTCAGTTTCAACGTCAGACCTTCCAATGAACACTCAGGACTGCTCTCCTTTAGGATGGACTGGTTGGATTTCCTTGCAGTCCAAGGAACTCGCAAGATCTTCTCCAACACCACAGTTCAAAAGCATCAATTCTTCGTTGCTCAGTTTTCTTCACAGTCCAAATCTTGCATCCATACATGACTACTGGAAATACAATAGCCTTGACTAGATGGACCTTTGTTGGCCAGGTAATGTCTCTGCTTTTGAATATGCTATCTAGGTTGGTCATAACTTTTCTCCCAAGGAGTAAGCATTTTTTAATTTCATGGCTGAAATCACCATCTGCAGTGATTTTGGAGCCCCCCAAAATAAAGTTTCTCACTGTTTCCACTGTTTCCCCATATATTTACCATGAAATGATGGGACCGGATGCCATGATCTTCGTTTTCTGAATGTTGAGCTTTAAGCAAACGTTTTCGCTCTCCTCTTTCACTTTCATCAACAGGCTCTTTAGTTCTTCTTCACTTTCTGCCATAAGGGTGGTGTCATCTGCATATCTGAAGTTATTGATATTTCTCACGGCAATCTTGATTCAAGCTTGTGCTTCTTCCAGCCCAGCGTTTCTCATGATGTACTCTGTATAGAAGTTAAATAAGCAGGGTGACAGTATACAGCCTTGACATACTCCTTTTCCTATTTGGAAGCAGTCTATCGTTCCATGTCCAGTTTTAACTGTTGCTTCTTGACCTGCATACAGATTTCTCAAGAGGCAGGTCAGGTGGTCTGATATTCCCATCTCTTAATTTTCCACAGTTTATCATGATCCACACAGTCAAAGGCTTTGGTGTCATCAATAAGGCAGAAATAGATGTTTTTCTGGAACTCTCTTGCTTTTTTGATGATCCAGCAGATGTTGGCAATTTGATATCTGGTTCTTCTGCCTTTTCTAAAACCAGCTTGAACATCAGGAAGTTCACAGTTCATGTATTGCTGAAGCCTGGCTTGGACTACTTTACTA
>SJYW01030903.1:189178-200197 GCA_006410735.1 Raphicerus campestris | reverse complement strand
CTAAAAAGCCTCTTGATGAAAGTGAAAGAGGAGAGTGAAAAAGTTGGCTTAAAGCTCAACGTTCAGAAAACGAAGATCATGGCATCCGGTCCCATCACTTCATGGGAAATAGATAGGGAAACAGTGGAAACAGTGTCAGACTTTATTTTGGGGGGGCTCCAAAATCACTGCAGATGGTGATTTCAGCCATGAAATTAAAGACACTTACTCCTTGGGAGAAAAGTTATGACCAACCTAGATAGCATATTCAAAAGCAGAGACATTATTTTGCCGACTAAGGTACGTCTGTCTAGTCAAGGCTCTGGTTTTTCCAGTGGTCATGTATGGATGTGAGAGTTGGACTGTGAAGAAGGCTGAGCATCGAAAAATTGATGTTTTTGAATTGCGGTGTTGGAGAAGACTCTTGAGAGTCCCTTGGACTGCAAGAAGATCCAAGCAGTCCATTCTGAAGGAGATCAGCCCTGGGATTTATTTGGAAGGAATGATGCTAAAGCTGAAACTCCAATACTCTGGCCACCTCATGCAAAGAGTTGACTCATAGGAAAAGACTCTGAGGCTGGGAGGGATTGGGGGCAGGAGGAGAAGGGGATGACAGAGGATGAGATGGCTGGATGGCATCACGGACTCGATGGACATGAGTCTGAGTGAACTCTGGGAGTTAGTGATTCACAGGGAGGCCTGGCAGGCTGCGATTCATGGGGTCGCAAAGAGTCGGACATGACTGAGTGATTGAACTGAACTGAGCTGAACTGATTTTGTTAGAAGACAGTGATAAGTTAGGGTTTGCGTGTGTGCTAAGTCTCTTCAGTCATGTCCAACTCTTTGCAATCCTATGGGCTGTAGCCTGCCAGGCTCCTCTGTCCATGGGATTCTCCAGGCAAGAATATTGGAGTGGGCTGCCGTGCCCTCTTCCAGAGGATCTTCCTGAGCCAGGGGTCAAACCTGCGTCTCTTATGTCTCCTGAATTGGCAGGCAGGTTCTTTACCATTAGCACTGCCTGGTGTAATTCAGAGAGATTTTCATTTAGTGCAATTTTACGAATATATGCCTATTCTGATACAAGGATATACGATACTATTACATAGAGGAACAATGACCTTTTGTAGACTTTCATTCAAGGAGAGCCACCCGGATCTTGTAAAGTCTCCAACAGTACTTAAGCCCTTCAGCTACTGACTACATATTCTCAATTGTGATAATTAGATCTGTGACTTCTGTCTATATCATTATAGAGGTCTGGATTTAGCCAGATCTAAGGTAAGAAATTTTTCATCAGTTACAGATGGTGGGATTTTTGTTCTTTACTTGATATTTTGATATTTACTTGATCCTTTAGAAAGGATACTTACATTTATTTTTAGGCTTACTGGTTTTAATTGATGATAATATTATTTCATGTCTTTTTTTCTTTCAGCCCTGAGATTAATAAAATTTATTTCTGGAAACTTCCCATTCATATAATTGCTATTATCTCAAAGTCTTCATATAGGGAAAAACCCCACAAACCTCAATTCCTTCTGCCCTTTTCTCCGTGTTACTTGTCAAACCGTTATTGGAAATGAGCTTCTGACCTTTTTTTCTCCCACACTATTTCTAATAAAGATGCTGCCACACGGCCGTATCCTAGTAACTAGGTTTTACAGTAAGAAAGGTGATTAAGAAACAGTCCAAGATAGGGCTGATTTTGACCATCAGCAAAAGTAATTTGCTAGTCTTGTTCTCTTTTTCAATTTCCTTCATTTAGATGGATAACTGATCTAAGCTCAATGTCCTTTCTGATAAAAAATACTGTCCTATAGGCCCAAATTAGTATATTTTCTTTTGATTACCTTGCAGAACTCTTATTTGCTCTCTCTTCTGAAAAGCTTAATAATTCATAGAAGGCTCCAGAGGAACAAAATCACTACGTGTGGCTGAAAAATGCCTGCTGAGGATAAACGATAGGCTTCAAAGAATTTTTTGAATAAATAATCAAGCTAGAAACTCCCATCTTGCCTTTGAACTGCTGCATAAGCATTTCCTCACTCATTTGAATTTGCAGAGACAAAAAAAAAAAAAAAATTAGTAGTCATGAAGGCAGGTACTAGAGACCAAGACATTTCCGCTTTTTACACGGGAGTCCTCCACTTTCAGTGTCCTAGCCTGCTTCTCTGCTCCTATATCAAGAGCATGAAATTGGATGAGGGAACCAAGTTTATTCTTCTCAGACAGATTTGAGGAGCAGAGAGGCAGGAATGTACAGGTACCTGGGAGAAAGGCCCTCTGCCCTTGGAGCTGTCTATTGGACAGAATAGGAGGGGCTTGGGAGGAAAGGCCTGAGAGAGCATGTGGCTGTGTCATGATCAGACATTTTTGCTGTCTAGCCACAGAGGCAGATGGGCACCCTGACCCAACTCTTACTTCCTGCTCGCCTGAGGTTGGCTGTCTCTGTCCACTTGCGTTTTGAAGCCATATCCAGGCAGAGTCCAGCAGCACTAGGTTGTGAACACAGAGGTGGGTCTTCGAACACCACTCCTCTCGTGTTTGTTGCCCTTTCCAAAATCTAGCAGCCTTCATGATGGGACTCATTGGGCTAACAGTTCTGTGAGAGTCACATCAGACATCCAGTTATAATATGTCATCACAAGAATCACACTTCTCCAGAATATTCTTTACCATAATATACCTAAAATTAATTTCTCAGAACTGCTGCAAGTCTTTCCTGGAGATAGACTTTTCAGTTCTTTGGCAGTGGCTGTTTCTCTTCTTTCAGTGGAGTCAGCCCGCCCCACAGTAACTTGGGATATGGAACCCCCTGTTGGCCCGTATTTCAGCTACAGTGACATTCCCTTCCTAAATGCTTCAGGCATCTGCTTCTTTTCTTTCTTCCTTTACTGCAAAAGGGCTCCATATGTCTTGGTTTATCACAGTACATTTGCAGCCACAACAGATTAAACAATGCCAATTGAGATCCATATGGCAAAACAGGAAAATTCAAATCAAATTTATATCTTTATAATGCCATTTTTCCTGAACTTTGGACTTTTACATAGCATCAACCTTTTTTTTTGTCATATCTTCCACCTGCACTGTGAGCTATTTGAGAATTTTTACTAAAGTGACTCACATTTCTACTTCTGAAAATTGATTTCAAAGAAAGTTGCCATAAGTGTAACAATCATCACCATAAATAAAAAGTAAATATGAAATAAATACATAATCACTAGAATTCAAATTTTTTCATTTCCCTGAAAATCATCTTGCAAACTAAAGCAGTTTTGAAAACTTCTGGTACGCAGGCTTACAATTTACATATTTCTCTAGTATATATTGTTTTATCTAATGTTCACAAAAATATTATGAAATTAGCTAAGTAGTTACAACCATTCTCATTTTGAAGACGAGAAATTGGTATTGGCTTCAAAAAATAGAGTTCTCATGCTGAAAGAGACCTTAATATTGTGTGTGGGGTTTTTTTTTTAGATTTTTATTTTTACTTTATTTTACTTTACAATACTGTTTTGGTTTTGCCATACATTGACACGAACCCGCCACAGGTGTACATGAGTTCCCAATCCTGAACCCCCCTCCCACCTCCCACCCCATATCATCTCTCTGGATCGTCCTCATGCACCAGCTCCAAGCATCCTGTATCCTGTATCGAACATCGACTGGTGATTCGTTTCTTACATGATAGTATACATGTTTCAATGCCATTCTCCCACATCAATCCACCCTCTCCCTCTCCCTCAGAGTTCAAAAGTCCTTTCTATACATCTGTGTCCCTTTTGCTGTCTCGCATACAGGGTTATCATTACCATCTTTCTAAATTCCATATATATATGTGTTAGTATACTGTATTGGTGTTTTTATCTGAAGCCCAACTTTTCTGATTTCTCACAGTTGACATGTGACTTCCGGGATCATTTGTGATCTGAGCCTAAAAGTCCAGGCTTTAGATTTTTTTTTTTAACGTCTGCATGAAATGGTTCCATGTGTACCATAAAAAATCCTTGTGACTGTCCACATTTTGAATGTACCAAAGCTGTGCCAAAATGATACAGCTGAAACAATTGATAATTGATTGAACACTGAAAAATTCCTCATAACACCAAAACTGTATTTGGTAAGACAGATGGCATTTTTCTTTTCATTTGGTGGATTTAAAAAAAAATCAAGAAGCATTTAAATAATTTGCTCCAAATCAAATATTTTTTCTCAAATTAGGAACAAAAACAGTTAAAATGGAACTTAAGATTCTTCTTTATAAATTACATTAGAAAACAGGACCACTGTGTGAAACTCCTCATACTAAAAAATATAAACTATTTAACTGGTATAAAATTCCTTAATGATTTCTTCATTAAATTAATGAAGAGGAAAATTGTAATCATCTAAAGCAAACAGTGAACCTAAAATTTCAGAGAGATATTTTAAAAATATGAGACAGCAGCTACCCTACTTACTAGTCAAATGAAATAGAAGATATCACATAGATGTTCACACAAAAATTTCTGTAAGAAAAAGACGTCATTATTATCACGCCATTGAACAGTACATCAATTCATTATACAAATAAATAAATACAAATAAATATGTTCTTAACAAATGCCCATTACTTCTATAAGTCTAATTTTTATAAATATAAATGTCATTTCTCCTTCCCACCTCCCTCTCCCTGATTTCGCTTTCTACTTCTACATCACAGAGATAATCACTGTTAAATTTATTTTATACTTTCCAGAAAAGGTATATTTAGAGTCTTTGGGGTTTCCATCTGGCTCAGTGGGTAAAGAATCAACCTGCAATGTTTTTAGGCAAATAAAATCTGAAAGTATTTTTATTCACACTATACTGATTCACTTTTTCTTGAAAATCAGGTATCTTTTCATACCATCTATACAAATCTTCTGTGTTCTTTTAATTGTAGCAGAGCGCCCTGTGCAACCATTTAATCAGTGGCTGGCAAATTTTTTCTGCAAAGGGTCATATCATAAATATTTCAGGCCTTGTGAGCTGTATGTCTTTCACAGCTACTCAGTTCTGCCACAAGCAATACCTAATTGATGGGTGTGGCTGTTCTCCAAAAACACTTTATATGCGAGCTGGATTTGGCCCATAGGTCGAGGTTTACTGACCCCTGATTTTTACAATCGGCCATGAAGTGGTAAAAATGGTTATTTCCTATTTGCTGTTGGTTATTTCCTATATAATGCTGATGTGAAACTCCATAATGCAAACACACTTGCTTGATCAAGGTAGAATGAATATACTACAGAACATTTAAAAATATTGCTTTAAAAGTGAGAAGACAGTCTTGTATACTCTGGGCTTCTTTCCATCAAGTCCATATGGTTTCTCTACGGACAAATGGATATTTTTCTGTCTGGGTCCTTTCTTTGTCAATCAGACCTCTTTCCTTCCCTAATGATGGGTAAGTGAAAATGCAGAGACTCATATCTATTATTGTAACTATTTCCTCTTTGCCTGACTTGTGTTTTCTAGAGGTTAGTGACAGAGTGATATCTCTTTGGAAGAGAATTGTCTAACAAGCAAAAGCAGAGACATTACTTTGCCAACAAAGGTCCGTCTAGTCAAGGCTATTGTTTTTCCAGTAGTCATGTATGGATGTGAGAGTTGGACTGTGAAGAAAGCTGAGCACCGAAGAATTGATGCTCTTGAACCGTGGTATTGGAGAAGATTCTTGAGAGTCCCTTGGATTGCAAGGAGATACAACCAGTCCATTCTAAAGGAGATCAGTCCTGGGTGTTCTTTGGAAGGAATGATGCTAAATCTGAAACTCCAGTATTTTGGCCACCTCATGCAAAGAGTTGACTCGCTGGAAAAGATGCTGATGCTGTGAGGGATTGGGGGCAGGAGGAGAAGGGGATGACAGAGGATGAGATGGCATCACCAACTCGATGGACGTGAGTCTGAGTGAACTCTGGGAGTTGGTGATGGACAGGGAGGCCTGGTGTGCTGCAATTCATGGGGTTGCAGAGAGTCGGACACGACGGAGCGACTGAACTGAACTGAACCGAAAGGTAACACATAAAGGGAAATACCTGGAGCAGAGCTGAGAGGAGATGGAATGCAATGCCTGTCTTTCTCTTTTCTTTTGACTCTTTGTGACTAGTTGAGCTTTAACCAGAATAATGCCATACAATAGGAAGCTTCTGGAAACAGCTTTTAACGCTTAAAGACCTCAAAGACATTTCTATAAGTGGCTTCAAAGTTAATACTCTCAACTAAAGGGTATTTGGGAAAACATCAGACCACATTTATCAATAGACAGTGGGCACAATTGCTTCTCCTTCCACGAGTTAAACGTTTATATGTAGTTAAAAAAAAAAAAAAGAAAGAAAGAAAAAGAAAAAGCTTATACGATGTCAGGCAAGACTAGAGTTAGGAACTTCTGTTCCTGCTCCTCAACTAATGGTCTCATGATCAGCCCTAGCAGACATATGAATTTTAACCCATTTTTGCCCCCTTTATCCCTGAAGTGCTCTTCGGAGATGTCATTACTAACTAGAGCACTTTTATTTCCACTTTTCACCACTGCTTGAAAAAATTAAATCCCTGAGTCCTTGATTCACCATCATCCCATCAGACTTTCAGGCTGAGGTTTTCAAACAAATATCTTTGTGCTTAAAATTTACTGAGTTCATAACTAAAGGTCTCATCTATAGAGGGGAACACTCACCACCTGAAGAAGGTCCCAAATGACTGAAGAGGATGTAAGCACCGTGAAGATTCAGTACTGAGATAGCAGTTAATATTAATCTGGGTCTGAAATTTAGTTTGAATGAAATCCAGTCTGGTTTACTTGATGCAGGCAATGTCATGATGCACATGGTTCTGCTTTTTGTAATGAACTAGCTTATCTTAAACCAGTGTTATCTGGATGGAGGTTCATGACACTGTTGAGGAGGCAGTGATCAAGACCATCCCCAAGAAAAACAAAGGCAAAATGGTTGTCTGAGGAGGCCTTACAAACAGTTGAGAAAGGAAGAGAAGCTAAAGGCAAAGGAGAAAAGGAAAGATATAAACATCTGAATACAGAGTTCCAAAGAATAGCAAGGAGAGATAAGGCCTTCCTCAGTGATCAATGCAAAGAAATAGAGGAAAACAATAGAATGGGAAAGACAAGAGATCTCTTCAAGAAAATTGGAGATACCAAGGGAACATGTCATGCAAAAATGGGCACAATAAAGGACAGAAATGGTATGGACCTGACAGAAGCAGAAGATATTAAGAAGGGGTGGCAATAATACACAGAAGAATTATACAAAAAGATATTCATGACCCAGATAACCATGATGGTGTGATCATTCACCTAGAACCAGACATTCTGGAATGCAAAGTTAAGTGGGCCTTAGGAAGCATCACTACAAACAAAGCTAGAGNGAAGAATTATACAAAAAGATATTCATGACCCAGATAACCATGATGGTGTGATCATTCACCTAGAACCAGACATTCTGGAATGCAAAGTTAAGTGGGCCTTAGGAAGCATCACTACAAACAAAGCTAGAGGAGTTAAGCTATTTCAAATCCTAAAAGATGATATTGTGAAAGTACTGCACCCAATATGCCAGCGAATTTGAAAAACTCAGCAGTGGACACATAATTGGAAAAGGTGTTTTCATTCCAATCCCAAAGAAAGGAAATGACAAAGAATGCTCAGANGTTAGTGAATACTCTCCAAAGGCTCCACAGCACGTGACCAGCCATCAACACGGCCCAGTGGCTCTTACTATGAGGAAAATGCTAAAACCCACTCTTTAGAAAAAAACAGGTTGTAAAATCAGCTCTTAATATTTTATAGATTGTCTTACATCTTCCTCTAAATCCTCTGTTTTTGTGGATAATACAGATATTCCTGAAAATAGCATGTGTGCACACACATCCTTTGTTCAAAGAAATCTCTCAGAGAAGAATTCATAAAAATACGTTTACTAGTAACTCGACCAACAATGGTATCTACAGGCTGTAGCACATTGGTTTAATTCTTCAAGTTCTTCAGGTTTTACAATACACAACAAATACTTTAAAATATCATCTATGAGTCTAACATCCTGCTAACTAACCCAAATCCTCATAATTCTTCTTGGAGGAAAGAATCAATTAGCTATGTTAATTGTATGTTATTATTTGATCAGTATAGGAGTTGTTGCTAAGTCACTTCAGTCGTGTCCAACTCTGTGCGACCCCATAGATGGCAGCTCACCAGGCTCCCCCGTCCTTGGGATTCTCCAGGCAAGAACATTTCTTTCTCCATCAGTATAGGAATGCCTCGGTATAAAACCAGTTCAGTATCGACACATATGTGTATAAAAAACTAAAAACATAACACATCCTAGTTGAGAGTCATTTTTCTTTTAATAATTGAGCCTTCAGCAACATTTCCACAGAAGGCATTGTCTCTGTACCATAAGTCATTGAATTGAAGGAACGCTTTTTGTCAGCTCAGCAGAGCCCTGGCATGTAGGAAAGCCAAACTCTGTCTGGGAGTCAGAGAGCAAACCGTCAGGGTCTCCAGAGAAACTTGTTGCACATGAACCATCATTTCATTTTCTAAAGCAACTCTACATACACACACACACACACACACACACACACACACACACACACACACACCGCTGAAAAGGAAGCAGGAGGAACAAGTGCGGCTCCCTCATCTCTCCCCTGCCGGTTATTCCCGGTCTCAGCCCCCTTGGCTTCTCCTTAGCAGAGATCACAATTTGAAACTATTTTACTTATGTGTTAGCTTGTTTGTAATTTATCAGTGATTATCATCCTCCATCCCCAAACTCTAGAAGTTAGGGCTCACACTGCTTTAGTTCTTTATGTCCAATGCCTAGCACAGTTCCCAGTCCAAGAGGAGTTAATCTTTTTAAGTTATTGGGAGCTCGTGTACACCTGTGGCTGATTCATGTCAATGTATGGCAAAACCAATACAGTATTGTAACACAGAATAAAGTAAAAATAAAATTTAAAAAAAAAAAAACTAAAAACAAACTAAAGTTTTGCCTAAGTAAATCAATGCTGAAACAGTGAGGCTGCACCCCCAATCTCACATTACCCGTGTCTCGCTCCTTCTGCTGGCCAAGACTCACACTTGTTGTCAGGGTTTCTGAAAAATGAGACAGACACCATATCTGCTCCCTAATGAGATGCTCGCTTGTAACCCTGCAATATCACTGCAGTGAAAGCTGAGAAGCCAGAAAGCTTCTGACAGGAATGACACGTCAAAAAGATAGCATTATCAAATGCACTTCTTACACATTTACAGCGAGCAGCACTTCTTCTGTGGTTTGGGAAGAGCAAGGAAAGAGCAGCCCTTAGGTATCATTCTAAAACTCACAGCATTCCTTTTCCTAAAGAGCCTGTGTCATCCACCTTGCAGACGACGAGCCAGGTTAGATTTCCAAGGTAAACCCTGAAGCTGTGCACTGAAGCAAGGTACCCTCAGCCCCATTTGCTCATGGCTCGAGCAGCTGGACCAGCACCCAGCACATAAGGCATTCAGGGACACTTGACTATTGATAAACAAAAAGGAAGCATTTCCCTAATACTTGACTATGTAATTAACTTGGAAATGCCTAAAATAATATCGGGAAAAGCTACAATTTAATACATAATACATCCAGTAAAAAGTGTTTAATACAAAGTATTTGTGGCGAGAAAAACATTGAGTCAAAAANGCCGCTTACTCCTTGGAAGAAAAGTCATGACCAATCTAGATAGTATATTCAAAAGCAGCGACATGACTTTGCCGACTAAGGTCCGTCTAGTCAAGGCTATAGTTTTTCCTGTGGTCATGTATGGATGTGAGAGTTGGACTTGAAGAAGGCTCAGTGCCGAAGAATTGATGCTTTTGAACTGTGGTGTTGGAGAAGACTCTTGAGAGTCCCTTGGACTGCAAGGAGATCCAACCAGTCCATTCTGAAGGAGATCAACCTGGAATTTCTTTGGAAGGAATGATGCTAAAGCTGAAACTCCAGAACTTTGGCCACCTGATGTGAAGAGTTGATTCACTGGAAAAGACTCTGATGCTGGGAGGGATTGGGGGCAGGAGGAGAAGGGGACGACCGAGGATGAGATGGCTGGATGGCATCACGGACTCGATGGACGTGAGTCTGAGTGCACTCTGGGAGCTGGTGATGGACAGGGAGGCCTGGCGTGCTGCGATTCATGGGGTCGCGAAGAGTCAGACACAACTGAGCAACTGAACTGAACTGATCTCAAAATGTGGTCCTGGGGTGGCAGCATCAGTATTACCTGGGAGCTTATTAGAAACACAGAATCTTGGGCCTCATCTACTCACTGGGACAGAATGTTCCCTCCCAGGGGATCCACGTACAAAATAAAACCTGAGAAACATGATTAATTGAGTTATCCCTTTAATGACCTGGAATTCATGTGTGATCAAGGAAAGGGATAGGAAGGAAGATAGAGGAATTTCACCTTCAAAATTACAGGGAGGGTTTTTACTGTTTCATAACCCTCTCAAGGGGAAAAAATAAATTTGAAAGCCATCCCTTACCATCTGTTCAATTATAGACATCTAAAGATTCCAAATATTCCAAAGAAACCTAAAGGTTTATCCCAATTTGCTGGGAGTTGCTTTAGGCTGAGATGCTGATTGTGGTATTGCCATCCTTCAGCCTTGCTGCTGGGACCTGCTGTTCACCCCTCCAAGAAGAGACGGTGAATCCAACGCTTTGTTGGTGTGGCAACAAAATCAGGGCAAGGGGCTAGGTCCAATTTGCCAAGAAATACCACTGACAGCCTTGCTCATGCCCAAGGAATGACCGAAGTAGGTAGGTAAGTCATACTTTTTCAAAAATGAAGGAAGGAAGGAAGGAGGCGGAGAGATGAGGAGGAAGAAGGAATGAAGGAAGAAAAGAAAATTATTGCCAAGATACTTACTTGCCTCTCCATTGCCATCTTTCCTCTTATTTTCCTAGCTATTGAAAGCCAGTGCTTCTATAAACCATCCTGGGCTAATAATAAATAAGAGAGATATGCTGTCAA
>SJYW01030903.1:170105-188881 GCA_006410735.1 Raphicerus campestris | reverse complement strand
ACACACACACACACACACACACACACACACACACACACACACACACCGCTGAAAAGGAAGCAGGAGGAACAAGTGCGGCTCCCTCATCTCTCCCCTGCCGGTTATTCCCGGTCTCAGCCCCCTTGGCTTCTCCTTAGCAGAGATCACAATTTGAAACTATTTTACTTATGTGTTAGCTTGTTTGTAATTTATCAGTGATTATCATCCTCCATCCCCAAACTCTAGGAAGTTAGGGCTCACACTGCTTTAGTTCTTTATGTCCAATGCCTAGCACAGTTCCCAGTCCAAGAGGAGTTAATCTTTTTAAGTTATTGGGAGCTCGTGTACACCTGTGGCTGATTCATGTCAATGTATGGCAAAACCAATACAGTATTGTAACATAGAATAAAGTAAAAATAAAATTTAAAAAAAAAAACTAAAAACAAATTAAAGTTTTGCCAAAGTAAATCAATGCTGAAACAGTGAGGCTGCACCCCCAATCTCACATTACCCGTGTCTCGCTCCTTCTGCTGGCCAAGACTCACACTTGTTGTCAGGGTTTCTGAAAAATGAGACAGACGCCATATCTGCTCCCTAATGAGATGCTCGCTTGTAACCCTGCAATATCACTGCAGTGAAAGCTGAGAAGCCAGAAAGCTTCTGACAGGAATGACACGTCAAAAAGATAGCATTATCAAATGCACTTCTTACACATTTACAGCGAGCAGCACTTCTTCTGTGGTTTGGGAAGAGCAAGGAAAGAGCAGCCCTTAGGTATCATTCTAAAACTCACAGCATTCCTTTTCCTAAAGAGCCTGTGTCATCCACCTTGCAGACGACGAGCCAGGTTAGATTTCCAAGGTAAACCCTGAAGCTGTGCACTGAAGCAAGGTACCCTCAGCCCCATTTGCTCATGGCTCGAGCAGCTGGACCAGCACCCAGCACATAAGGCATTCAGGGACACTTGACTATTGATAAACAAAAAGGAAGCATTTCCCTAATACTTGACTATGTAATTAACTTGGAAATGCCTAAAATAATATCGGGAAAAGCTACAATTTAATACATAATACATCCAGTAAAAAGTGTTTAATACAAAGTATTTGTGGCGAGAAAAACATTGAGTCAAAAAATTGGGGGACCAGATCCAAAAAAATTAAACTCATGGATTTTTAAAAATCTTGTAAGAATTGATGGTATATAAGGACTTACCAAAGACTGTATGAATGTATACATTATCATGGACTTCCCTGGTGGCTCAGTGGTGAAGAAATTGCCTGCAATGCAGGTGACAAAGGAGACCCAGGTTTGATCACAAGATTGGGAAGATCCCCTGGAGGAGGGCATGACAACCCACTACAGTATTCTTGCCTGGAGAATCCCATGGACAGAGGAGTCTGGCAGGCTACAGTCCATAGGGTTGCAAAGAGTCAGACATGACTGAAGCCACTTAGCACACATGCATATGTTATCTATCACACATTCCTTTGAAGTCCTGATTTTCCTTTATATAAAATACTGAGAGTAATTTCTCACACTGGACCAGACTAGCTGTGTTTTCTTTTCTAGTTTCTAAATGGAATTGAATGCTTCAGGAATTTATTTTTGTTTTTCTGCTCTATCTTGGCCCTGGCTCTCTGGTTCTCTTTGGGTCAAGTTACTTCTGTAGCCAAAGGGAAGCTCATCATGTTCTATAAAGCTAAGGTATAAGTACTGCAGATAGAATGGCTGGATGCAATAATTTATTGGATATAAAAGTATATGAGTCTTTTGATAATGCATTTAAATGACATCCTACCAGTGTGCTGAAAGGAAAAATATACTAGATGAGCAAAGAAAAGAAAGAAAAGAAAAATGGTGAATGGTAGACCTGACTTTCTTGTTCCCAGGTAGAAAAATGGACAAACAGTCCAGAAAAATACTTGATTGACTAGGCCACTGAACTGAGGAGTAACCAACAGAATCCCACTAGTATTCTGTGGTCATCCCATCCACTGTGGAGATGGTCCTCCTCTCTGTGACTTAGAGAGCAGATAAGTGCCCTGACAAGAAGTTAAAACCTCTTAAACATAGTCACATCCTCCAATACATGATTCTGTGCTAGAATAGAGCAGTTTGAAATACCAGTATTCTCAATCCCTTGCAAACAATGAACATCTTTACTAATTTCTCTGTCCCTTGTTTCTCTTGTTATAAGTGGGGGGATACTATTAGTGATGACCTCACTGAGTTATTGAAAAAATCAAATGTAAAGCTTTTAGATGAGGCATTGGCATGTAGAAAGCATGATATGTGCCTGAGATCAAATTGATGATGATGATGATGATAACAACTATGATGATGTTTTCCTTTTCACATAGGAAGGTACTTCCCTACAAACTTCAGTGACATAAAGAGATAATGCATTGCTTTTTCAATGCTAGTCACTGTGTAGGTTTGTACTATTGACCTCAATTCTTCACCTCCTCTCTATAGTCATGCTTTACTTACTTATTTTGGCCAAAGGGATGGGGTGTTAGAAATGACATTGTGTTGGTGTGACACCCAGGCCTTAAGGAGCCTTGAATGTTTTGCTTGCCCTCTTGNGACGAGCCAGGTTAGATTTCCAAGGTAAACCCTGAAGCTGTGCACTAAAGCAAGGTACCCTCAGCCCCATTTGCTCATGGCTCGAGCAGCTGGACCAGCACCCAGCACATAAGGCATTCAGGGACACTTGACTATTGATAAACAAAAAGGAAGCATTTCCCTAATACTTGACTATGTAATTAACTTGGAAATGCCTAAAATAATATCGGGAAAAGCTACAATTTAATACATAATACATCCAGTAAAAAGTGTTTAATACAAAGTATTTGTGGCGAGAAAAACATTGAGTCAAAAAATTGGGGGACCAGATCCAAAAAAATTAAACTCATGGATTTTTAAAAATCTTGTAAGAATTGATGGTATATAAGGACTTACCAAAGACTGTATGAATGTATACATTATCATGGACTTCCCTGGTGGCTCAGTGGTGAAGAAATTGCCTGCAATGCAGGTGACAAAGGAGACCCAGGTTTGATCACAAGATTGGGAAGATCCCCTGGAGGAGGGCATGACAACCCACTACAGTATTCTTGCCTGGAGAATCCCATGGACAGAGGAGTCTGGCAGGCTACAGTCCATAGGGTTGCAAAGAGTCAGACATGACTGAAGCCACTTAGCACACATGCATAGGTTATCTATCACACATTCCTTTGAAGTCCTGATTTTCCTTTATATAAAATACTGAGAGTAATTTCTCACACTGGACCAGACTAGCTGTGTTTTCTTTTCTAGTTTCTAAATGGAATTGAATGCTTCAGGAATTTATTTTTGTTTTTCTGCTCTATCTTGGCCCTGGCTCTCTGGTTCTCTTTGGGTCAAGTTACTTCTGTAGCCAAAGGGAAGCTCATCATGTTCTATAAAGCTAAGGTATAAGTACTGCAGATAGAATGGCTGGATGCAATAATTTATTGGATATAAAAGTATATGAGTCTTTTGATAATGCATTTAAATGACATCCTACCAGTGTGCTGAAAGGAAAAATATACTAGATGAGCAAAGAAAAGAAAGAAAAGAAAAATGGTGAATGGTAGACCTGACTTTCTTGTTCCCAGGTAGAAAAATGGACAAACAGTCCAGAAAAATACTTGATTGACTAGGCCACTGAACTGAGGAGTAACCAACAGAATCCCACTAGTATTCTGTGGTCATCCCATCCACTGTGGAGATGGTCCTCCTCTCTGTGACTTAGAGAGCAGATAAGTGCCCTGACAAGAAGTTAAAACGTCTTAAACATAGTCACATCCTCCAATACATGATTCTGTGCTAGAATAGAGCAGTTTGAAATACCAGTATTCTCAATCCCTTGCAAACAATGAACATCTTTACTAATTTCTCTGTCCCTTGTTTCTCTTGTTATAAGTGGGGGGATACTATTAGTGATGACCTCACTGAGTTATTGAAAAAATCAAATGTAAAGCTTTTAGATGAGGCATTGGCATGTAGAAAGCATGATATGTGCCTGAGATCAAATTGATGATGATGATGATGATAACAACTATGATGATGTTTTCCTTTTCACATAGGAAGGTACTTCCCTACAAACTTCAGTGACATAAAGAGATAATGCATTGCTTTTTCAATGCTAGTCACTGTGTAGGTTTGTACTATTGACCTCAATTCTTCACCTCCTCTCTATAGTCATGCTTTACTTACTTATTTTGGCCAAAGGGATGGGGTGTTAGAAATGACATTGTGTTGGTGTGACACCCAGGCCTTAAGGAGCCTTGAATGTTTTGCTTGCCCTCTTGCACTTCTAATACTGCCATGACACAGACATGCAACGGGAGTCTGCTGGGCCAAGGGGACTAAGAGATACATGAAGCAGACCAGAAGATCTGGAGTGCGTCTTGTGTTTACTATTACGTGCCATTGAGATTCTCTAGTTGTTCATCATGCAGCAAGTTAATTCAGGCATACTCCATACATTAGAATTAATAGAAATAACAATGACAGGAATATGCAATAACAGGGGATTAGAAGCAAACTCCATTTTATTGAAGTGTGCAAATGTATGTGTGTTTGTATGTCAAAACTTAAGGAATTTTATAATATTGGTCAAATATGGCAATTCCATGTGTTTCAATCTAAATATTCTACAGTTTGTATATTGTGGCCACTATTTAAAATACATTCATATGTAACATATACACATTGCTGCTGCTGCTGCTAAGTTGCTTCAGTTGTGTCCAACTCTATGCGACCCCATAGATGAAAGCCCACCAGGCTCCCCCGTCCCTGGGATTCTCCAGGCAAGAACACTGGAGTGGGTTGCCATTTCCTTCTCCAATGCATGAAAGTGAAAAGTGAAAGTGAAGATGCTCAGTCATATCCTACTCTTAGTGACCCCATGGACTGCAGCCTACCAGGCTCCTCCGTCCATGGGATTCTCCAGGCAAGAGTACTGGAGTGGGGTGCCATTGCCTTTACTACATGTTAAATAATCATGACTGTGTAACACAGGGAATTCTATTCGATATTCTGCAATAAACTAAATGGGAAGAAAATCTGAAAAAGAATGGGTATGTGTATATGTATAACTGAATCACTTTGCCATACACCTGAGATTAGCACAAGATTGTAAATCAACTACACTTCAATAAAAAAATAAAAACTTAAAAATAAAACTATGTAAACAGGGAAAGAAAAAAATTAAATACATTCATTTATCAGTTGGAAGGAGAGGTTCTTAAAATTAAATAAGGGGGTTTTCAAACAGCTTATCACATAACTGACATTCATTAAATATTCACTGGTAAGGTTTTTGAATAAATAAAGACAAGAAACCAAACTATACTTTGTATTTGCATCCTATTTGAAGGAATTCTCTAAGAGCTTTATAACATGGGCATATATTTTGGGGATCCTGAGCAAGCTTTGCTCAAGAGCAGAGAAGCTTCTAAAACCCAAGAGTTCTGTGTCCATTGGCTACTCGATATTTTCCTTTTGGTTACATCAAATTCAAGTATAAATGTATTGAATACTGAGAAGTAAGTGCTTTCTCCTCTTCAGAAAGTAGGTCAAATAACACAAATCAGTGTTCTATATTGTCAAACTGGGGAATGGATCAAAACATCAATTTTCTTTCATAAGATGTATTTGTGCCTTGTGGATATTCTCAAAATAAAAACTCTTGTGGTGATACTGGAGAACAATTTAGTAAATGGAGTTATAGTTTTCTGCTACTATTTGTGGGATTAGTGCTATCATCCCATTATCTAGATCCAATCCATGCCTAATAAATATACTAAAGAAAAGTATCTTGTTCCATTTCTCTACACCATTTGTGCCATGCTTACATCACAATGTTTCCTCATTCAAGTACTCATGTCTGAGTGTTTACCAGATTNACTTAAGGAATTTTATAATATTGGTCAAATATGGCAATTCCATATGTTTCAATCTAAATATTCTACAGTTTGTATATTGTGGCCACTATTTAAAATACATTCATATGTAACATATACACATTGCTGCTGCTGCTGCTAAGTTGCTTCAGTTGTGTCCAACTCTATGCGACCCCATAGATGAAAGCCCACCAGGCTCCCCCGTCCCTGGGATTCTCCAGGCAAGAACACTGGAGTGGATTGCCATTTCCTTCTCCAATGCATGAAAGTGAAAAGTGAAAGTGAAGATGCTCAGTCATATCCTACTCTTAGTGACCCCATGGACTGCAGCCTACCAGGCTCCTCCGTCCATGGGATTCTCCAGGCAAGAGTACTGGAGTGGGGTGCCATTGCCTTTACTACATGTTAAATAATCATGACTGTGTAACACAGGGAATTCTATTCGATATTCTGCAATAAACTAAATGGGAAGAAAATCTGAAAAAGAATGGGTATGTGTATATGTATAACTGAATCACTTTGCCATACACCTGAGATTAGCACAAGATTGTAAATCAACTACACTTCAATAAAAAAATAAAAACTTAAAAATAAAACTATGTAAACAGGGAAAGAAAAAAATTAAATACATTCATTTATCAGTTGGAAGGAGAGGTTCTTAAAATTAAATAAGGGGGTTTTCAAACAGCTTATCACATAACTGACATTCATTAAATATTCACTGGTAAGGTTTTTGAATAAATAAAGACAAGAAACCAAACTATACTTTGTATTTGCATCCTATTTGAAGGAATTCTCTAAGAGCTTTATAACATGGGCATATATTTTGGGGATCCTGAGCAAGCTTTGCTCAAGAGCAGAGAAGCTTCTAAAACCCAAGAGTTCTGTGTCCATTGGCTACTCGATATTTTCCTTTTGGTTACATCAAATTCAAGTATAAATGTATTGAATACTGAGAAGTAAGTGCTTTCTCCTCTTCAGAAAGTAGGTCAAATAACACAAATCAGTGTTCTATATTGTCAAACTGGGGAATGGATCAAAACATCAATTTTCTTTCATAAGATGTATTTGTGCCTTGTGGATATTCTCAAAATAAAAACTCTTGTGGTGATACTGGAGAACAATTTAGTAAATGGAGTTATAGTTTTCTGCTACTATTTGTGGGATTAGTGCTATCATCCCATTATCTAGATCCAATCCATGCCTAATAAATATACTAAAGAAAAGTATCTTGTTCCATTTCTCTACACCATTTGTGCCATGCTTACATCACAATGTTTCCTCATTCAAGTACTCATGTCTGAGTGTTTACCAGATTTTAGCATCCCATCATAAGGTTTGGCTTAAGAATCTCATCACGTTGTTTAGTTTAAATGGATAATTCAGGCTGAAATAAGTTGCTTACAAACATAAGATGACTCTTCCATTTTTAACTGCCATGAAGAGTTTTACTATTGTGAAATGAGCACCTGTTGTCAAGCTGCTTCCTCTCACTGAGTATAAAATGATCCATTTTAGTAACCATGGTTATCACCAAAATTCTATCAGTCTGAGGCAAAATGTACGTCCATTGTTGAGGGAAAGGGCTGAAGAGCATTCACTTGCATGCTTGCATTCCATTTTTAATCCAACAATGCCTATTCTAAAAGCAGGCATTGATATACTTTTCACCTCATAGTCTGCCACTAGCTTTCTCTCCTGCTCTGGTCAGACAGGACTAACAACTGGGAACATACACATAAACACACACACACACACACACACACACACACACACACAATCTCACATTTTTATGTCCCTAGTGATGAGAAAGAATAAAACTCAGATCAGTTTTCTCCAAGCTCCTAGATAGCTGGGTGATCTTCAGCTATTTCCTGGCAGGTACGTGGAAAGCAATGGAAAATTAGAATGTAGCTCTGAGATAAAGAAGGTGCCACTCTCCCCAGATCAAGACATTTAGCTTTCCTTTCCTCTGCTCTCTTTCCCTCACCACAGAAGTCAGGGGTCCTTTACCAAACTGGCTACCATGCAGCAGGGACTAGGTGAGCTACAGTAACGGAAACCATACAGCAGGCGTGTCATTCCATGCTGCAGGCCACAATCACCAGGAAGCAGAACACACCAGACGAGCAGAGAAGTAAAGAAGATGTATGTTTATTCCAAATAAGCAATTAAGATACATTTCTAAATTTCTTACTATACCAGTTTCTAAATCTAGGCACTAAAGCTGATATCTTTATCCACCTGAGGAAAGTTGTACATTTCTGATGATGGTTTAAGTACAAAGTCCTTTACTAATTTTAAACATGTTTAGAAACCCGATCTTACTTTGTCCTTGCAACAATCCTCAATAGCAGTTTCTGCAGAAGGTTGGTACCTTTTAAAAATATAGAAGCTGAAGAGCAAACATCAAATATTTTCCAAGANTTTTAAACATGTTTAGAAACCCGATCTTACTTTGTCCTTGCAACAATCCTCAATAGCAGTTTCTGCAGAAGGTTGGTACCTTTTAAAAATATAGAAGCTGAAGAGCAAACATCAAATATTTTCCAAGATCAGCTTCCTAACTCTCAAAGCAGTGTTTTTCTATCCTGCCAGCACTGCACTGAGTCTGTAGAAAAACAATCATGTGAGATCCTCCATGAAAAGGGTACACAACATGTATTCTTAAAGTCTTGAGAAAACCTAAAATAAAAGTTCCTTAAATGGTTTTACTCCAAAGTTCCTTAATTTATTGTGCATAAAACCCATTTGTTGTTCAAATTTTATAAGCATCCAAGAATTACCTCTTAGGTCATCTTGGAATTTTATGAGTTTCTCAAAGCAAGGACTATATTTTATTCAAGAGTGTATCTGAGTGATATTATGGATTGAATGATTATGCCCACCCCTGCCCCCATCATCCCCCATTCATATATTGAAGTCCTAATGTCTAATACCTCAGAACGTGACCTCCTTTTTCAGGAGGTTCATTGCAAATCAGTTAAAATAAGGTCATACTGGAGTGTATTCAGTTCAGTTCAGTTGCTCAGTTGTGTCCAACTCTTCATGACCCCATGAATCGCAGCACGCCAGGCCTCGCTGTCCATCACCAACTCCCAGAGTTCACTCAGACTCACGTCCATTGAGTCCGTGATGCCATCCAGCCATCTTATCCTCAACCGTTCCCTTCTCCTCCTGCCCCCAATCCCTCCCAGCATNAAGCCCCCAGAAATAAAGTTTGACACTGTTTCCACTGTTACCCCATCTATTTCTCATGAAGTGATGGGAACAGATGCCATGATCTTAGTTTTCTGAATATTGAGCTTTAAGCCAACTTTTTCACTCTCCATTTTCAAATTCATCAAGAGGCTTTTTAGTTCCTCTTCACTTTCTGCCATAAGGGTGGTGTATTAGTGGGCTCCTAATCCAGTATGACTTATGTCCTAATAAAAGGGAAATTTTGGACACAGATACACACACAAAGAAACACCACATGAAGATGAAGGAAGAGATCAGGGTCATGTAGCAAAAGTCAAGGAACACCAAAGACCAACAGAAAACCACCAAAATTGAGGAAAGAGACATGGGACAGATTCCTTGTCANATTCACAGTCCAACTCTCACATCCAAACATGACCACTGGAAAAACCATAGCCTTGACTAGACAGACCTTTGTTGGCAAAGTAATGTCTCTGCTTTTCAACATGCTATCTACATTGGTCATAACTTTTCTTCCAAGGAGTAAGCGTCTTTTAATTTCATGGCTACAATCACCATCTGCAGTGATTCTGAAGCCCCCAGAAATAAAGTTTGACACTGTTTCCACTGTTACCCCATCTATTTCTCATGAAGTGATGGGAACAGATGCCATGATCTTAGTTTTCTGAATATTGAGCTTTAAGCCAACTTTTTCACTCTCCATTTTCAAATTCATCAAGAGGCTTTTTAGTTCCTCTTCACTTTCTGCCATAAGGGTGGTGTATTAGTGGGCTCCTAATCCAGTATGACTTATGTCCTAATAAAAGGGAAATTTTGGACACAGATACACACACAAAGAAACACCACATGAAGATGAAGGAAGAGATCAGGGTCATGTAGCGAAAGTCAAGGAACACCAAAGACCAACAGAAAACCACCAAAATTGAGGAAAGAGACATGGGACAGATTCCTTGTCACAGCCCTCAGCAGGAACATATCCTGCCGAAGTCCTGATCTTAGACTTCCAGCCCCTAGAACTGTAATACCATAAATTTCTGCTTTCTAAGCCTTCTTGATCTGTGTTCCTTTGTTACAGCAGCCCTAGAAAACTGACAGAGGTGATAAAAACAGAGTAAAAGTGAAGCTGTGTCCAACTCTTTGTAACTCCATGGACTGTAGCCTATCGGGCTCCTCCATCCATGGAATTTTTCAGGCAAGAGTACTGGAGTGGGTTGCCACTGCCTTCTCCAGGGGATCTTCCCAACCCAGGGATCAAACTTGGGTCTCCCGCATTGCAGGCAGAGCACTTTACCATCTGAGCCACTAGTCTGATTTTCCACATTCAACAAATACTCAGGGAGGATAAACAGTCCCTGTCCTCACCGAGATGACAATCTAGTAGGGGATACAAAGTAAATAAATACAAAATGCAATTTATCTCAATTTACAAAATGAAATTGAGTCTTAAAGACTGATATTTTGTCCAAAATGTAGAGTCTTATCCATGAGCACAATAGGGAATCCCAGAAGATGTGTTCCCACTAGCATGTCACTCTGTGTACATTCAGTGCTCAAACCCTCATCTCTAAATTGTATTGGTAAATAACATGAAATTCTCTTTCCTGGCTCTCATTTACCAAAAAGTATGAGATCTTGGCAGAGTCAAAGTACTGGATTTGAAGTTGGGGAACCTGGGCTGAGTTTCTAAGTTGATTTCTGTGCAATCCATCACATTATTTTAAACATATGAGTCTCAGCTTTCTCAATAGTACCTACTCCATAATTTCCCAGGTGGTGCAGTACTAAAGAATCTGCCTACCAATGTAGGAGACCCAAGAGACATGGGTTCGCCCCTTGGGTCAGGAAGATCCCCTGGAGTACGAAATGGCAACCCACTCCAGTATTCTTGCCTGGAGAATCCCCAAAGACAGAGGAGTCTGGCAGTCTCTTTAGGGTCACAGAGTCAGACATGACTAAGAACAGCACAGATATCTTTTAGTATACCATTTTAAGTTCCTTGTTGTACTGTATGATTATTGTGAAGAGTAACTGGTGATAAACACCCAGAATTTAATTCTTCTGAATCTTTTATTGGCTCAATCTCATAGATTCTAGACATTTCTCACATAAATTTGTAGTGTTTATGCTTTGCTTTCATGTTTGGTTTGGGGTTTTGGCACCTGTTTGCTAATTTATCTACTCAGAGATTCTGAGCTTGTAGTCACATTTGGACTTCAAGGCCAGAAATTGTTATTGCTTATGTTCTATGAAATGTACATTAAAGCACCAACTATATCTGTATTCCCACTCCTCTCTCCACCATGCACACATTAGACAGATAAATGAGTTAACACCTCTTTTCCCCTGAGAGTGACTTATCGCTACATGGGGAAAATGTGGAAACTGTCAGATTTCATTTTCTTGGGCTCCAAAATCAAAGCGGACAGTGACTGCAGCCACTAAATTAAAAGATGCTTGGTCCTTGGAAGAATATCTATGTCAAACCTAGACAGTGTTTTAAAAAGCAGAGTCATCACTTTGCCAACAAAGGCCCGTATAGTCAAAGCTATGGTTTTTCCAGTAGTCATGTATGGATGTGAGAGATGGACCATAAAGAAGGCTGAGCACCAAAGAACTGACGCTTTTGAATTGCTGGAGAAGACTATAGAGAGTCCCTGGACAGCAAGGAGATCAAATCAGTCAATCCTAAAGGAAATCAGTCCTGAATATTCATTGGAAGGACTGAAGCTGAAGCTGAAGCTCCAATACTTTGGCCACCTGATGCAAAGAGATCTGACTCATTGGAAAAGACTCTCACCCTGGGAAAGACTGAGGGCAAGAGACGAAGGGGACAACAGAGGATGAGATGGTTGGAGGGCATCACTGACTCAATGGACATGAGTTTGAGCAAACTCAGGGAGACAGACAGTGATGGACAGAGAAGCCTGGCGTGCTGCAGTTCACGGGGTCGCAAAGAGTCAGACGTGACTTAGTGACTGAACAACAACAACATGGTAGGGCTGATGGAAGGTGAGGGTTGTCTGAGTAACAAGGACCCCACACACATATTTATACATGCGATACCATCTGCTTTTCCCAACCTCTGCTGTTTCCAAATATAACATCCATCAGCCACTCCTAAAGAAACAGAAATGAAAACCTAAAGCTAGCAGAAGAAAGGAAATAATAAAGACTAATGTAGAGATAAATAAAGAATTTTTTAAAAGAGAAAATCAATGAAATCAAAAGTTGGTTCTTCAAAAAGTTCAACAAAATTGACAAACTTTAACAAGATGGACTAAGAAAAAAAAGAAGACTAAAGTGTAGATGTTACCTAGATTCTACAGAAATAAAAAGGATTATAAGAGATTGCTATGAATATCTGCAAACCAACAAACTGTATAACCTAGACGAAGTGGACAAATTCCTAGAAACACAAAATCTACCAAGACTAAATCACAAGAAATAAAAAATCTAAATAGACCTATAACTAGTAAGGAGATTGAATCAAAAATCTCTGAAAAAAGTAAAGCCCTGGACATGACTGCTTCACTGGTGAATTATACCAAATATCTAAAGAATAACTAATACCAATTTCTCAAACTTTTCCCAAAAATTAAAGAGGAGGGAAGATTTTTCTCATTCTTTGAGGCGAACATCACCCTGATTCCAAAGCCAGATACATACATTACAAGAAAATGAAACTATATCCCATAACATTTATGAACACTGACGCAAAAATCCACAACAGAACACTAGCAAACAGAATTCATCAGCATATTTAACAGATTCTATAACATAACCAATTGGGATTTATTCCTGGAAGGCAAGAATTCTTCAATACATGAAAAAAATCACTGTAAAAAAAATCACATCAATACAATGAAGGGAGGAAAAACACGATCTCAATNAGAATTCATCAGCATATTTAACAGATTCTATAACATAACCAATTGGGATTTATTCCTGGAAGGCAAGAATTGTTCAATACATGAAAAAAATCACTGTAAAAAAAAATCACATCAATACAATGAAGGGAGGAAAAACATGATCTCAATTTGACAAAATTTACCACCCTTTCACAATAAAAAATTCAGTTAAATTAGGACTAGAAGAAAGCTACCTCAACATAATAAATTATATGTATGAAAAACTCATAGCAAATATCATATTCAATAGTAAAAGACTGAAAGCTTTTCCTCTAAGATCAAGAACATGCAAGAATGCCAGTTTTCAAACTTCTGTTCAACCTTGTACTAGAACTCATAATATCCAGAGCCATCAGGAGAAAAAAGAAAGAAACCCAAACTAGAAGAAGAGAAGTAAAATTATCTCTATTTGCAGGTATCTCTATTGCAAGACATTTATATATCTTATATGTATAAAATCCTAAAGATTTTACATAAAAAGTTTTTAGCACTAAAAAATGAATTCAGCAAAGTAGCAGTATACACAAAAATCAGCTGCATGTGTATAAACAAACAGTGAAAAATTGAAAAAGAAAATTGTAGAAACAATTCCACTTACAATAGCATCAGAAAGAAAAGAATTAACAAAGCAGATGAAAGACTTGTACAATGAAAACTCAAAACATTGCTTAAAGAAATTAAAAGAGGCATAAATAAATGGAGAGACATCCCACATTCATGAATTGGGAGATTTAATATTGTTAAAATACTACCCAAAGTAATCTACAGATTCAGTGTAACTGCTATCAAAATCCCAATGATGTTTTTGCAAAAATAGAAAAACCCATCCTAAAGTTCATATAGAATCTCCAGGGGACCTGAATAGCCAAAATAATCTTAAAAAGAACAAAACTTGAGGGCTCATACTTTATGATTTCAAAACTTAATATAAGTCCATAGTAATGAAACAATGTGATACTGGCATAAAGATATATATATATAGACCAATGAAATAGAATAGAAAGGCCAGATAGAAATCTTTTTTATATGCCAAATTATTTTGGACAAGGGTAATATGATCATTAAATGGGAAAAATGTTTTCAAAGGAATGGTGCTAGGAAAATTGGATACCCACGTGCAAAAGAATGAAATTTAACTCACCGGATGCCATATATAAAAATTTACTAAAAATAAATCAAAGTGTTAATGAAAGCCCTAAAACAATAAAACACTCAGAATAAAATGTAGGGGAAAAGCTTCAGGACATTGTATTTGGCAATAATTTCTTGGCTATGACACCAAAGGCACAGGTAATAAAAGAAAAAATAGACTAACTGGGTTTCATGAAAATCTAAAAATTTTATGCATCAAAAGACACCATCTAAGCATCACTACGAACAAAGCTAGTGGAGGTGATGGAATTCCAGTGGAGCTGTTTCAGTCCTGAAAGATGATGCTGTGAAAGTGCTGCACTCACTATGCCAGCACATTTGGAAAACTCAGCAGTGGCCACAGGACTGNTGGCATTGCCTTTCTTTGGGATTGGAATGAAAACTGACCTTTTCCCATCCTATGGCCACCCCTGAGTTTTCCACATTTGCTGGCATATTGAGTGCAGCACTTAACAGCATCATCTTTTAGAATTTGAAATAGCTCAACTGGAATTCCGTCACCTCCACTAGGTTTGTTCATAATGTTGCTTCCTAAGGCCCACTTGACTTCACTTTCCAGGATGTCTGGCTGTAGATGAGTGATCACACCATTGTGGTTATCTAAGTCATGAATATCTTTTTTGTGTAGTTCCGTGTATTCTTGCCATCTCTTCTTAATATCTTCAGCTTCTGTTAGATCCATACCATTTCTGTCCTTTATTGTGCCCATTTTTGCATGAAATATTTCCCTGGTAGCTCTGATGTTCTTGAAGAGATCTCTAGTCTTTCCCATTCTGTTGTTTTCCTCCATTTCTTTGCATTGATCACTGAGGCTTTCTTATCTCTCCTTGCTGTTCTTTGGAACTGTGCATTCGAATGGGTATATCTTTCCTCTTCTTTGCCTTTCACTCCTCTTCTTTTCTTGGCTATTTATAAGGCCTCTTCCACCATTTCGCCTTTCTGCATTTCTTTTTCTTGGAGACGGCCTTGATCGCTGCCTCTGTACAATGTCCTGAACCTCCATCCATAGTGCTTCAAGCACTCTATCAGATCTAATCCCTTAAATCCATTTGTCACTTCCACTCTGTAATCATAAGAGATTTGATTTAGGTCATACCTGAATGATACAGTGGTTTTCCCTACTTTCTTCAATTTAAGTCTGAATTTGGCAGTAAGGAGTTCATGATCTGAGCCACAGTCAGCTCCTGGTCTTGTTTTTGCTAACTGTATAGAGCTTCTCCATCTTTGGCTATAAAGAATATAATCAGTCTGATTTCAGTATTGACCATCTGGTGATATCCATGTGTAGAGTCCTCTCTTGTGTTGTTGCAAGAGGGTGTTTGCTATAACCAGAACGTTCTCTTGGCAAAACTCTGTTAGCCTTTGACCTGCTTCGTTTTGTACTCCAAGGCCAAATTTGCCTGCTACTCCAGGTATCTCTTGAGTTCCTACTTTTGCATTCCAATCTCCTATAATGAAAAGGCCATCTTTTGGGGGTGTTAGTTCTAGAAGGTCTTGTAGATCTTCATAGAACCATTCAACTTCAGCTTCTTCAGTGTTACTGGTTGGGGCATAGACTTGGATTACTCTGATTTGAATGGTTAGCCTTAGAAACAAACAGAGTCATTCTGTTGTTTTTGAGATTGCATCCAAGTACTGCATTTTGGACTCTTTTGTTGACTATGATATTTACTCCATTTCTTCTAAGGGATTCTTGCCCACAGTAGTAGATATAATGGTCATCTGAGTTAAATGCACCCATTCCAGTCCATTTTAGTTCGCTGATTCCTAAAATGTTGAAGTTCACTCTTGCCATCTTCTGTTCAACCACTTCCAGTTTGCTTTGATTCATGGAGCTAACATTCCAGGTTCCCATAGGTGAACAATATGCTACTGGAGATCAGTGGAGAGAGAATTCCAGAAAGAATGAAGAGATGGAGCCAAAGCAAAAACACCACCCAGTTGTGGATGTGTCTGGTGATGGAAGTAAAGCCTGATGCTGTAAAGAGCAATATTGCTTAGGAACCTGGGGAGATTCTCCAGACAAGAATACTGGAGTGGGTTCCCAGAGTGGCTCCTCCAGAGGAATCTCTCCAATCCAGGGATGAAACCTGTCTCTTAAGTCTCCTACCCTGGCAGCTGGGTTCTTTGCCACTAGCACCACCTGGGAAGACCCTGATATGACTGCACCCTATGTTTGTTTACCCTCAGGTCCAGTCCCATACATGTTCTGTAGTCATGATTTGCCCATGTGTTTTAAAGAAATCTCACTGATTATATCCTCCAGGGAAGTCCGATTATATCCATAGGGTTAAAATACCATCCCGGTCAGGGTTGCTTTACAGAAAACAGAAACTACTTTCCAAAGAAAGAAGTTGAAGAAAAGAGATTCGGGTACTTACAAAATCAATGGCAGAGGTCTAGGTTGGACTTTGAGGAATGACTCCCATCAAACCCCTTCGGAACTGACCTGCCAAGAGCACGACCAGGAAATGGAGCAATCAGAAAGCTGCCCCTGGGGATGTCATAGTGATGCTCCAAGCCCTACCTCTCAATGCCTACAAAGCTAATGATTAGACAGGAAAATTCCACTATAGGTTAATCCAGTGTCTCCACAATTCTGTTTTCCAAAAGAAAACAAAAGGAAAGTTGAAATGTAGCCTCTAATTTCATGCAAGTGCATTTGATTGGCCAAATCTTATCATATATATATCCTTATCAAAGGAGTCCAAGAAATGAAAATTTTAGCATTCTAGTTGTTTTACCAGACAGAAAGGCATATTAGAAGAGCATTTGCATATTCTACATTGCAAATTACTTGTAAGTCATAAAATCAATTTATTTAATGGGCCGTGAAATAAATTGATTTTTAATGAAATGGAATAGAATATATTCCTATGTAGCAATGGAAGATTGTTTTACAAAGTCTTTTATTTCAGAGGTGTGTATGTACTTGGTTGTGATCTAAAAAGATCACATGGATCATATGGACTAAAGCCAAAAGTTTGATACCCACTGCAGGGCAAAGAAGGTAGGATAGATTTTGAGCACTAACATACCAACATCTAACATAAACTCTGTGAAGAAGAATTTACATCTAAACTAACTGTGTTATTTTTCTATGGCTGCTATAACAGGCTACCATAAATGTAAAACTTAAAATGACACAAATTTATTATCTTAGCCAAAATGGGTCTCACTAAGCTAAAGTCAAAACATTGGCAGGGCCGTATTCCTGTCTGGAGCCTCTAGAAAAGAATCCAGTTCTCCTGTTACCAGTTGCTAGTAGCCGCCCATATTCCTTGGCTCATGGCCCTCTTTTTCCATCTTCAAAACCAGCAACACACCAGGCCAGGTCTTTCTCAGGTTGCCACCTCTCTGGTTCTCTTTAGCCTCCGTCATCTCCTTTTAAGGACCCTTGTAATCACACTGGTTCCACCTCGCTACTCCATGATAATCTTCCTATCTTAAGGTCAGTTTATTAGCAACCTAAATTCCATCTTCAACCTTAATTTCCCTTTGCCACGTAGCCTAACATGTTTGCAGGTGCCAGGGATTATCACATAGACATCTTGAGAGTGAGGGGTCATTATTCCATGTCACCCACTAAGCAAAACAAATTAAAGATCAGGGGAATGTCTATGCATCAGCTAAGGTAAGAAAGAAAGGTGCAACTGATCTTGTAATGCAGAACTCTCACTTCTCTGTGCTTTCAGAGCTAAGTTGGATGAGAAAAATGTATGATTTCCCTATAAAAAAACATACAAATATACATATGTATGTATATATATGTGTGTGTGTATTTGTATTCCCTTCTCAAGAGGATGTTCCCAGCTTGGGAATTGAACCTAGATCTCCTGCACTGAAGGCAGATTCTTTACCATCTGAACTACCAGGAAAGCCCATATATATATACATACACACACACCCACACATATATATATGCAATTTCATTAGTCCTCTTTTTTTAGGATGCTTTCTGTTGGTTCCCTAGTAGGAAAAACAGTACAAAATAGCTGGTTAACTTTAATATTCCCTCCCCTCCTTCTCCCCCAGAATCAAATTGGAAATGCAATTTTACTTTAATACCAATCAGTCCATCAGCAAATTTATACTGGATCTTATATATGTAGTCCATTCTTCTGGAAACATTTCTTTGCGCCAAAGCCCCCAAATTTTGCTGTCATTCTCAGAGAAGCCTATGGAGCTCCACACCCTAAAAGGGAACATGTTAATTTCTGACTGTTCCCTGTGCCCTCTCTGCTCTTCTATCACACAGTGGCTTATACGGCATAGTTCTTGTTGTTATTATTGGTTTGCTGTTTGGTTTTAGGACTTTATGGAGTGTTTCATTCTTCATTTCTTACAGCGGCGTCTGTCTTTTTTGTTATTTGTAGTAGTGGTGGTGTTTATTTACCTTTTTCCTAATTTTTGAGGGGAATTTAGGGAGGTTCAAAGGCTATGTCATCACCATCTTGCTTTTTCTCTTGTTATTTAAACTGCACATAAAGAACACAAAGATTCCTTTTCATTCACCAGTATCTCTCGCAAGACTTCATGTCAAAACACATCCCAGAACCACAATGAGATACTATCTTACACCATTAGGATAGCTATTATTTAAATT
>SJYW01030903.1:115660-139402 GCA_006410735.1 Raphicerus campestris | reverse complement strand
TGTTTCTATTTGTGGCCTTTTCTTTTCTGCCTAAAGAAGCTCCTTTAGCATTTATTATAAAGCTGGTTTGGTGGTGCTGAATTCTTTTAGCTTTTGCTTGTCTGTAAAGCTTTTGATTTCTCTGTCAAATCTGAAGAGCCTTGCTGGGTAGAGTACTCTTGGTTATAGTTTTTCCCTTTCATCATTTGAAATATATTGTGCCACTCCCTTCATGCCTGCAGAGTTTCTTTTGAAAAATCAGCTGATAACCTTAAGAGGATTCCTTCGCATGCTGTTTGATGCTTTTCATATTTTCTCTGTCTTTAATTTTTGTCAGTTTGATTAATATGTGTCTCAGCATGTTCCTCCTTGAGTTTGTCCTGATTGAGCTTCTCTGTGCTCCATTTCCTTTCCCATGTTAGGGAAGCTTTTGGATATTATCTCTTCAAATATTTCTCAGGCCTTTTCTCTCTCTCTTCTCTTTCTCAGATGCCTGTAAAGTGAATTTTTGTGTATTTAATGTTGTCCAGAGGATCCTTAGACTGTCCTCCTTTCTTTTCATTCTTTTTTCTTTATTCTGTTCTGCTGCAGTGATTTCACCAGTCAATCTTCCAGCTCACTCATTCATTCTTCTGCCTTATTTATTGGTTGATTCATTCTAGTGTATTTTTGTTTTGAATTAGTGTATTATTCACCTCTGCCTCTGCTTGTTTGTTCTTTAAGTCTTCTAGATCTTTGGCAAATATTTCTTATATCTCCTCTGTCTGTGCCTCCATTCTTTTTCTGAGATCTTGGATCATCTTTCTTCTCATTACTCTGAGTTCTTTTTCAGGTATATTGCCTATCTCCACTTCATACTTCTGGAGTTTATATTGTTCTTCCATCTGGAACATATTTTTCTGCCATCACATTTTCTCTGACTTGTGGTCTCCATTCCGCAGGCTGCGGGACTGTAGTTGCTTTTGCTTCTGATATCTATCCCCTGGTGGGTGAGGTTGGTCCAGGGGCCTGTGCAGGCTTCCTGGGGAGCTGGAAAGGTGCCTGCCCTCTGGTGGGTAGAGCTGGGTCTGGCTCCTGTGATGGGCAGTGCTAAGTGAAATGAAGTGAAGTCACTCAGTCATGTCCGACTCTTTGTGACCCCATGGACTGTAGCCTACAGGCTCCTCTAGTCCATGGGATTTTCCAGGCAATAGTACTGGAGTGGATTGCCATTTCCTTCTCCAGTGCTAAGTCACTCTTCAAACATGTCTGACTCTAGGCAATCCTAATGGACTGTAACCCACCAGGCTCCTCTTTCCCTGAGGTTTTCCAGGCAAGAATACTAGAATGTGTTGCCATTTTCTTCTCCAGAGGATCTTCCTGACCCAGAGATCAAACCCATGTTCTTATATTTCCTGTATTGGCAGAGAGCTTCTTTACCACTACTGCCACCTGGGAAGCCCAGGCTGTTTCAAAGGGTGTGTTTAGAGGTGGCTGTGTGCTTAGGATGACTTTACACAGCCTGATTGCTGATGGGTAGGCTGCATTCCCACCCTGATGGTTGTTTGGCCTGGCACTGGAGCCTGCAGGCTGTTGGATGGGGCCAGGTCTTAGTTCCAACATGGCGACCTCTAGGAGAGCTCACACAAATGAATATGCCCTGGAGCCCCTGCCACAAGTGTCCCTGTCCCCCAGTCCTGTGGAACTGCTGCACTCAAGCCCTGCATGCATGCATGTATACATGTATGCTAAGTCATNTCTGCCTAAAGAAGCTCCTTTAGCATTTATTATAAAGCTGGTTTGGTGGTGCTGAATTCTTTTAGCTTTTGCTTGTCTGTAAAGCTTTTGATTTCTCTGTCAAATCTGAAGAGCCTTGCTGGGTAGAGTACTCTTGGTTATAGTTTTTCCCTTTCATCATTTGAAATATATTGTGCCACTCCCTTCATGCCTGCAGAGTTTCTTTTGAAAAATCAGCTGATAACCTTAAGAGGATTCCTTCGCATGCTGTTTGATGCTTTTCATATTTTCTCTGTCTTTAATTTTTGTCAGTTTGATTAATATGTGTCTCAGCATGTTCCTCCTTGAGTTTGTCCTGATTGAGCTTCTCTGTGCTCCATTTCCTTTCCCATGTTAGGGAAGCTTTTGGATATTATCTCTTCAAATATTTCTCAGGCCTTTTCTCTCTCTCTTCTCTTTCTCAGATGCCTGTAAAGTGAATTTTTGTGTATTTAATGTTGTCCAGAGGATACTTAGACTGTCCTCCTTTCTTTTCATTCTTTTTTCTTTATTCTGTTCTGCTGCAGTGATTTCACCAGTCAATCTTCCAGCTCACTCATTCATTCTTCTGCCTTATTTATTGGTTGATTCATTCTAGTGTATTTTTGTTTTGAATTAGTGTATTATTCACCTCTGCTTCTGCTTGTTTGTTCTTTAAGTCTTCTAGATCTTTGGCAAATATTTCTTATATCTCCTCTGTCTGTGCCCCATTCTTTTTCTGAGATCTTGGATCATCTTTCTTCTCATTACTCTGAGTTCTTTTTCAGGTATATTGCCTATCTCCACTTCATACTTCTGGAGTTTATATTGTTCTTCCATCTGGAACATATTTTTCTGCCATCACATTTTCTCTGACTTGTGGTCTCCATTCCGCAGGCTGCGGGACTGTAGTTGCTTTTGCTTCTGATATCTATCCCCTGGTGGGTGAGGTTGGTCCAGGGGCCTGTGCAGGCTTCCTGGGGAGCTGGAAAGGTGCCTGCCCTCTGGTGGGTAGAGCTGGGTCTGGCTCCTGTGATGGGCAGTGCTAAGTGAAATGAAGTGAAGTCACTCAGTCATGTCCGACTCTTTGTGACCCCATGGACTGTAGCCTACAGGCTCCTCTAGTCCATGGGATTTTCCAGGCAATAGTACTGGAGTGGATTGCCATTTCCTTCTCCAGTGCTAAGTCACTCTTCAAACATGTCTGACTCTAGGCAATCCTAATGGACTGTAACCCACCAGGCTCCTCTTTCCCTGAGGTTTTCCAGGCAAGAATACTAGAATGTGTTGCCATTTTCTTCTCCAGAGGATCTTCCTGACCCAGAGATCAAACCCATGTTCTTATATTTCCTGTATTGGCAGAGAGCTTCTTTACCACTACTGCCACCTGGGAAGCCCAGGCTGTTTCAAAGGGTGTGTTTAGAGGTGGCTGTGTGCTTAGGATGACTTTACACAGCCTGATTGCTGATGGGTAGGCTGCATTCCCACCCTGATGGTTGTTTGGCCTGGCACTGGAGCCTGCAGGCTGTTGGATGGGGCCAGGTCTTAGTTCCAACATGGCGACCTCTAGGAGAGCTCACACAAATGAATATGCCCTGGAGCCCCTGCCACAAGTGTCCCTGTCCCCCAGTCCTGTGGAACTGCTGCACTCAAGCCCTGCATGCATGCATGTATACATGTATGCTAAGTCATTTCAGTCATGTCCAACTCTTTGTGACCCCATGGACTATAGCCCACCAGGCTCCTCTGTCCATGGGATTCTCCAGGCAAGAATACTGGAGCGGGTTGCCATGCCCTCCTCCAGGCCTACTGCCCTTCAAAGCCAAGTGCTCTGGGGGCTTTTTCTCCCAGTGCCAGGCCCCCAGAATGGGGAACCTAATGTGGGACTCAGAACCCTCACTCCTGTGGGAGAACCTCTGTGATAGAACTATTTTCCAGTTTATGGGTCACCCACCTGGTCAGTTAGAGAAGGAAATGGCAACCCACTCCAGTGTTCTTGCCTGGGAAATCCTGTGGACNTGGGACTCAGAACCCTCACTCCTGTGGGAGAACCTCTGTGATAGAACTATTTTCCAGTTTGTGGGTCACCCACCTGGTCAGTTAGAGGAAATGGCAACCCACTCCAGTGTTCTTGCCTGGGAAATCCTGTGGACCGAGGAGCCTGGTGGGGTGCTATCCATGGGGTTGCACAGAGTCGGACACGACTGAAGTGACTTAGCATGCATACATGCACTGGAGAAGGAAATGGCAACCCACTCCAGTGTTCTTGCCTGGAGAATCCCAGGGACAGAGGAGCCTGGTGGGCTGCCATCTATGGGGCTGCACAGAGTCGGACACGACTGAAGCGACTTAGCAGCAGCAGCAGCAGCATCTGGTCAGTATGTGATTTGATTATATCATGAAAGCACCCTCCATACCCCTCCTACCGGCTTATTTGTCTTTGGATGTAGGATATGTTTTTCCCTAGGTTCCAGTCTTTTTTTGTCAACGGTTGTTAGCACCTAGTAATTTTGGTCTTTTTGTGAGAGTAGGCGAACTCAAGTCCTTCTACTCTGCCATCTTGTCCTCTACTTCTCCTTCAGCAGCAACAACTCTGTCAAAGTGTCCTCATCAACCAAATGAGCAATGCCAATGTGGGGCCCACAACTACCTACCCAATGGAAGAATCCCAGGTTTAGGTAGGGGATAGGCAGAATGCATGTAATATATGGCTATTACTTGACCCTTTAGCGACTGGTCTCAATGGATTTCCCTTTTTGCTGAGTTTCAGTGCTTCCAAGATCTTGGCAGCTGGTAAGTGAAAATAGAGGGAGGAAGCAGGGGGCAAAAGTGCCTGGGCATGTGCCATAGCGTAGCTCTGCCTATGGGACCCCTCAATCAAAATCACTGAGGACTAGCTTCTAGAAATCTATATTTTTAACAGACACCCCAAGTGCTTCTCATGCATACAAATTTGAGAACTACTTCCCAGGCACCCTCCTTGCTTCCCCATCACCACCATTACCCTCATCTAAAAACACCAACAGCACCTAGATTGCTCTCTGACCCAAACATAATTCTCTAGATCAAATTCTAAGAAATAAGTATACTTAGTCCTAATCCTGTATACTAACAATCTTCCAAAAAGATGTTGTCAGTGTGCCCAAAACCTGAAAAAGTGTTGCTGGCAGGTTTACTTAAAATGGAGGATTCTTCTATTCTTGTGTTCTTACTTGGATAACCTATATTCTTTTGGAAATTAAGACATCTTTCACAATGTGAAAGTCAATTCAGGAGCATCTCCATTACACTGCATTATACTTTTTATAAATTTGACTTGAAAAGCAGTAGCAGCAGTAGGAGTAAGAACACTAGTAAATAAGAGTCAACTATATCGAATGCTTTTCCTTATCAAGTCCTATGTATTTTATATTCACATATCCTGAGACTTATAAGTGTCTGAGTTAGTGGTTATATTTAGACTTTCTTAAGACTTAAACCACTTCTTTCACATAGTTGCCATAGTGCTTTACCCCAAGCAAAATGCTGTTCCTTCATATCTTGCCCCTCACTCTTCCTCTCAAGCTGCAAAATATGAATTTGGAGGAAGCCTTCCTCTTTCCAAAGTCTCAACTGAAGTATAATGAACTTTAAATGACACCAAAGGAAAATCACTAAAAGGATATATCATCTAAGATGATTTACGGCATTGATTATTCTTGGCTGAGGTAGGAAGACACATTAACAAGAAATGCCTACCATGTGCTGTTTCCATAGCAGCAGATGCACCAAGCTCCCATGGTTGTGCCAAAATTCTTTCTTCCACTGTGAACCATGTGAATTTCCTACTAGAGACTCAGTTTGTAAAGATTTTGGTCCTTTGACACAGGGGAAAAATATTATTTAAAGTTTTGAATATATACTATCTCTGGTAAAAAGACAGATGGCTCCATAAAATGTGCAATAAAAGCACTCTCTAGGGTCTTTTGAAAGTTAAAATATGTGAGAAATCATTGTAGTGCCATTTGGCCCCTGAGGTTGTGAGTATGTCAGCATTTACTTCCTAACTTCTGCATTTTTCTGTCCTATTTGGGCAACACTAGTGGCCTACATCACAAAAAAGAAAGCTCTGTTCAGAAAACCATATTTTCCAAAAAAGAAAAAAAAATTGCTTTCATCTAGGACCACAATTTTTTTTTAATTTTATCTCTTAAATAAGACAAAATGCTTCTTTTGAGATACTTTGGGGGTGCTTTGAAATTGTGTATGATGGGGAGATGTTGAACACTGTATTAACATATTCATTTTAATCAGGAAAATACCTTACTAACTCCACATTTGTCTTTAACAACTCTGGCAAATAAATTCTTATCTCTTCTTCAGAAAAAGTGCCTATTAGACCTTACATGGAGATTTCAGGCCAAAAGATAGAACCAAAGATGGGGCAGGGTTTAAAATAAGAAATAAGCCAGTGACAAAGGTACAGACCTGTGATTCAGGAATTCTGTGTTCAGGCTCTGCCTTGAACAAGTCATGGAATCCTTGGCAAGACTGTGGAAGGATCCAACCAAAATCTCGTCAGCTTTCCGGGGGTGGAATGCTGCTGTAGAAACACAGACTGCCAACTGGCAATATTACAAAACACTCAGTGTCCCTCCTCAACTAAGCCCTCATCAGTGTTCAGTAATATTATACTACTACAGAGATGGAAACTTTTAAGACTTCAAATGAAAAGAGAAACAGGGACAGATGGGTTATAAAAGTGGATGAGCTGTCAAAGAGAGGCTTGGTCAGAGACCATGACCTTCACTACACTGATGTGTGAAGTTCATCTCTTCTGCCATCAGTCCTGTCTGTTGTAGTCCTATTGGAGCTCTCAACACAAGGGGCTCCATGGACATGCATGCGATGGCTGTGCCTCCCCTAAAACTGTATGGAAAATTAGGAGCTTATATGTCTTCTCCTGGGAAGACAAATCATTGCTTTCTTAAGTTGTCCATAGAGATTCATGACCAAAAATGATTTTTACATGCTAAATAAAGAAAAGCATATTATCCTGAAGATGATCTCCACTCCAGCCTGAAGATGGTCTACTTATCTTTGAATCTATAGTTCTCTTCATGATATACCTCAAAAATTTTTTTTCATGAAAGAATGAATTAATTAATGAACAAGCAAATGCACAAACCCCATTTGGGAATAAGTTGCTGGGTACTGAGAAGCAAGCTGCCCCTCAAGCAGCACACCGAATCAGAAGCCTCCATTCCTCAAATGAGCTGTGACCTCTGCTTCCCTGCAGCAATTTGTGAACAACATCCCTCTGCTTTCCTTTCTACTAGATATGGTGCTTAGTATTATTGCCCACAGTCAATTAGCTTCAGTGGAAAAATGAAATCCATCATAATATTCATTTTTCTAATGGAAAAGTTAGAAGCAATCTTCTCTGAAATAGCGACACATGATAAAGGACTTACTGGAATAGAGTTGAAAAGGAGAGCACGATCTTCTTGAGCCACCATATTAGGGTGTAGGAGCCAACACTGAGCCAGAGACATTTGCCCATCAGTCTATCAGCCAAAGGCTTTGGGTTTCAAGTCTGCCCATAATTTGAGCAGTCACTAAACTACTTTGGCTCCTGCGTATAACCCAAGAATACAGACAGGTGTCTTTGGCTTGTTTACTCCACTTATTTTTCTCACTCTGGTCCCATTCCAACCAGGAGCTATCTTTTTCACGTTTCCATTGCTGACATTCCATTTCCCTGACCATTTTCCAGGCAGTCCCCACTGAGAGAGCTCTCAAAGCTGCCTTGTAGATAAGTCTGCCTCTCCAGTGCTTCAAATATCTTGATGCTTATTATGCATAGAAAAGTCAAGTTTCTGCCTCTATCTTCCAACCCACAGCACGAGACCAGGAAACTGGAAGGTTCCTGTTGCTTCTGTGAGGCTGTCATGAGACTTCCACTGCAGGATGGCAGGTAGAATCTACAAAGCACTATGACTTTTCATCTGCTGCTTCTCTGTATATACCATCTTTAAAAATTTTAAGTTCTGTCTCTCAGGGTACTTGTGCTTAAAAGACTGACACTGGGCAGGAGTATTCCCTCACTCCAGCTGAACTGAGGCAGGCCCAAAGGACAGAGCTCCTTGAAGGTTCATGCACGCATGCTCAGTCATGTCCGACTCTTTATGACCCCATGGGTTGTAGCCTGCCAGGCTCCTCTGTCCATGTTGAAGGTTCAATTGTGGTCAAAAATCATAGGTTCTATATATATGAACAAACATACAATGTTAGTTTTTCTCTTCCTGACTTACTTCACTCTATGACAACCTCTAGATCCATCACATCTCTACAAAGGACCCAATATCATTGCTTTTTATGGCAGAGTAATATTTCACTGTATATATGTGGAATCTCGAAAAATGGTACAAATGAACCTATTTGCAGGGCAGGAATAGAGATGAAGACATAGAGGATGAAAGGGTGGACACTGTGGGGGTTGGGGTGGGATGAACTGGGAGACTGGGATTGATGTATTTGCAAAACAGTAGCTAATGGGAACCTGCTGTATAACACAGGATCTCAGTTCAGTGCTTGGTGGTGAGACAGGTGGGATGCCAGGATGAGGGGGGTAGAATCTAATGGGGGGATATATGTATACATATAGCTGATTCACACTGTTATACAGCATAAATTAATACAACATTGAAAAGCAACTATACCCCCACCTCAAAAAATAAATCATAGGTTCTAGGTATAGGACTCAAACCAGACTTTCATGGGTGTGATGAATGAAGAGGTAATCTAGCTATCTCCAGCACACACTTGACATTTGGGAATACTCACTTTATATAGGCTAAGGTATTTGAGTGGAGTACCTCAGCTCAGCCTAGTTTATCTTATCCTGCCTAGATCATTCAATAGCTGCCTATTGAGTACCTATTTTTTATGCCTGTGCTATTTTAAACATTAGGAATAATAGTCCTTACACCAAGGATTTTACAGTCTAACAAGAAAATGAGATAAGAGTGATTTAAAAAAAAGTTTATTACAATGAAGTGTATTCTATTAGTTAATATTTTTCTAAAAAACGATTGGCCATTGTCATTAAGCAAGAGAAATAAATGAGGCAAAAAATAGAAAGGAAAATACAAAATTATCATTACTTGAAAATGATATGGTTTTATAACCATAAACCCAAGAGACATAACTAAAAAGCTATTAGACACAAAGAGATAATGCAGTAAAATCTTCAGTTACAAAATTAATGTCCCCAAATTGATTGCTTTCTTAATACAAATAATTACTGCCAAGAAAATACAAAGAAAAGATAAAACAGTTTAAAAAATATAAGAAGTATATTGGGTCTATGTGAAAAAAATTTTGAATTCTATTAAGAGATACAGTACAATATGAATTGTATGAAATAAAAAGATACCTGTTCATAGAGAAACAAAATAAATATTATAAATATATCAGTTATTCTTAATATATACTATTGATGAATTAATATTTTTTAAAAATTGTATTTTTCTCACCACACTATGAAACTCACATTAAGACATTGGTATTGACACAGGAGTAAACTGACAGATCAATAGAACAAACTTGAGAGTTCAGAAATAGATCAAATATATTTTTAATTTAATATATAAAAAGTAAAAGTATTTTATATCATCAGGGAAAAGATAGATTTATCACACACAAAAAAATGGCCTGGCACTGGTCAAAACAAAAAAAGTAGATGGCTAACTTATTCCTTCAACCAAAATAAATTCAAGATGAAATCAAAAACATAACTAACAAAAAACTAAAAAACTAAGAGAGAACAAAAGCCAAGACAGAAAAGAAATTCTCAGAGAGGTCCTCAGAAGACAAGAACAACATGTGTACATGGGTACTGGAAGTGAGGGATGAAACAATAGGTAAGACATGGTAGGGAAATGCCATACCCTATTAAGAAACAACAAATTAGAGGTCAATAGAATAAACTAACAGGTCATTGAGAATGGACTAGCAGTTTCAGCCATAACATGTGAAAAACTTAGAATTCTTCACCCCATCCCTACAAGAAAAAGCTGAAGAAGCTGAAAAAGCTAATAACTTTTTTTAAACCCATGAAAGAACTGACCTTTGCAGGGCAAACCACCACAACCAAATCTGAAGAAACCGGCAAATCCAAGGGGTCACAGTCAAAATCTGCCTAGCTATAGCAGAGGCAATTGGAGCTATAAACTTCTAACACTTGTGTTTCTGGTAAGAGGAGAAGAAGAATCCTTGTGAAGTACATCCAGAATCTTCTATATAACAAAGGCCTGCTGCTGCTGCTGCCGTCGCTTCAGTCGTGTTCAACTCTGTGTGACCCCATAGACAGCAGCCCACCAGGCTCTCCCGTCCCTGGGATTCTCCAGGCAAGAACACTGGAGTTGCCATTCCTTCTCCAATGCATGAAAGTGAAAAGTGAAAGTGAAGTCGCTCAGCTGTGTCTGACTCTTTGCGATCCCATGGACTGCAGCCTACCAGGCTCCTCCATCCATGGGATTTTCCAGGCAGGAGTACTGGAGTGGGGTGCCATTGCCTTATTCCCCACATAAAAGATTACCAGACCTTGTTTCAGAGCCAGGACTCCAGCCCTGACAGCCTTCCTGTCTCATCTGAGGGAGGTAGGAGAAAGAGGAGAAGCTATTAAAAAAAATTTGTGAGTATCCCATGCCATAAACATAGACCCATAAAATATCATATCAGGGATTCTCAGTGTGATATCAGTGGATTATAACTGAAAAGCTGCAAGACACAAATCTTCTAGGAGGAGAAGGACTTAGGGAAATGTAAAGTCAAGAGGGGATAAAAAAGCAGGGTCCCAGAGGAACTTAAAGTGTCTGGCATCTTTATCAACAGCAAATACAGCCCAACTCTATGTTAACATATATTATCACAGTGAAGGCCTATTTCTCCCAGCTTCTATTATCCAATGAAACAGCTTCCAACAAAAAATTCCAGGGTGCACCAAAAGGCAGGAAGAAATACTCTGAGGAGAGAAAGCAAGCATCAGAAACAGACTTAGATATGATACTCATCTCCTAAAAGAAATAGAAGAGGAGGGAATATCTGTTAATTCATTCTATGAAGCCGGCACTACTGTAATACCAGAAACACAGAAAGATGGTACAAGAAACAAAAACTACAAATATTTCTCATGAATATAGAGATAAAAATCCCCAACAAGATATTACCAAATTGAATCTGACAATGTTTAAAAAGAATTATACACCATAACCAAGTGGTATTTATTTTCTAGTAGGCAAAGCTGGTTCAACACTTGAAAATCAATCAATATAATCCACCAAATAAATAGGCTACAGAATAAAAATCATGTTATTATGCCAACTGACACAGACGGCATTTGACAAAAATCCAACCCATTCATGATTTTAAAACATTCAGCAAATGAAGAATGAAGGAGAACATCCTCAATTTGATAACATCTACAAAAAAACATATGTTAGCATAATATTTAATGGTGAAATAAATACTGGCCACTTGCTCCCCAACACTGAAAATAAGACGAGGATTTCTCTCTCATCATTTCAATTCAATGTTATCCAATAAGTACTAGCTGGTGGAATAAAACAAGAAAAAGAAATAAAAGGTATACAGATTGAAATTATCTCTATTCACAGATTATCTGGGCAGAAAATCTAAAAGAATTATCAAAAAACTTCTGAAACTAATAAGCAAGTTGGGCAAAGTCACAAGATATGAAGCTAATGCACAAAAGTCAATTACTTTCCTTTATACATACTAGAAATAACCAACTGGAATTTGAAATTAGTAAGACAGCACCATTTAGAGTAGAATCCCTCCAAGATTAAATACTTCAATTAAAATCTAACAAAGTCTGTGCGGGACCTGTAAACAGAAAAGAGTGATAAAAAATGAAAGAAGATCTAAGTAAATGGAGCAATAGTCCATGTTCATGGACTTGTAGACTCAATACTGTTAATTAAGATGTCAATTCTTCCCAAATTGATCTACAGATATAATGCAATCCTAATCAAAATACCAGCAAACTATTTTGTAGATATCAACAAACTGATTCTAAAGTTTATATGGAAAGACAGAAGACCTGGAACAATGAACATAATACCAAGAAGGAGAAGGGGTGTGGAGGAGAAAGAGAGGAAAAAGAAAATGGAGAGGAAGAGGGAGAAGAGGAGGAATAATGCTGANATCAACAAACTGATTCTAAAGTTTATATGGAAAGACAGAAGACCTGGAACAATGAACATAATACCAAGAAGGAGAAGGGGTGTGGAGGAGAAAGAGAGGAAAAAGAAAATGGAGAGGAAGAGGGAGAAGAGGAGGAATAATGCTGGAGGATTAACATTACTCTATTTAAAGACCTATTTTAAGGACACAGTAATAAAACCAGCATCATCTCAGCAAAACGATACATAGTACAATGGAGTAGAATAAAACCCAGACTAGACCCACACAAATACAGTCAACTGAACTTGGTCAAAGGAACAAAGAGAATTCATGGAAAAAGAGCAGTCTTTCCAATAGATGGTGCCAGAACAATTGGATGTGAATATGCAAAAAAATAAACCTAGAAACAGATCTTACATTTTACACAAAAAGTAACTCAAAATATATAATAAATCTGAAGGTAAGATGCAAAATTATAAAACTTACTGAAGAAAACAGGGAGTAACTGCACAATGTTGGGTTTGGTGATAAATTTTTTAACACAGCACCAATAGCATAATCCACAAAACAAAAAGCTGATAAAATGGGCTTTAGTAAAATTAAAAGCTGTATCTTTNACGGGCCCAAAATGGAACCACTTATGCTAAGCTCCCACATCCCTAAACTGAGACTTATGTTAATTACAGTTTTAGCTCTACCAGAAATGGAATCATAAATGAACCACTCAGGAATCACCTGATCAGCACTAGTAACCCTCCTGATAGACCCTTGCCATCCCCTAAAGGAAAGTAAACTTGCAATAACCAACCTGCTTTATGGCCAAGTATAGCTTCCTTGTGCCTGTTCCCCTCGCCCTATAAAAGCCTTTCATTTTGTACAGTTCCTCAGAGGTCCTGTTGGGTGCTCGATTCTAATCAGTTTTTGCTTAAATAAACTCTTAAAAAATTTTAATATGGCTCAATTTATCTTTCAACAATAGGAAATCTTACGATGCCACACAACGAGGAATCCATTCCCAATGACTCTCAGAAAGGATTTTAAAATGTCCCTCTTACACTAAAAAAACTGAACACCAACTGTAACTCAAAGAGATCTGGCCTCCATAAGGGCACACAAATACACAACAGTGAGGATACAGGAGAGCTCAACATCATGAAAACAATAACCAGCATTGTGTAGAATATACTGAAGCAGATAAAATTTTCCATCTAAATTCACTGTTATTACAAAAGACAGTCATTTACTTTTGATACCCTACAGCTTCTACTTGAAGGGTTCTAGCCTCCTCCCATTTGTAAGCCCAGTGTATTCATACTGAAATATAAAGCCACTCTCAAAAAAAGGCAGTGTAGCAATAGTAATGGTAATGGTTATTTAAATGATATTATTAAGCACTTATAGTATGTGCCAGGTAAAACTGTAAGCCCATTTAAGCTGATAACAGCCCTATGAGATGTTTCATTATTATAATTCTTACTTTATATCTTAGAAGTGAAGATGCAGAAGAATCTATTACATAAACTATTCAATATATACAGTAAAGCAGGACCTTTGAATGAGATTTCAATGATTTGATACAATTTTATAAGAAGGAGCAAAGAGATTTTCAAAACAAATCATTCAGTGAACATTCTTTTTTTCTTTTGTCTGAATAACACGGATCAGAAGAGAAATCTATAATGTTAAAGGATGGATACCAAGTTAGTTAGTAAAAATACAATAGTTTTCCACAGTTGGCAAGATTTTAGGGGGACACAATGCAATAAAAAAGGAGGAGACCACAAAGCATTTGTGGTCTTGGGCTCTTGGACTGAAAGGAGGCTAGCAAAATGAATCGAGAATTCAGTGAGGCTGAAACCAGACAGTGAAACCCTTTCTCATGCTACCACTAAAATTAAAAGATACAAATGTAGATGAAGTAAGCAGAAATCAAGAAGAGTCTCAAATGCCATCTTGGCAAAAAACCAGGGCATGATTTGGGAAGGCTACTGAACAGGAAGTACAGGACCACAGGGGGATAGTTGAGGTGTGCAAATAAATAGGATTGGGCAGGTCAGGGATACTCAGAACTTCATAGGTAGTGCAGACCTGTTCTTTTCTGAATAGGTCAAACCAGTGTGAATAAATATGGAATGACAGTAAATATATATGTCGGTTTCTGCCCTTGTTCCTGAGACAGAGCTCCTAAGACTGATATAATTTCCTGAGTGATGGAAGTGCCTGACTTCAAGCTCCTAAATCCCTTGGAATTTCCTTGGTGATAGAAATGATTTTTGTTCTAAAGTGACTCTCTGTGGACTCTTGGATGGGGGCTGATCACCAGAAAGACCAGGCCATGACATCAAGGCAACTGAAGAGCTGTCATCCAAGTGGTTTTGCAGGTGATGGAGTGTGAATGACATGCTCATTACAATGAGGCCCTAAGAGTGTCTCCTGGCCAGCCCCAAATAACATGGTGCAGTATTGAAGAGGGCTCAGACTCTTACATATGATGGAGGGAGCTCAAGCCCGTGAAGTTTATGATAACTACTGCTGCGGTAACCATATTCATGCCTTTAGAATTATGATGTCTGAAAGTTTTTAAACTATATATTTGGAAGGATATGCACCAAAATGTTAATAGTGGCTGTTTTTGGATGATAGGGATTATGAATGACTCATTTTTTTTCCTTTACATTTTTTACTTCCCCCAAATGTCCTGTAACTAAATTTTATATTATTGATATAATGTGACCAGCAAACACACACACAATGTTATGTTAAAAAAAAATACTCTAGGGGCTTCAGTGCCATTCAAATGCACCCAAAGGATGTTAAGCCTTCTCAGCAATCTCACAACTTCAAGTTCAGAGTAGAACAAAGGAAATCTAAAAACTTAGAGACTCAAGAGTGGGTGGACACTTCTTCCCAGGAAGATCTAATTCTCTTCATTTATCACCAAAATAAACAGTAATATCAGCAAACATCATCTCAGATAGACATCCAAAGAACAAAGAAATTGGAATTAATTGTATTGAATTCATGACTTTTTAAACTTTTAGATATGTGAAAATATAACTTATAGTCCATTAGATGTGCTATCTCTTGTTTGAATTACTGTAAATGTGTAGATATAGACAGCTATATATAGGGATATGAAGACAAAACATAAACACAGACATGGAGTAGATATAAGATTAGATGTACATATGAATTTATCAGGGATCTCAGAACCATACTTGAGACCCACTCCTATATTTTCCAGTATATCCTCTTCAGTTCTTTACCTCAAACTTATTATATTCCCCAAATTTTCAGAACCTCTGGCTCAGTGGTAAAGGATCTGCCTGCCAGTGCACGAGATGCAGATTTGATCCCTGGGTCAGGAAAATCCCGTGGAGAAGGAAATGGTAACCTACTCCAGTATTCTTGCCTGGGAAATCCCAAGAATAGAAGACTACAGTCCATGGGGTTGCAAAGAGCCAGACATGACTTAGCAACTAAACAGCAGGAGCAGCAACAGTCTTAAATTTCAGCAATTATTAAACAGTCCAGTCCCTAGACAACTTTCATTTTATTGCTTTTTATGTCTGTTATATATCCATAATAGAAGAGAGGTATGCAGAGTTCAGGAAAATTTAAGAGAAAAAAATATGTTTTATTTAAGACACCCAAGATTTATAGCCAAATAAATAGCTGAAGGAAAATTACTAAATATACTGCATATTACATTTAGCAATTTAGATAATAAATTCAAGATACCTGAATAATCTACACTGAAAATATCTATACTTTGAAAAATCTACAACTTTAAAAGATATCAGCAAATAATAAAATTTTATTTGCAAATGAATTTTGTGAATCACATTATATTAAAAATCACCTATTATCTTATGGTTTATTATAAAATGTATTACTGTTGATCTCTGTATATATTATTTATATAGCTATAGATTAATCCATAATTCATAAGGAAAAGTAGTCTTAGTCAATATCAATAACTAATACTTTTGTACAATTCCTAAAAAGTAATATATATTTATGAATTATATTACAGATACATATTTATTTAAATAAAATATCCCCCAAATATGCTATTCATCTCAAGTTCAATTGCATATCACATATAAATAAAGAATGGATTTTAAGTACAAGTTCTCTACACAATAATCTTACTACAGTCATAGAACAGAAAAACCCAGCACAACTACATTTTACAACTCTGGGGCACACTTACACAGCAACCCTGGACAAATGCCACACGAAAAACTGAATAGAGATGGTCAGTAATTGTTTTCTAAAGCAGAATAACATCCTCTAGTTTAACCTCTGTAGCTACCAGTTTCCCTTCTTTCCATCACTGACTGCTTATTTCTCCTTATCTAATTGCCCATTTTCCCTGGTCTNCCTTGTTCCTGAGACAGAGCTCCTAAGGCTGATATAATTTCCTGAGTGATGGAAGTGCCTGACTTCAAGCTCCTAAATCCCTTAGAATTTCCTTGGTGATAGAAATGATTTTTGTTCTAAAGTGACTCTCTGTAGACTCTTGGATGGGGGCTGATCACCAGAAGACCAGGCCATGACATCAAGGCAACTGAAGAGCTGTCATCCAAGTGGTTTTGCAGGTGATGGAGTGTGAATGACATGCTCATTACAATGAGGCCCTAAGAGTGTCTCCTGGCCAGCCCCAAATAACATGGTGCAGTATTGAAGAGGGCTCAGACTCTTACATATGATGGAGGGAGCTCAAGCCCGTGAAGTTTATGATAACTACTGCTGCGGTAACCATATTCATGCCTTTAGAATTATGATGTCTGAAAGTTTTTAAACTATATATTTGGAAGGATATGCACCAAAATGTTAATAGTGGCTGTTTTTGGATGATAGGGATTATGAATGACTCATTTTTTTTTCCTTTACATTTTTTACTTCCCCCAAGTGTCCTGTAACTAAATTTTGTATTATTGATATAATGTGACCAGCAAACACACACACAATGTTATGTTAAAAAAAATACTCTAGGGGCTTCAGTGCCATTCAAATGCACCCAAAGGATGTTAAGCCTTCTCAACAATCTCACAACTTCAAGTTCAGAGTAGAACAAAGGAAATCTAAAAACTTAGAGACCCAAGAGTGGGTGGACACTTCTTCCCAGGAAGATCTAATCCTCTTCATTTATCACCAAAATAAACAGTAATATCAGCAAACATCTCAGATAGACATCCAAAGAACAAAGAAATTGGAATTAATTGTATTGAATTCATGACTTTTTAAACTTTTAGATATGTGAAAATATAACTTATAGTCCATTAGATGTGCTATCTCTTGTTTGAATTACTGTAAATGTGTAGATATAGACAGCTATATATAGGGATATGAAGACAAAACATAAACATAGATATGGAGTAGATATAAGATTAGATGTACATATGAATTTATCAGGGATCTCAGAACCATACTTGAGACCCACTCCTATATTTTCCAGTATATCCTCTTCAGTTCTTTACCTCAAACTTATTATATTCCCCAAATTTTCAGAACCTCTGGCTCAGTGGTAAAGGATCTGCCTGCCAGTGCACGAGATGCAGATTTGATCCCTGGGTCAGGAAAATCCCGTGGAGAAGGAAATGGTAACCTACTCCAGTATTCTTGCCTGGGAAATCCCAAGAATAGAAGACTACAGTCCATGGGGTTGGGTTGCAAAGAGCCAGACATGACTTAGCAACTAAACGGCAGGAGCAGCAACAGTCTTAAATTTCAGCAATTATTAAACAGTCCAGTCCCTAGACAACTTTCATTTTATTGCTTTTTATGTCTGTCATATATCCATAATAGAAGAGAGGTATGCAGAGTTCAGGAAAATTTAAGAGAAAAAAATATGTTTTATTTAAGACACCCAAGATTTATAGCCAAATAAATAGCTGAAGGAAAATTACTAAATATACTGCATATTACATTTAGCAATTTAGATAATAAATTCAAGATACCTGAATAATCTACACTGAAAATATCTATACTTTGAAAAATCTACAACTTTAAAAGATATCAGCAAATAATAAAATTTTATTTGCAAATGAATTTTGTGAATCACATTATATTAAAAATCACCTATTATCTTATGGTTTATTATAAAATGTATTACTGTTGATCTCTGTATATATTATTTATATAGCTATAGATTAATCCATAATTCATAAGGAAAAGTAGTCTTAGTCAATATCAATAACTAATACTTTTGTACAATTCCTAAAAAGTAATATATATTTATGAATTATATTACAGATACATATTTATTTAAATAAAATATCCCCCAAATATGCTATTCATCTCAAGTTCAATTGCATATCACATATAAATAAAGAATGGATTTTAAGTACAAGTTCTCTACACAATAATCTTACTACAGTCATAGAACAGAAAAACCCAGCACAACTACATTTTACAACTCTGGGGCACACTTACACAGCAACCCTGGACAAATGCCACACGAAAAACTGAATAGAGATGGTCAGTAATTGTTTTCTAAAGCAGAATAACATCCTCTAGTTTAACCTCTGTAGCTACCAGTTTCCCTTCTTTCCATCACTGACTGCTTATTTCTCCTTATCTAATTGCCCATTTTCCCTGGTCTTTAATAAGATTCCACTGTTTCTGGCAAAGCATTTGTGCTAATAATTTCCGGCTCAAGGTCTCTCTATAGCTGCATATGAATGATGACTTGTTTCTTTGCTAAGAGCTCATTTGCTGGATTGTAATTTTGGTTCAAGAGGAATTAACATTTTGTAAAACAGATGGTGGATAATAATTCATCACACCTTGAAAGTTTCGCTGCTGCTGCTGCTGCTGCTGGAAGGAAAGCCAGGTTCATTTGACAGGTGTTCCATTGCCACTTACTATTGTTGAAGATGATAGAAAACTTCCCTCTCCCGCACGCCTTGAAGTTTTTGCAAAATTTGTAATACCCAAAAGGCCCTCTGGGTTGGGGACAGCATGTTCCTGTAGGGCCAGTCTTTCTGTGTAAATACCCCCCCCCTCAAAAAAAAAGGCAATCTCTGGTCTTGTTCATCACTTCTATAGTGAGAGAGAAAATTACATAATTTTTACTGACTTTAAAAATACTTTCCTTGCCAAATCAAACCCAGGGCTTAAAACATTTCTAAAGCACTTATTCTGACTCAACAACTAAGAATAAGGCTGAAAATTTTATTTTTAAAAAGATCAACTAGCTTCCACAGCTAGACAGTTGGTTTACAAATTCAAATCTTCAAAGGAATTACACTACGATGTTCTAAGCAGATTCAGGGCATGTTGACCTTCGACCTCAAAGCTAACTTTTGAGGACCTCCTCTCTTCTGGGCATTCTGAACAGCACAGAATGAAAAGGCAAATCTAGGAGGAACACTCCCTCCAGAATGATGCAGAAAAGGTGACAGGCTAGAAGGTTCCAGCATTATCATGGCAGACGCTGAAGACTACATTCAAGTTTATTTGTTTTTATCCCTAAAAAGTCCTTCCCATTCTGATTTTGGAACTCAACTGTAAAGATTAAGAAGTGAATCTCACAGAGGTAAAAAGCAACCTCTAAGAATGCAAACCATAACCTCTAAGAACATAGACAAGAACAAAATTCTTGAAGCAAATAAAGGAGCATCTGTGGCAAAAATACAGGTGTTTATCCTCCAACTCCCCTTCTCCAGTGGGTAATTCTGCAGGGTATTCTACATTGTACTCCAGAGCTTGCCAATATGATCACATCCCAGTGCTAAACTGACTGATTTGCTCTATATTTGTTTCCTTCTCTTGCTTATCTCATGTCTCCATTCCCTTCTCAACCCTTCCTTGGATTATCTCCAAAGAAACGACTTTCACACAAATCTTTGTCTCAGTGCCTGCTTCTAAGAAAACCCAACCTAAAAGGATGTGTATGCCCATGAGTCCCTCTGAGCTATTTGTAGCTACTGTTGGAATAATAATAGATAATAAATGCAAATAAGATTAGAGTTAAAATAGCTATTAATAATAATTATTACAATTATTTTTACAATTGTTACTGTAAAATTATTATTATAATTATTACAATTACTATATTATTCCCTCTGAGAACACCCTATTTCTCTCTTTTCTACAGTGGTAGTCAGTAAAGAATAAGAAGCAGTATAAAACAGTCCAAGAATGTAAAAGACCTCTAGTCCTCCTGAAAAGGGGCTGCTTATAGATGGAGCTCAACCTCATTCACACTATGTAGTAGTTTTCTAGGGCTACAATAACAATAACCAAAAATTTGGTGGCCTAAAACAATAGAAATTCTTTGCTCACAATTCTGATCCATGATGCCTAAGATGCTCCCTCTGAAGACCCTAGGAAAGGAGCCTTCCTTGCCCCTCCTAGTTTCTCCCAGCAATCCTGCAAGCCTTCCTTGGGTTGCAGCTGTATCGCTCCAGTCTCTGCTTTGGTCTTCACAGGGAGTTCTTCCTATTGTGCCTCTCTGCCTCTTCACATGTCCTCTTAGAAGGACACCACTCATTGGATTTAGCACCCTCTCCTTGCCCCAGTCCCTTATGATCTCAGCTTAACTTGATTACATATACAGTGACCCTATATTCAAATAAGATCACCTTTAGGTACAGGAGGTGTGGATTTGAAACTATTTCTTGGGAGATATAGTTCAACCCACACCATGCCATATCTACCAGTTTAACAGAACAATCAAGTCAGAAAAGTCCCTCCTCAGAAAAATCAGTTGTCAGAAACCCAGAAGTCCAATATGCAGATCAAGTGTAACACAGGCACTTTAAAAGATGCATATGAGTTTAAAGANCTTTTTCTGGATATGAAGATTACTTTTTATGTCTTTGAAAAGTACAAAATATCTGTGCACTTCTAAAAATGTTTTTCTAATGAAAGAGACAAAATATGAAAAACACAGCAACCTCTCGCACTGCCCCCACATTCTCTTAATACCCAAGCACACCCACAGAACAGTTGTAAACCCTAAAAGAGATGATCAATACCATATGTCTCTAGATTCACCACTGAGTAGTGAACTGGAAGGATAAAATCTTATCCTTAATCTGGTCAAGGAAGAAATGCAATAAATTTAAATCCCTTCCCTGCTTAAAAGAAAAGAATATTTTCATTTTAATATTTATCCAACAACTATTTAAAGAAAGGAAATTAAATTAGAAGTACTGGGTTTCCATGAGCTTCTCTGCCTAGAAAATACTAATTTGTTCAGTATTTTATAAAATGAAAATCTTGATGAACTAAAATACTCAGAATTATATATTTATCTTGGGGAATGGAACCCCCCTCCAAAAGTTAGCAAATACGTGTCACCACTATGCTTTTCCTTTGTGGGATCAGTTCTACTCTTAAGATGAAATTTTCCTTGACTTTGAATGACTTGCTATGGACAGACAGACTGTTTAGCGTTGAAACTGTTATCCAGGTAGAATTTTAGTACATTCTGTCTCTTTTTAGGGAATGATTCAAACTGAGCCAGAAATCCAAACGTAATGGCAAGAAAGATACTTAGAGATACTAAAGGAGGTCAAGCAGTAATGTTATATTTCATACCCTGCAGATTCTGTTTTCAAAGTTCTAGCTCCCTATTGAGGCCAGTGCCCTCAAACTAAAATATAAAATCCACTTAGAAAATGGTAATACAGCAGTAGTAGTAGCTATTTCAGCTGATATTTCTTGAATACTTAGTATGTGCTAGGCAATACTATAAACTTCAGCTGATAACACCGCTATGAGGTTAGCATATTCATCATCCCCATTTTACATCTTGGGAATGGAGAAGCAGAGAGATTACGTGGTCGGCCTAAATTCACACAGCTGGGGAGTGACCAAGTCAGGATCTGAGCCAGGCAGCCCAGCTCAAGAACCCTGCCACCTGCCCATCAAGGTCCTGTGGTCAGCGGACCTGAACCTGGATTCCCATTCTGCCACTCTCTGTTTAACCACCCAGAGCTCCTCTAATCTGGCTCTTTAATTGAGTCTGTCACTGCCTACTCCTCAGGCTCTGATGGGAATTTGAGAAGGCCAAGTAAATGCCTTGCCACAGATTCAGGTCAATGGGAAACATCTGATTACAATTAGACAGGCACAAAGCTATGAAGATGCTTACGTCAGGTCTCCAGAGGGAGAAGCAAAGGACCTGTAATCCCTCACTGAGGACACATGGAATTGTCTCTGTGTCTTTCTCGTAACTGTATGCACACTGCATCCCTTGCTTTGTTTTATGACTTCCTCACAAGTGAAATGCAGCTCTGGATGGTTGACTTCCAGGCTTGTTCTTTTGCCTCCTGCCAGCTGCACAGTTGGTAACAGCCTCCTAATCTGGTGAAAATATATTATTATTATGCAGTGCTTTCAGAAAACAAAAGATAGTGAACATAAAGACAGTAGGGCTCGTCAGTTGCAGAGCTCAGGTTTAATGGTTACACAGTGTTAAAAATAAAACAACGGGCCCAAAATGGAACCACTTATGCTAAGCTCCCACATCCCTAAACTGAGACTTATGTTAATTACAGTTTTAGCTCTACCAGAAATGGAATCATAAACGAACCACTCAGGAATCACCTGATCAGCACTAGTAACCCTCCTGATAGACCCTTGCCATCCCCTAAAGGAAAGTAAACTTGCAATAACCAACCTGCTTTATGGCCAAGTATAACTTCCTTGTGCCTGTTCCCCTCGCCCTATAAAAGCCTTTCATTTTGTACAGTTCCTCAGAGGTCCTGTTGGGTGCTCGATTCTTATCAGTTTTTGCTTAAATAAACTCTTAAAAAATTTTAATATGGCTCAATTTATCTTTCAACAATAGGAAATCTTACGATGCCACACAACGAGGAATCCATTCCCAATGACTCTCAGAAAGGATTTTAAAATGTCCCTCTTACACTAAAAAAACTGAACACCAACTGTAACTCAAAGAGATCTGGCCTCCATAAGGGCACACAAATACACAACAGTGAGGATACAGGAGAGCTCAACATCATGAAAACAATAACCAGCATTGTGTAGAATATACTGAAGCAGATAAAATTTTCCATCTAAATTCACTGTTATTACAAAAGACAGTCATTTACTTTTGATACCCTACAGCTTCTACTTGAAGGGTTCTAGCCTCCTCCCATTTGTAAGCCCAGTGTATTCATACTGAAATATAAAGCCACTCTCAAAAAAAGGCAGTGTAGCAATAGTAATGGTAATGGTTATTTAAATGATATTATTAAGCACTTATAGTATGTGCCAGGTAAAACTGTAAGCCCATTTAAGCTGATAACAGCCCTATGAGATGTTTCATTATTATAATTCTTACTTTATATCTTAGAAGTGAAGATGCAGAAGAATCTATTACATAAACTATTCAATATATACAGTAAAGCAGGACCTTTGAATGAGATTTCAATGATTTGATACAATTTTATAAGAAGGAGCAAAGAGATTTTCAAAACAAATCATTCAGTGAACATTCTTTTTTTCTTTTGTCTGAATAACACGGATTAGAAGAGAAATCTATAATGTTAAAGGATGGATACCAAGTTAGTTAGTAAAAATACAATAGTTTTCCACAGTTGGCAAGATTTTAGGGGGACACAATGCAATAAAAAAGGAGGAGACCACAAAGCATTTGTGGTCTTGGGCTCTTGGACTGAAAGGAGGCTAGCAAAATGAATCGAGAATTCAGTGAGGCTGAAACCAGACAGTGGAACCCTTTCTCATGCTACCACTAAAATTAAAAGATACAAATGTAGATGAAGTAAGCAGAAATCAAGAAGAGTCTCAAATGCCATCTTGGCAAAAAACCAGGGCATGATTTGGGAAGGCTACTGAACAGGAAGTACAGGACCA
>SJYW01030903.1:75708-111498 GCA_006410735.1 Raphicerus campestris | reverse complement strand
TAAATCCCTTCCCTGCTTAAAAGAAAAGAATATTTTCATTTTAATATTTATCCAACAACTATTTAAAGAAAGGAAATTAAATTAGAAGTACTGGGTTTCCATGAGCTTCTCTGCCTAGAAAATACTAATTTGTTCAGTATTTTATAAAATGAAAATCTTGATGAACTAAAATACTCAGAATTATATATTTATCTTGGGGAATGGAACCCCCCTCCAAAAGTTAGCAAATACGTGTCACCACTATGCTTTTCCTTTGTGGGATCAGTTCTACTCTTAAGATGAAATTTTCCTTGACTTTGAATGACTTGCTATGGACAGACAGACTGTTTAGCGTTGAAACTGTTATCCAGGTAGAATTTTAGTACATTCTGTCTCTTTTTAGGGAATGATTCAAACTGAGCCAGAAATCCAAACGTAATGGCAAGAAAGATACTTAGAGATACTAAAGGAGGTCAAGCAGTAATGTTATATTTCATACCCTGCAGATTCTGTTTTCAAAGTTCTAGCTCCCTATTGAGGCCAGTGCCCTCAAACTAAAATATAAAATCCACTTAGAAAATGGTAATACAGCAGTAGTAGTAGCTATTTCAGCTGATATTTCTTGAATACTTAGTATGTGCTAGGCAATACTATAAACTTCAGCTGATAACACCGCTATGAGGTTAGCATATTCATCATCCCCATTTTACATCTTGGGAATGGAGAAGCAGAGAGATTACGTGGTCGGCCTAAATTCACACAGCTGGGGAGTGACCAAGTCAGGATCTGAGCCAGGCAGCCCAGCTCAAGAACCCTGCCACCTGCCCATCAAGGTCCTGTGGTCAGCGGACCTGAACCTGGATTCCCATTCTGCCACTCTCTGTTTAACCACCCAGAGCTCCTCTAATCTGGCTCTTTAATTGAGTCTGTCACTGCCTACTCCTCAGGCTCTGATGGGAATTTGAGAAGGCCAAGTAAATGCCTTGCCACAGATTCAGGTCAATGGGAAACATCTGATTACAATTAGACAGGCACAAAGCTATGAAGATGCTTACGTCAGGTCTCCAGAGGGAGGAGCAAAGGACCTGTAATCCCTCACTGAGGACACATGGAATTGTCTCTGTGTCTTTCTCGTAACTGTATGCACACTGCATCCCTTGCTTTGTTTTATGACTTCCTCACAAGTGAAATGCAGCTCTGGATGGTTGACTTCCAGGCTTGTTCTTTTGCCTCCTGCCAGCTGCACAGTTGGTAACAGCCTCCTAATCTGGTGAAAATATATTATTATTATGCAGTGCTTTCAGAAAACAAAAGATAGTGAACATAAAGACAGTAGGGCTCGTCAGTTGCAGAGCTCAGGTTTAATGGTTACACAGTGTTAAAAATAAAACAACGGGCCCAAAATGGAACCACTTATGCTAAGCTCCCACATCCCTAAACTGAGTCTTATGTTAATTACAGTTTTAGCTCTACCAGAAATGGAATCATAAACGAACCACTCAGGAATCACCTGATCAGCACTAGTAACCCTCCTGATAGACCCTTGCCATCCCCTAAAGGAAAGTAAACTTGCAATAACCAACCTGCTTTATGGCCAAGTATAACTTCCTTGTGCCTGTTCCCCTCGCCCTATAAAAGCCTTTCATTTTGTACAGTTCCTCAGAGGTCCTGTTGGGTGCTCGATTCTTATCAGTTTTTGCTTAAATAAACTCTTAAAAAATTTTTAATATGGCTCAATTTATCTTTTAACAATAGGAAATCTTACGATGCCACACAATGAGGAATCCATTCCCAATGACTCTCAGAAAGGATTTTAAAATGTCCCTCTTACACTAAAAAAACTGAACACCAACTGTAACTCAAAGAGATCTGGCCTCCATAAGGGCACACAAATACACAACAGTGAGGATACAGGAGAGCTCAACATCATGAAAACAATAACCAGCATTGTGTAGAATATACTGAAGCAGATAAAATTTTCCATCTAAATTCATTGTTATTACAAAAGACAGTCATTTACTTTTGATACCCTACAGCTTCTACTTGAAGGGTTTTAGCCTCCTCCCATTTGTAAGCCCAGTGTATTCATACTGAAATATAAAGCCACTCTCAAAAAAAGGCAGTGTAGCAATAGTAATGGTAATGGTTATTTAAATGATATTATTAAGCACTTATAGTATGTGCCAGGTAAAACTGTAAGCCCATTTAAGCTGATAACAGCCCTATGAGATGTTTCATTATTATAATTCTTACTTTATATCTTAGAAGTGAAGATGCAGAAGAATCTATTACATAAACTATTCAATATATACAGTAAAGCAGGACCTTTGAATGAGATTTCAATGATTTGATACAATTTTATAAGAAGGAGCAAAGAGATTTTCAAAACAAATCATTCAGTGAACATTCTTTTTTTCTTTTGTCTGAATAACACGGATCAGAAGAGAAATCTATAATGTTAAAGGATGGATACCAAGTTAGTTAGTAAAAATACAATAGTTTTCCACAGTTGGCAAGATTTTAGGGGGACACAATGCAATAAAAAAGGAGGAGACCACAAAGCATTTGTGGTCTTGGGCTCTTGGACTGAAAGGAGGCTAGCAAAATGAATCGAGAATTCAGTGAGGCTGAAACCAGACAGTGGAACCCTTTCTCATGCTACCACTAAAATTAAAAGATACAAATGTAGATGAAGTAAGCAGAAATCAAGAAGAGTCTCAAATGCCATCTTGGCAAAAAACCAGGGCATGATTTGGGAAGGCTACTGAACAGGAAGTACAGGACCATAGGGGGATAGTTGAGGTGTGCCAATAAATAGGATTGGGCAGGTCAGGTATACTCAGAACTTCATAGGTAGTGCAGACCTGTTCTTTTCTGAATAGGTCAAACCAGTGTGAATAAATATGGAATGACAGTAAATATATATGTCGGTTTCTGCCCTTGTTCCTGAGACAGAGCTCCTAAGACTGATATAATTTCCTGAGTGATGGAAGTGCCTGACTTCAAGCTCCTAAATCCCTTGGAATTTCCTTGGTGATAGAAATGATTTTTGTTCTAAAGTGACTCTCTGTGGACTCTTGGATGGGGGCTGATCACCAGAAAGACCAGGCCATGACATCAAGGCAACTGAAGAGCTGTCATCCAAGTGGTTTTGCAGGTGATGGAGTGTGAATGACATGCTCATTACAATGAGGCCCTAAGAGTGTCTCCTGGCCAGCCCAAAATAACATGGTGCAGTATTGAAGAGGGCTCAGACTCTTACATATGATGGAGGGAGCTCAAGCCCGTGAAGTTTATGATAACTACTGCTGCGGTAACCATATTCATGCCTTTAGAATTATGATGTCTGAAAGTTTTTAAACTATATATTTGGAAGGATATGCACCAAAATGTTAATAGTGGCTGTTTTTGGATGATAGGGATTATGAATGACTCATTTTTTTTCCTTTACATTTTTTACTTCCCCCAAATGTCCTGTAACTAAATTTTATATTATTGATATAATGTGACCAGCAAACACACACACAATGTTATGTTAAAAAAAAATACTCTAGGGGCTTCAGTGCCATTCAAATGCACCCAAAGGATGTTAAGCCTTCTCAACAATCTCACAACTTCAAGTTCAGAGTAGAACAAAGGAAATCTAAAAACTTAGAGACCCAAGAGTGGGTGGACACTTCTTCCCAGGAAGATCTAATCCTCTTCATTTATCACCAAAATAAACAGTAATATCAGCAATCATCTCAGATAGACATCCAAAGAACAAAGAAATTGGAATTAATTGTATTGAATTCATGACTTTTTAAACTTTTAGATATGTGAAAATATAACTTATAGTCCATTAGATGTGCTATCTCTTGTTTGAATTACTGTAAATGTGTAGATATAGACAGCTATATATAGGGATATGAAGACAAAACATAAACACAGACATGGAGTAGATATAAGATTAGATGTACATATGAATTTATCAGGGATCTCAGAACCATACTTGAGACCCACTCCTATATTTTCCAGTATATCCTCTTCAGTTCTTTACCTCAAACTTATTATATTCCCCAAATTTTCAGAACCTCTGGCTCAGTGGTAAAGGATCTGCCTGCCAGTGCACGAGATGCAGATTTGATCCCTGGGTCAGGAAAATCCCGTGGAGAAGGAAATGGTAACCTACTCCAGTATTCTTGCCTGGGAAATCCCAAGAATAGAAGACTACAGTCCATGGGGTTGCAAAGAGCCAGACATGACTTAGCAACTAAACAGCAGGAGCAGCAACAGTCTTAAATTTCAGCAATTATTAAACAGTCCAGTCCCTAGACAACTTTCATTTTATTGCTTTTTATGTCTGTTATATATCCATAATAGAAGAGAGGTATGCAGAGTTCAGGAAAATTTAAGAGAAAAAAATATGTTTTATTTAAGACACCCAAGATTTATAGCCAAATAAATAGCTGAAGGAAAATTACTAAATATACTGCATATTACATTTAGCAATTTAGATAATAAATTCAAGATACTTGAATAATCTACATTGAAAATATCTATACTTTGAAAAGTCTGTAACTTTAAAAGATATCAGCAAATTATATTTAATAAAATTTTATTTGCAAATGAATTTTGTGAATCACATTATATTAAAAATCACCTATTATCTTATGGTTTATTATAAAATGTATTACTGTTGATCTCTGTATATATTATTTATATAGCTATAGATTAATCCATAATTCATAAGGAAAAGTAGTCTTAGTCAATATCAATAACTAATACTTTTGTACAATTCCTAAAAAGTAATATATATTTATGAATTATATTACAGATAGGTATTTATTTAAATAAAATATCCCCCAAATATGCTATTCATCTCAGGTTCAATTGCATATCACATATAAATAAAGAATGGATTTTAAGTACAAGTTCTCTACACAATAATCTTACTACAGTCATAGAACAGAAAAACCCAGCACAACTACATTTTACAACTCTGGGGCACACTTACACAGCAACCCTGGACAAATGCCACACGAAAAACTGAATAGAGATGGTCAGTAATTGTTTTCTAAAGCAGAATAACATCCTCTAGTTTAACCTCTGTAGCTACCAGTTTCCCTTCTTTCCATCACTGACTGCTTATTTCTCCTTATCTAATTGCCCATTTTCCCTGGTCTTTAATAAGATTCCACTGTTTCTGGCAAAGCATTTGTGCTAATAATTTCCGGCTCAAGGTCTCTCTATAGCTGCATATGAATGATGACTTGTTTCTTTGCTAAGAGCTCATTTGCTGGATTGTAATTTTGGTTCAAGAGGAATTAACATTTTGTAAAACAGATGGTGGATAATAATTCATCACACCTTGAAAGTTTCGCTGCTGCTGCTGCTGCTGCTGGAAGGAAAGCCAGGTTCATTTGACAGGTGTTCCATTGCCACTTACTATTGTTGAAGATGATAGAAAACTTCCCTCTCCCGCATGCCTTGAAGTTTTTGCAAAATTTGTAATACCCAAAATGCCCTCTGGGTTGGGGACAGCATGTTCCTGTAGGGCCAGTCTTTCTGTGTAAATATCAAAAAAAAAAAAAGAAAAAGGCAATCTCTGGTCTTGTTCATCACTTCTGTAGTGAGAGAGAAAATTACGTAATTTTTACTAACTTTAAAAATACTTTCCTTGCCAAATCAAACCCAGGGCTTAAAACATTTCTAAAGCACCTATTCTGACTCAACAACTAAGAATAAGGCTGAAAATTTTATTTTTAAAAAGATCAACCAGCTTCCACAGCTAGACAGTTGGTTTACAAATTTAAATCTTCAAAGGAATTACACTACGATGTTCTAAGCAGATTCAGGGCATGCTGACCTTCGACCTCAAAGCTAACTTTTGAGGACCTCCTCTCTTCTGGGCATTCTGAACAGCACAGAATGAAGAGGCAAATCTAGGAGGAACACTCCCTCCAGAATGATGCAGAAAAGGTGACAGGCTAGAAGGTTCCAGCATTATCATGGCAGACGCTGAAGACTACATTCAAGTTTATTTGTTTTTATCCCTAAAAAGTCCTTCCCATTCTGATTTTGGAACTCAACTGTAAAGATTAAGAAGTGAATCTCACAGAGGTAAAAAGCAACCTCTAAGAATGCAAACCATAACCTCTAAGAACACAGACAAGAACAAAATTCTTGAAGCAAATAAAGGAGCATCTGTGGCAAAAATATAGGTGTTTATCCTCCAACTCCCCTTCTCCAGTGGGTAATTCTACAGGGTATTCTACACTGTACTCCAGAGCTTGCCAATATGATCACATCCCAGTGCTAAACTGACTAATTTGCTCTATATTTGTTTCCTTCTCTTGCTTATCTCATGTCTCCATTCCCTTCTCAACCCTTCCTTGGATTATCTCCAAAGAAACAACTTTCACACAAATCTTTGTCTCAGTGCCTGCTTCTAAGAAAACCCAACCTAAAAGGATGTGNCTAAACTGACTGATTTGCTCTATATTTGTTTCCTTCTCTTGCTTATCTCATGTCTCCATTCCCTTCTCAACCCTTCCTTGGATTATCTCCAAAGAAACAACTTTCACACAAATCTTTGTCTCAGTGCCTGCTTCTAAGAAAACCCAACCTAAAAGGATGTGTATGCCCATGAGTCCCTCTGAGCTATTTGTAGCTACTGTTGGAATAATAATAGATAATAAATGCAAATAAGATTAGAGTTAAAATAGCTATTAATAATAATTATTACAATTATTTTTACAATTGTTACTGTAAAATTATTATTATAATTATTACAATTACTATATTATTCCCTCTGAGAACACCCTATTTCTCTCTTTTCTACAGTGGTAGTCAGTAAAGAATAAGAAGCAGTATAAAACAGTCCAAGAATGTAAAAGACCTCTAGTCCTCCTGAAAAGGGGCTGCTTATAGATGGAGCTCAACCTCATTCACACTATGTAGTAGTTTTCTAGGGCTACAATAACAATAACCAAAAATTTGGTGGCCTAAAACAATAGAAATTCTTTGCTCACAATTCTGATCCATGATGCCTAAGATGCTCCCTCTGAAGACCCTAGGAAAGGAGCCTTCCTTGCCCCTCCTAGTTTCTCCCAGCAATCCTGCAAGCCTTCCTTGGGTTGCAGCTGTATCGCTCCAGTCTCTGCTTTGGTCTTCACAGGGAGTTCTTCCTATTGTGCCTCTCTGCCTCTTCACATGTCCTCTTAGAAGGACACCACTCATTGGATTTAGCACCCTCTCCTTGCCCCAGTCCCTTATGATCTCAGCTTAACTTGATTACATATACAGTGACCCTATATTCAAATAAGATCACCTTTAGGTACAGGAGGTGTGGATTTGAAACTATTTCTTGGGAGATATAGTTCAACCCACACCATGCCATATCTACCAGTTTAACAGAACAATCAAGTCAGAAAAGTCCCTCCTCAGAAAAATCAGTTGTCAGAAACCCAGAAGTCCAATATGCAGATCAAGTGTAACACAGGCACTTTAAAAGATGCATATGAGTTTAAAGAGTAATGTCTTCAGCATCATCTCTGAGATGATGTAGGTTCTGTACTCATTGAAAGTGGAAGCAAAAGTTGCTCACTTGTGTCCGACTCTTTGTGATCCCATAGACTATACAGTCTATGGCATTCTCCAGGACAAAATACTGGAACGTGTAGCCCTTCCCTTCTCCAGGGAATCTTCCCAAATCAGGGATTGAACCCAGGTCTTCTGCATTGCAGGTGGATCCTTTACCAGCTGAGCCACAAGGGAAGCCCAAGAATACTGGAGTGAGTAGCCTGTTCCTTCTCCAGCAGATCTTCCTGACCCAGGAACTGAACTGGAGTCTCCCACATTGCTCTCCACCAGGACTTCCCCGGTGGCTCAGATGGCAAAGCGTCTGTTTACAACGCAGGAGACCTGGGTTCAATCCCTGGGTTGGAAAGATCCCCTGGAGAAGGAAATGGCAATCCACTCCAGGACTATTGCCTGGAAAATCCCAAGGANTGCTCTCCACCAGGACTTCCCCGGTGGCTCAGATGGCAAAGCGTCTGTTTACAATGCAGGAGACCTGGGTTCAATCCCTGGGTTGGAAAGATCCCCTGGAGAAGGAAATGGCAATCCACTCCAGGACTACTGCCTGGAAAATCCCAAGGACAGAGGAGCCTGGTAGGCTACAGTCCATGGGGTCACAAAGAGTCGGACACGACTGAACGACTTCACTCACTCACTCCTGCATTGCAGGCAGATTCTTTATCAACGCAACTATCAGGGAAGCCCTTCTGTACTCATTCATGTATACCAAATATGGTGATGGTGATGATGAAAATATTGATGGTAGTGATGATAATTATAAAAATCTACTCCAGTCAGGAATATAGGCTTTGGCATAACTAGAATATACAAAAAGTTCATGGCCAATTCTTTATACTTACANTGGTGATGGTGATGATGAAAATATTGATGGTAGTGATGATAATTCTAAAAATCTACTCCAGTCAGGAATATAGGCTTTGGCATAACTAGAATATACAAAAAGTTCATGGCCAATTCTTTATACTTACACCTGTGGTCTTATTTTACTTTCTAGGCTGGTTAGAGTCCATAGTATATCTATTTGCTTTGAGAATTGACTGGCTGCCTTGAATCTCTAATCTTTTCTCTCCTAAAAGTAGTGAAAGTAATTTTGACATGACAGTGTCTTCTGTAATGGAGTAAAAGTCAAAAGAAGCAGTTCAGCAACCCCTCACAGTCCCTGAAAGCTGAACCATGTTTCCGTCACTCTGAGAGATGCAAGTAGCCAAGAAGAAAGCAGCCTGTGACCTTTGCACCATCAGTCCCCTGACCTGTGTGCATCTCTTTCCTCATCGCTACAAGCACATCGTTACAAATACATCTGGTTTCCAAGTGAAATACTCCCAGGTTCTTGAGTAATTCACAAACCAGTCATGGCATTTGAGTCAGATAACTGTATGTTCAGCTTTTTTGATGCAATTTCTCTTTTGATTACTAATGAGAAGGCATTGAAAAGGAAAGGGAAGGTTATTGAACGACCAGAGCAAAATGTTCATCACTAATTGTCTGAAAGCCTGATGAGCTAGCATCCCGATTAGCAAAGGCCTGGAAAAAGCACAGAGTAAAAACTGGACATTTATTCTTCAGTTAGAGAGCTGAATAATTACTGCCTCCCAGATACCCTGGGGAGCAGCACTTCAACTTTATCACTTCTTGAGCAGAAAAGTAATTTAAAAGATGAAGAAGTGCCCATTTAGGGTCTAGGAACATAGCCTCAAATGCTCCAGTGTGGAAGGCACTTCTGACTATTTTTTTTTTGCACTTCTATTTTTCTTTTTGCTTTTATCTCTTAATCAAATTAGTCTCCTGCTGAGGTAAAAACAAAAAGAGCAGTTCACAAAATTATATATGCAATGTTATCTCAATTATTGTTAAATGTACACTGTATTTTTAGAAGAGAAGAAAACACAACACTCACTGTGGTAAATCTCTGAGGATGCCATTATGAGTATTTTATTACTTTCTTTTCAATCCTTTTATGTTTTCCATGTTTTCTACAGTAAGCATATATTTTAGTATTTTATCAGTAATGGTTTTAATATATGTTGACTACCTATAATGTACATGACACTATGCCAAGAAAAGTGAATATATTATTTCATTTTATTCTACTGAAAGGGGCAAAAAAGAACCTATGTAGGAAGTATTAACACCATTAGATAACTTGCCAAGGATCACTTTCCTGGCATATGGTAGAGTTGGGATTCAAAACCAAGTCTACACAATTTAATTCTGCACCCCCCCACACACCATGGACAAGTTTCACAATCAGAGAAAAGGGGCTATTCTAAAAANTACCAGATTTTGACTGCCAGAACCAAAGGTCTATGAACCTGGAGGCTTCTCTATATGCAAACTAGTGATTTTCCTGTCAAGATTAGGAAGGGACCATTGATTTTTTATGCCCACATCATGGGGATATACAGAGTTGATGAATACTTTGAAGACACCCACAGAAGCCTGACAAGTATTCTGGAGCTCCAAAATGTAGGAAGAATATCAGGGTACAAGAAGATTAAGAATTTGCCAGGCTGGTGTAATCAGAAAATTCACAGGTAGTCTTTCCACAGAAATGTTACAAAATATCTACCACAGCCCTTTCTCTTCTTTGTGATACATACTAATCTCCTTTAAAGTACAGATTTCTCAACATAGAGTCCTACTAACACATTGTCTCTGACATTTTAGTGTGAATGAATTAGTTTATTCATTGGTTCAATCCATCAATCATTCAATCCAAAAATAAAGTGCCTATTACCTTTCAAGTATGCTATCNAAAGTACAGATTTCTCAACATAGAGTCCTACTAACACATTGTCTCTGACATTTTAGTGTGAATGAATTAGTTTATTCATTGGTTCAATCCATCAATCATTCAATCCAAAATAAAGTGCCTATTACCTTTCAAGTATGCTATCACCAAGATGGACATAGTTTTTTAAAATATATTCAATTAAAAAAATAAGGGATATTATTGACATTGGTTACAAAATCTCCACTGCTCAAGAGCTTTCCATTTTAAAATTTCTTAACAGACATGAAAGAGGCAACAATATATCAGCCTTGTAATTAAAGTCTCTTTAGTTGTGTCTGACTCTTTGTGATCCTATGGACTACAGCTTGCCAGGCTCCTCTGTCCATAGGATTCTCTAGGCAAGAATACTGGAGTGGGTTGCAATTTCCTCTTCCAGGGGATCTTTCCAACCCAGGGATCAAACACACATCTCTTATGTCTCCTGAATTGGCAGGTGGGTTCTTTACCAACTAGGCCACCTGGGAAGCCCAGCCTGCCCTTAAATAGGGATCTCGTAAACTTACCTCAGGCTTCCCAGGTGATACTAGCAGTAAAGAATCTGCCTGCCAGTGCAGGAGATGCAAGAAATGCAGATTCAATATCTGAGTTGGGAGGTCCCATGGAGTAGGAAATGGCAACCCATTCCAGTATTCTTTCCTGAAGAATCCCATGGACAGAGAGGCTGGCAGTCTACAGTCCATGGGGTCATAAAGAGTCAAACACGACTGAGCAACTGAACGACCACCACCACACTTACTTCAGTACGGAATACTGCATTATTCCTTAGCCTAAAATGCATAAAGTCTAGGTATATTGTTAACATGAAAAGATACAAGAATAGTATCATCCCTATCATGTTTTATGGGCACCCTCCAATACTTTGGCCACCTGATGCGAAGAGCTGACTCATTTGAAAAGACCCTGATGCTGGGAAAGACTGAGGGCAGGAGAAGGGGAAGACAGACGATGAGATGGTTGGATGGCATCACCGACTCACTGGACATGAATTTGGGTGGACTCCGGGAGCTGGTGATAGACAGGGAGGCCTGGCATGCTGCAGTTCATAGCGTCACAAAGAGTTGGACACGACTGAGCGACTCAACTGAACTGACAAACAGTGAAAGTGATTTCAAAAACTTCTGTAAGAAAAGCCATAAAATTATGATATAAATGAAAAGATTATTAATTTTTCACTAAAGGTGCCTCCTTTTCCCATTTTTCTGATAAAATCAAGTCACTATTTATTCCACTTTTTCCTTTATTAATTTGAGGCAACTTCCATTTACCTACCTGCTCTCATAATTAGATGCATGTCTGTTTCTGCTGATAATTGAAATAAAATACTGAGTGTTTCCCCTCATGAATATACTCCTTCTGAATAAAATTATACTTTTTTTAGATTACTTCATGCTCCCTCTTTGTGCCCCATGAGACAACGGGAATACTTTTACTCTGCCCCCTCTAGCCCAATTCTTGCTTTTGCTGAGATAGTTTGCTACATTTTTATGCTTTTTTTTATTCTAGACTATTATTAGACTTTTCTTGTAGTAGATTCCTTCGATTTCAAGAGTCTAGATTCAGCTCCTAACATACACTTCCCGGCAACTTATAATTTTCTATTCAATGGATAATTTCAATTGATTCTCCTTTCTTTCTCTCTTTATCCTCCCTTATCTTACTTTCTGGTATAGTTCATTTCTTGTTTAACTGGAGTCTTTTACCAAGTAGTCTCAGATGGAATACACAAGGGATAACTAAAGCTCCTTATACAAAACTCAAACTTATTTATTAATAGTGGGTATATCATACCTGATTAAATGAGATTTATTTTCAGATATGACACTACAGATATAGATTCAGGTGCATAATTTGTCCAGTTATATTCTGGTGAAAAGGAGAATAGATTTTTACTGAAGCTCTATAAATAATATTATTACTATTAAAGAGAGAACACTAAATAGAAGCATTTCTTAATTTTAAAGGGTCAATGATATATATATAAAACAATGAAACATTGAAAATTCCAACTATATTTCAAACAAATAACCACAATTTAATTTCCTTATCAGTTTGTCTAGTCCCACACTTTTATTCCACTGGATCCAAGGCCAAATAATCTTCTTTCATCATAATATCTGCTTCAAGACTGGAAAAAGTTCTGTAATTCCTAACATCCCACTGGTAAAATCTGAAAGTACCCTAAGCATTGAGTTCTTAGAAGTATATATTCAAGTATCTGTTCTTTAAAGTGTCAATATAGTATGTGATAGAGTCCATCACCCATGAGACTCTACAACTGTCCCTCTTTGTTGAAGACTTGTACTAGTCTGTAGTAAATAGGAAAGCCTTTAGACAAACATCCAAGGGCAGCTGAAACTTGTTCAGTAATGAAACTGATGACTGGTCAACAATGCAGTGACTAATAGTATCAGAATGGAGGAAAATAATATTCTCTAATGAAGTATAGTACATAACTATTTCTATAAGGGTTTGATCATTGCTTTTCCTGTAAATAGAAATAATGAGAGCACCAATAAATCTCAAGGGCTTTCTCACAAAGTGTACAATTTCTGAAATATGTATCTTAATAATATTTTACCTATACAAACTTAACAAAGGAAGAGTCAGCATGTCTTCTGATTTAACAATTACTCCATATAGTTTTTACAGTCATGTTAAATTAATCATGAAATATGGAACATACTAAACACATAATTATTTCTAGCATTCTTAGAGATATAAAGGTAAAGGGCTTCCCTGGTGGCTCAGACGGTAAAATGTCTGCCTACAATGTGGGAGACCAGGGTTCGATTTCTGGGTCGGGAAGATCCCCTGGAGAAGGAAATGGCAATCTACTCCAGCACTCTTGCCTGGAAAATCCCATGGACAGAGGAGCCTGATAGGCTACAAGGTAAAATAATACATCTTTTTTATCTTCCAGGGCCCTCTGTTAATTCTCAAATACAGTTTTAGATGTAAAAGACATACTGATTTATTTTTCTAATTTTAGGGTCTAAGTCAAAAGAGTCATTAGAAGAGCTCTGAAGACTTAATTAAGATAACATTATGGATACTGAGAACTAGTACCTGCCTATCTATTTAATCAAAGTGTCAAGAAGGTATTTTAAAATAACATCAAGTAGGGTATATTGGGCGTCCTTGGTGGTTCAGCAGTAAAGAATCCTGCAGGAGACTTGCAGGAGACACGGGTCCAATCCCTGGGTCAGGAAGGTCCCCTGGAGAAGGAAATGGCAACCCACTCCAGTGTTCTCTGCTGGAGAATCCCGTGGATGGAGGATTCTGGCAGGCTACGGTCCATGGAATCATAAAAGATCAGACTGAGAAACTAAACAATAAACAGATTGACATGGTTATAAGGAGTTTTGATTCTTTCACAAGTGAAGGATCTTTGTTCATTATTTTTGCTTTTCAAAAAATAATTAAGGACATTACTAAAAAAAACAAAGTCAATACAGAACAGAAAAAAATATTCTGATAAGATACAGAGCCTCTATTATTTGAATAGATTTTACAGAGGACACACAAAAACATTTTTCAATCTCTTGTTAAGATTAATTTATTATCTTAATAGAGAGAAAGCTAAATTCCAATTTTTCATCAACATATTTGAAAGTAAAAGATTCAAAAGTTCCTTTTCATTCCTTCAATTATCCCATGACCAAATTCTTCAAAACTGAACAAATCTGCCAAAATTTTAATATATCATAGCTTCTTTTCAAACTAAGCTATTATAATTCAAGGCAAATAAAATCACTTTCCTCAAATTCTCAACAACTTGCTCTACATACTCAGATTTTTCTCCATCACTGTGCTCTCTTGAGAATATTCTGGGACAAACTCACACCCTTTAATGTGGGATTAAGTCACTCTTTTTTCTTGAAAAAACAAAAGTACATATACAGTTTCACTTTTCTCACACTGTGGCTCCTACTATACTTTCAAGCATCCATAATTATCGCTTTTAACTAAAATAACTTCTACTTCACAGAGCAAACTGGAAGATAGAAAACTGAGAAATGTATCATACTTGAGAATTTTATCAGTCTAACAAAACTCATGAATACTAATAACAAAACTTATTCCACATACACACTTCCTTTACACTGTCATAAGTAACAAAAATAGAACATTCATTAACATGAATATTCCAAAGATATAGCAATTCTACAGTGTATCAAAGTCAGATGTAAAAGTATATGAACTTGAAATCATGCTTAGTAATCCACATTTTAGTCTCAACAGTACTTATAAATTATCTGTGTGTCTATTGATTATCTTCTAAATAACAGGTTTTTTAAATTCAGAGATTTTAAATTACCTTGGAAATGATGTTATCTTGGAAATGATGTTCAAACTGACACACTGCAAATATAATTATAGCTGTAAAAGTGTTTGTCAGAATTGTGAAAACAAATTTGTAATTTTATAATCTTAAGCACTATGTATCTATAATATTAATTTATTTTGTTAATAATCCAGAGTAATGGATTTAGGAAGTTTATATTAAACTAGTCTCCTCATGAGAAGACATATCCAAATTATGTTTTAAAAAATACACTGTATTATAATGAACACTGATAAATAAACATTAAATCAGTATAATTCATCCAAAGATTCACTTTCATTATGTAAACTTCATTTCTTAATATGCTTCTAAGCTTGCAGTTTCTGTAAGAGAAAATTTTTCCCTCATATGCCTAGTGCATTTAAAGTGATAAAAGATTAGTTATTTATTTTTCTATGAATTCTAGGAATATTTAATTTATATAAGCATTTGTTCATCTCTAAAAACCAATCAGAACACAGTTCCTGAAACTTACCATACAATGTAATCTAATTTATTAATACCTTCCAGAAGTAAGAAAATATTTCACATTCACACACAAGAGGTAAAGGTTTTTCTGAATTACAAACACACAGCTTTTAGCCCAGCTGCACAACTTCAACTGCAGGTCAAAAGTAAACCCAGAAAGTCAAAAGTTCATCAGTCTAGATTTCAAGAGCCATTCATTACTCTTCCCAATGGTCACCAAATATTTTTCAACTGATTTGAGCTCACAAGTAGGAAAACAGGAAAAGATCCCAATCGATCAAACCCCTACTCTTCAGAGACTAGGTCTCCATCATCCATTTGACAGAGATCACCAATGGTCAGGCCATAAAACTAAATTCCCAACCACTGCTGCCACCAATAGGGAATGACTTTACTGAGCATGAAGAATTGATGCTTTTGAACTGTGGTGGAGAAAACTCTTGAGAGTCCCTTGGACTGCAAGGAGAGCCAACCAGTCCATCCTAAAGGAAATTAGTCCTGAATACTCTTGGAAGGACTGATGCTGAAGCTGAAACTCCAATACTTTGGCCACCTGATCCAAAGAACTGACTCATTTGAAAAGACCCTGATGCTGGGAAAGATTGAAGGCGGGAGGAGAAGGGGACAACAGAGGATGAGATGGTTGGATGGCATCACCAATTCAATGGACATGAGTTTGAGTAAGCTCCAGGAGTTGGTGAGGTACAGGGAGGCCTGGTGTGCTGCAGTCCATGGGGTCACAAAGAGTCAGACACAGCTGAGCCACTGAACTGACTGACTGACCATGCAGGAATTGGAAAAATCAAAACCACAAAATCAAGAAAGAGAGAAAGCTGAAGAAGCAGGGCATCTGAAAAAGCTAAACTTCTTTTGCTGCTTGACATTTACTCCAGGGGGCAAGAAAAGAATGCTTGAGCATAAGCATCTCCAGGTGACTTCAAAGAAGCAACCGTTTCAGCTGAGTGCACTTGGGCATTTCAATGAAGGATCTCCAAAACTGTTACAAGAATCATTTTCCAAAAGGTAAAACCACAATTCTAATGCAATAGGAGCACTTGCCAGTGATTTTTTAACTCACTAAAAATAAGAAACAGTAAACTCTTTGAAAGAGGAGAGAGAGAGAGCAATTCGGTGAGGATTCAGGAAGGTAGGCAGAAAGAGACAAAAAGGAATGTAAAGATGAAATTGCTGAGTTAGATACAAAACCGCTTTATGTCTTACAGTCATAAACTATATCCCTTGGGGGGGTGCCTGTTCCATGAAACAGAAATTATTTTCCTCTCTACCAGACAAAATCTGCATATTAATTTCAGCCACTACAGACTTATAGACTATTTTAGTCAATAAAAAGTCAAGCCCAGCCCTGCACAGAGAAAGCACCCAATAATCCCTTTGTTATAGTCCAACTTTGGGACCATTTTTTTCTAAGAGTTCAAGAATTTCTACCATACCTCAATATATCCTGTTTTATGCACCCTACTGAAATCTGGGGAGCCCTTTCAAAGTACAGATTTAGATCTTTTTTCAAATCAGGGACAGTTAGCCCACAATGCTATGTGCAGCCATTGGGAGGCATGAGCATGGAGACTGTTCTTAAAGTAAGCAGAAACGTGTAAAAATTGTTTGACTAGAAAGGATAAACCATGTCATATTTAGCTTGAAATAAGCAAAGTGCTCATGTCTAGACTCCCTTCTCCACTGCCAAATCTCAGGCTGGCATTAGAACCAAGTTGTCCTCTCTGAGTGATTTGTTTATTCACTTAGTGAACTTGTTTACCTGGGTTCTTTAGTTATTTTGTTATCCTTCAGAGGGTAGGATATTTATAGAATGGGTCAAGTCCAAAGCCATCCTGAGTCAGAAGAGAACTTTTGGTAAAATGAGAGGAAAGTTAGAACTTAGGTTTCTACAGAATGAAGAGGCTGTTTGGACTTTGTGGGTTTTGTTGTTGTTGTTGTTGTTGTCGGCTTTTGATTTTTCTCACACCTGCTACCAAAAAATGAAACCAGGGGCTGCCTTGCAATGGGACCATCTCCTAAGGATGCCTTAAACCAGCACTTCTGTAGGCCTCAGATCAAATCGTTCTCCTCTCTGACTTCAGTAGTCTAACTTGGGTGTCTTTTCTTTCCTTTTTACCCACTGTGTACATGAGATTAGAAGACAGGCATCAGTTAGGACTCTGGGCTATGTTGCAGGGGTTGTGGTTCTTAGCATGCTTGTTAAAGTTTACCTCAACCACTTCAGTCTGACTGCTGGATAAGAAAAACATTTTTGTGGCATATTGTGATACAGCTCAGCTCCCAAGGAAAGTAAATTTAAGTTTGGAATTAAACCTCCAGCTATTTACAATTTATCTGTACCTGAATTTGTCTTTTACCTATCACCTCTGCAATCTAGTGCTGAGGTGGGAGACTGATTACTAAGGATACTGTACTTAAGATAATGGGCCTGGCTTTATAGAGGTGGAGAATAACACATTCTTGAAGATTACATAAGGCAGCTCTAATGGCCCTAAAAGATTTTACTGCTTCAAGAGACAAACTTAAAGCATTGTCAATATCATTAGAACCTTGCAATGGGTTTGAAGATTTTCCTGTCTTGTTCCTGATATCCATAATTATTCAAAGATGCAATAAGAAAACAAACCTTACTAAATATTTAAACGGTAGCTTGAGTCTACTTCTTTTCCTCTACAAACAAAAAACACTGCTTGCTTTTACTTTGACTGACTTATAACTTTAATATCATTTCACTGTTTTATATAAATACAGAAACATAAGGAAGGATATAAAAGTTATCCATAGTCTCTGTAACTAGAAGTAACCTCTGTTAGCATTTTGCTGAATTCATAGATATATGCATAAAGCTAATGAGTTCAGTCATATCTATATATTCATTTTACTAAATGAATTAGACAATGTAGAGCTAGTTTTTAGTAACATGAACCTTTTTCAAAATCCTATTTGAATTTGTTTTTTTCTAATTACAAAATCCAAGAGTCGCATAAGTTTTAGTTTCACATTCCTTTACTTCCCAATTCTTGCCAGTACTGCCCAAGATTAAGTACCTAAAAACTATCAAATTGTTTTTCATTCTGTCAGTTCAGTTCAGTCGCTCAGTCATGTCCAACTCTTTGCGACCCCATGAATCACAGCAAGCCACACCTCCCTGTCCATCACCAACTCCTGGAGTTCACTCAGACTCACGTGATGCCATCCAGCCATCTCATTCTCTGTTGTCCCCTTCTCCTCCTGCCTCCAATCCCTCCCAGCATCAGAGCCTTTTCCAATGAGTCAACTCTTCGCATCAGGTGGCCAAAGTACTGGAGTTTCAACTTTAGCATCATTCCTTCCAAAGAAATCCCAGGGCTGATCTCCTTCAGAATGGATTGGCTGGATCNAGTCATAAACTATATCCCTTGGGGGGGTGCCTGTTCCATGAAACAGAAATTATTTTCCTCTCTACCAGACAAAATCTGCATATTAATTTCAGCCACTACAGACTTATAGACTATTTTAGTCAATAAAAAGTCAAGCCCAGCCCTGCACAGAGAAAGCACCCAATAATACCTTTGTTATAGTCCAACTTTGGGACCATTTTTTTCTAAGAGTTCAAGAATTTCTACCATACCTCAATATATCCTGTTTTATGCACCCTACTGAAATCTGGGGAGCCCTTTCAGAGTACAGATTTAGATCTTTTTTCAAATCAGGGACAGTTAGCCCACAATGCTATGTGCAGCCATTGGGAGGCATGAGCATGGAGACTGTTCTTAAAGTAAGCAGAAACGTGTAAAAATTGTTTGACTAGAAAGGATAAACCATGTCATATTTAGCTTGAAATAAGCAAAGTGCTCATGTCTAGACTCCCTTCTCCACTGCCAAATCTCAGGCTGGCATTAGAACCAAGTTGTCCTCTCTGAGTGATTTGTTTATTCACTTAGTGAACTTGTTTACCTGGGTTCTTTAGTTATTTTGTTATCCTTCAGAGGGTAGAGAACTTTTGGTAAAATGAGAGGAAAGTTAGAACTTAGGTTTCTACAGAATGAAGAGGCTGTTTGGACTTTGTGGGTTTTGTTGTTGTTGTTGGCTTTTGATTTTTCTCACACCTGCTACCAAAAAATGAAACCAGGGGCTGCCTTGCAATGGGACCATCTCCTAAGGATGCCTTAAACCAGCACTTCTGTAGGCCTTAGATCAAATCGTTCTCCTCTCTGACTTCAGTAGTCTAACTTGGGTGTCTTTTCTTTCCTTTTTACCCACTGTGTACATGAGATTAGAAGACAGGCATCAGTTAGGACTCTGGGCTATGTTGCAGGGGTTGTGGTTCTTAGCATGCTTGTTAAAGTTTACCTCAACCACTTCAGTCTGACTGCTGGATAAGAAAAACATTTTTGTGGCATATTGTGATACAGCTCAGCTCCCAAGGAAAGTAAATTTAAGTTTGGAATTAAACCTCCAGCTATTTACAATTTATCTGTACCTGAATTTGTCTTTTACCTATCACCTCTGCAATCTAGTGCAGAGGTGGGAGACTGATTACTAAGGATACTGTACTTAAGATAATGGGCCTGGCTTTATAGAGGTNAAGAAAAACATTTTTGTGGCATATTGTGATACAGCTCAGCTCCCAAGGAAAGTAAATTTAAGTTTGGAATTAAACCTCCAGTTATTTACAATTTATCTGTACCTGAATTTGTCTTTTACCTATCACCTCTGCAATCTAGTGCTGAGGTGGGAGACTGATTACTAAGGATACTGTACTTAAGATAATGGGCCTGGCTTTATAGAGGTGGAGAAGATTACATAAGGCAGCTCTAATGGCCCTAAAAGATTTTACTGCTTCAAGAGACAAACTTAAAGCATTGTCAATATCATTAGAACCTTGCAATGGGTTTGAAGATTTTCCTGTCTTGTTCCTGATATCCATAATTATTCAAAGATGCAATAAGAAAACAAACCTTACTAAATATTTAAACGGTAGCTTGAGTCTACTTCTTTTCCTCTACAAACAAAAAACACTGCTTGCTTTTACTTTGACTGACTTATAACTTTAATATCATTTCACTGTTTTATATAAATACAGAAACATAAGGAAGGATATAAAAGTTATCCATAGTCTCTGTAACTAGAAGTAACCTCTGTTAGCATTTTGCTGAATTCATAGATATATGCATAAAGCTAATGAGTTCAGTCATATCTATATATTCATTTTACTAAATGAATTAGACAATGTAGAGCTAGTTTTTAGTAACATGAACCTTTTTCAAAATCCTATTTGAATTTGTTTTTTTCTAATTACAAAATCCAAGAGTCGCATAAGTTTTAGTTTCACATTCCTTTACTTCCCAATTCTTGCCAGTACTGCCCAAGATTAAGTACCTAAAAACTATCAAATTGTTTTTCATTCTGTCAGTTCAGTTCAGTCGCTCAGTCATGTCCAACTCTTTGCGACCCCATGAATCACAGCACGCCACACCTCCCTGTCCATCACCAACTCCTGGAGTTCACTCAGACTCACGTGATGCCATCCAGCCATCTCATCCTCTGTTGTCCCCTTCTCCTCCTGCCTCCAATCCCTCCCAGCATCAGAGCCTTTTCTGATGAGTTGNGCGACACCATGAATCGCAGCATGCCAGGCCTCCCTGTCCATCACCAACTCCCAGAGTTCACTCAAACTCATGTCCATTGAGTCGGTGATGCCATCAAGCCATCTCATCCTCTGTCGTCCTCTTCTCCTCCTGCCCCCAGTACTTCCCAGCATCAGAGTCTTTTCCAATGAGTCAACTCTTCGCGTGAGATAGCCAAAGGACTGGAGTTTCAGCTTTAGCATCAGTGCTTCCAATGAACACCCAGGACTGATCTCCTTTAGAATGGACTGATTGGATCTCCTTGCAGTCCTAAGGACTCTCAAGAGTCTTCTCCAACACCACACTTCTAAAGCATCAATTCTTCAGCACTTAGCTTTCTTCACAGTCCAACTCTCACATCCATACGTGACCACTGGAAAAACCAAAGCCTTTACTAGATGGACCTTTGTTGGCAAAGTAATGTCTCTGCTTTTTAATATGCTGTCTAGGTTNTTTCCACTGTTTCCCCATCTATTTCCCATGAAGTGATGGGACTAGATGCCATGAGCTTCATTTTCTGAATGTTGAGCTTTAAGCCAACTTTTTCACTCTCCACTTTCACTTTCATCAAGAGGCTTTTTAGTTCTTCACTTTCTGCCATAAGGGTGGTGTCATCTGCATATTTCACTTTCAATTTTTATTCTTATATTTCATTTGAGTTAACAATTTAAAATAATTACTTGGGCTTCACTCTATACATATATCTGACATTAGTGCTCTCATCATGGTCCTTTGCTGCCAAGTGCTTCAGTCATGTCTGGCTCTGTGCGACCCCACAGATGCCAGCCCATNAGTTAACAATTTAAAATAATTACTTGGGCTTCACTCTATACATATATCTGACATTAGTGCTCTCATCATGGTCCTTTGCTGCCAAGTGCTTCAGTCATGTCTGGCTCTGTGCGACCCCACAGATGCCAGCCCATCAGGCTCCCCTGTCCCTGGGATTCTCCAGGCAAGAACACTGGAGGGGGTTGCCATTTCCTTCTCCAATGCATGAAAGTGAAAAGTCAAAGTGAAGTCGCTCAGTCATGTCCAACTCTTAGCGACCCCATGGACTGCAGCTTCCAGGCTCCTCCGTTCGTGGGATTTTCCAGGCAAGAGTACTGGAGTGGGGTGCCATCACCTTCTCCGCATGATCCTTTACGACAATCTAATTTTCTTTAATTGATGTATAGTTGATTTCCAATGTTGTGCTAGTTTCTGGTATATAGCAAAGTGATTCAGTTATACATATACGTATTTTTCCTATTCTTTTCTATTATGGTTTATTATAGGATACTAAATAGAGTTCTCTGTGCTATACAGTAGGATCTTGTGGTTTATCTAATATTTTCTATATAGTAGTTTATATCTACTAATCCCAAACTCCTCATTTATCCCCCTCCACCCCTTTGGGCTTCCTTGGTGGCTCAGATGGTAAAGAATCTGCCTGCAATGTGAGAGACCCAGGTTAGACTCCTGGGTCAGGAAGATCCTCTGGAGAAGGGAATGGCAACCCCCTCCAGTATTCTTGACTGGAGAATCCCATGGACAGAGGATCTGGGCGGGCTTCAGTCCATGAGGTCGCAAAGAGTTGGACATGACTGAGCAACTAACACCACCTCTTTTCCCCTTTGGTGACCATAAATTTGTTTTCTATGTCTAAGAGTCTGTTTCTCTTTTGTCATTAAGTTCATTTGGGGGATTCCCTGGGGGTCCAGTGGTTAGGACTCCTTGCTTTCACTGCTGAGGGCATGGGTTTGATCCCTGGTCAGGGAACTAAGATCCCACACACAGCCAAAAATTAAAAATTAAAAAAAAATTTTGAGTCATATATAGGATAATCTATTTTTATTTTCTTATCCTTAGAAGTATCTCTCACTTTTCTAGATCAATAATTGTTTTTCTACTGGAAATTCACATTTTCACCAGGATATACCTGATTTTTTTTATTTTCCTTGAACCATTTTCCTCAATCCATACAGTCAGGTATTTTTTTCAGACCCAGAAACTTTTCTTTACATATCTTTGATTATACACTATTTATACTTTCTATTCATTTAGTCTCATCTTCAAGGATGCCAATTATTCATACCTTCACGTTCCATTCCCCAAATCTAACATTTTTCATTTTTTTCTGCATTATAAAATAGATTCTATATTAACTATCCCCAAAGTAGATTTTAATTCTGCAGGGGAGTTTCAATTTTTATGTATTCTTTTCTTAACATTGGCAGCTCTTTTTTAATCTTTATCCAGTCTCCCTTCAAATACTCTTTCACAGATACCCTTCTTTTTGCCTTTTCATAACTCAAAGCAGGTATATTTTAAATTTCCTTCTTTTACTATGATGACCTTTCACACATACTTTTTTTTTACACACCCAGTTTGCTCCAAAAGCAATTGAGAAGGTATCCCTCCCCTCTCCCCCAAGAGTTCTGTATATTTATTTATTTGGGGCTGTGCTGGTTCTTTCTTGATGCACAGACTACTCTCTAGCTGTGGTGCACGGGCTTCTTGTTGCACTGGCTTCTCTTGTTGTGGAGCACGGACTCTAGGGTGCACAGGCTTCAGGAGCTGCAGCTCACAGACACTGGAGCACCAGCTCATAGCTGTGGCTCACGGGTTTAGTTACTCTATGGCAGGTGGGATCTTCCCCTTCTGGGAATCAAACCCATATCTCCATGTCTAGTTGGTCATCTTGAAACATTAGAAACCTCTGTATATGTTTGGGGGTTTTAGGTTACGTTTTAGGAACCTGTTTAAGATGAAGGAGGCTAAAAGATAAAAATAATATCAAAAGTATGCATAATTCATTATATTTTAGTCTATCCTAGGTAATTTCATCAAACGAAATGTATAGCTCTATTTCTATAGGCTGTTTCTTGTAATTTTTGACATTAAAATAACAGCCAGTTCTCTCAACACTGCACCAGAAGTAGGGGCCAAGTCCCAGTGAGTGTGGGGGTCCTGAACGTCTGAGACTGTCGGGACTCACAGAATCTCTGTTTAGTGGGACAGTATACCAACCTTTGGGCTGTGACTGAGTAATCCTTTGTGTGGTGAGCCAATAATGATCACAAAGGCCAACAGTGATAGGAAAAAACTGTTATGGATGAGTTCAGTTGTTCACCTCTCCCTGACAGGGTGAGTTGCTAAGCAGCAGCTCAAACTTCTGTTTGAGACTTCTCTTAAGTCTTAAGCTTGATAGAATTTCCATCCTCTCCTCCAAGCATCCCCTGTCTCTAAGTTTCATCATGAATATGGTATATGAAGGAAACACATTTTCTGAAGTTAATATAGACAGAATACTTTGTATTTCTTACTATACTTCTTACTTATGCACAAGTGCATGACTAAAAGGCAGAAGTTCTAAATATATTCTAAGGGATTGATGAGCTGTTTACTTTCTCATGTTATCAATGATCATGGCCAATAAATCGATTGCACCGGTTGGCTCCCTACAGCACTGTGTAGGATGCATTTCTTCATCCATTTACTGTTACTCTTTAATGATCATTATCTGGCCTGGTTCCAGTATCCAGTGAATCGGCAATGCTTCAAAAGTCAACTAGACTAAAATCTTTCTGCTTCTGTATTTTTAAAGTATCAGTTCATTCACTTAACTAACATCACTACTTTGTCTGACTTTTAAGCACTGTTCTAGACTTGTGGGGATTATATCATAGTCCTTGCTTTCATGACAATATGTGAATAATTATCACTTGAGCTAGTGTTTACAAAACACTGCACAAGAAACACAGTAAAATGTCACAGAGATACAGAAGTAGGAATAAGTGCTTTCATCCGAGATTAGAGAACATTTCATAGAGGACTTAGTACGTGAGTTTATCTATAAGAGTAAGTACAGATGACATTAAGAGATGATGGAAGGGTGCTCCTAGGAAACAGAGTAGCATGGAAATGTATTTGAGTATTTTTTTAAAAAGGCAAGTAGCACAATTTGAGGGGTAGGGTAACTAAAGGCAGATAGAATAAGATGTAATTTTGGAAATGTAGGTTTGAAATAAGTCAGGAGAAACTTTGAGTGAGTGCCCGCTTAAAATGTTCAAATATCCTTTTGATCCCTCCAGAAAATAAAAATAAACTTTGAAATTTCATTTAAATTATATTTCCCAAATATTCTATCTGAAAGAATTTCTTGTTTGCAAGGGAAATATTTTCAAAATCTACAGATTAAATGTCCTAAAATATCAATTGAGTGTTTTTTTTAAATAAATTGAGATTTCTCCGGGTTCACCAAGTACATTATATGTTAGAGAGTGACACCTAATGGTAATATGTTATTTTACAGCCAATTCTGTGATTCAGGAGAAAAGATAACAAAAAGGATAGAAAGGGGTTGGGCAAGCTCTCCCAGAAGAGAGACTTCCCTGGACTACAGTAAGGGCTGTGATGACCCTAAGGACAGTAAGAGGACATGGCAGGTGATTGCGAAGGGCCCCAAATTTCCTGAATTACTAAGTTCTAATGGAACATAAATTATTAGTCAGCATTTGGGATCCTCCATGCCTGTGTTCTCTGGATCTGCCAGAGGATAACAAGCCTAAAGTATTTTTATCTAAGAATAGTATAAGAGTGAAAATGTACATCTATCTAATACTAGGTTCTTCAGATCCCCGGGAATTGTAATGCATGATGCTTTCAAATCATGCTGCTGGAGAAGACTCTTGAGAGTCCTTTGGACAGAAAGCAGGTCAAACCAGCCAATCCTAAAGGAAATCAACCCTGAATATTCATTGGAAGGACTGATGCTGAAGCTGAAGCTATACTACTTTGGTCATCTGATGCAAAGGGCCAACTCACTGGAAAAGACCCTGATGCTGGGAAGGACTGAGGGCAGGAAGAAAAGGGGGATGACACAGGATGAGATGGCTGGATGGCACCACTGACTCAATGGACATCAGTTTGAGCAAACTCTGGGAGAAAAAGGACAGGAAAGCCTGGCGTGCTGCAGTCCATGGGTTTGCAAAGAGCTGGACACAACTTAGCAATTCAACACGACACATCAAGACAAACCCCATATGTCCAAATGTTTGTCTAACATCACATATAATAAAAATTTATGAGAATGGTCACACATTCTATCACTTGTTTCTTTCTGAAAAAAGGAGGTAACATCACAAAGTATCATAAAACACCTTAAGTGCCTGGAAGTTACTCTTCCACCACCTCCAGTTCGAATGCCAGGGCAGCATCTGCCTATCCATGGTAGTGACTTTACACTGGAGGACCGTCTCATTTGCTTACATTTTGTAAATGGAGAGGGGGATGATCCAGGCTAGGGTACACACCCCCAAGCACATGGTGCGGGAGGGCAATACAACCCATTAGAAAGTCACACAATGACTTTTTTATGATAACCTTCAGTGAACACATTCTCTTTTTTTATATGTTTGTTTGGGTTTTTTAATTTATTTATTTTAATTAGAGGCTAATTACTTTACAATATTGTATTGGTTTTGCCATACATCAACATGAATCCGCCACAGGTGTACACATGTTCCCCATCCTGAACCCCCGTCCCTCCTCCCTCCCCATATCATCCCTCTGAGTCATCCCAGTGCACCAGCCCCGAGCATCCTATATCCTCCATCGACTGGCAATTCGTTTCACATGTGATATTATACATGTTTCAATGCCATTCTCCCAAATCATCCGACCCTCGCCCTCTCCCTCAGAGTCCAAAAGACTGTTCTATACATCTATGTCTCTTTTGTTGTCTTGCATACAGGGCTATTGCTACCATCTTTCTAAATTCCATATATATGCGTTAGTATACTGTATTGATGTTTTCCTTTCTGGCTTACTTCACTCTGTATAATAGGCTCCAGTTTCATCTACCTCCTTAGAACTGATTCAAATGTATTCTTTTTAATGTCTGAGTAATACTCCATTGTGTATATGTACCACAGCTTTCTTATTCATTCATCTGTTGATGGACATCTAGGTTACTTCCATGTCCTGGCTATTATAAACAGTGCTGCGATGAACATTGGGCGACACGTGTCTCTTTCAATTCTGGTTTCCTTGGTGTGTATGCCCAGAAGTGGGATTGCTGGGTCTTATGGCAGTTCTATTTGTAATTTTTTAAGGAATCTCCACACTGTTCTCCACAGTGGCTGTACTAGTTTTCATTCCCACCAACAGTGTAAGAGGTGAACACATTCTCTTGATCCCCCTTCTAAGACTGGCAAGCTTAGAAAAAAAATGTTCAGTTGTTAGATGAACAGAAAACAAATTCTCACTTACTCTCTGCCCATATTTAGTATGAAGATCTGTCATCTCTCTGGTCGACTGGGACTCTGGGCTGCAATCCATAAATCCTGGACTAGAAAAGAAAAAGCAAAAGTTAGCACAGAGCACCTGGGTCATTTTAGGTTCTCAGTTTACATTCTACTCACATCTTTAAGCAGAAAAAAAAAAAAAAACTAAAATAATCCTCTTTGCTTCTATTATTCTAACTGGGTACACTTCATTTCAGCTTTTAGCTCAGGTTTTATCATTTTAGCTTGCACCATGACTTTGAATTATATTTCTATTAGAATGTAAGCTTGTGGATACCTTTTTCCAGAATGACATTAATTTAATGCCATGTATTGTGCTGTTATGTGCTACCACAGAATTATGTACAAGGAAAGGGCTGACAAAAAAATAAGCAACCTTTGTTTCCAATATCAAGTGTTTGTTTTTCCTCCACACATGCATTCTAAGATAATATTCTTATGCACATTAGGTTTACTCTAGTCTCTTAGCTTGACTCAGCAAGATTTATATTATATAATGCCCAAAATAGACATCAAACATTTTCAATTCCTATTCTTATTTACACTGCAATCTCTCAAGAACTTATGAAACACTGGAGGGAGGGAAGGATGTTCAAATATGCAAGGACTATCCTAAGTCATGAACATTGGCTGACAATGCCAATGGAAGCATTACTATTATTGAATCTGGAGGGATTTGATGAGCGTAATCTGGGTATATAGGTGCCAACTGCCTTTTCCAGCCCCCAGAGGCAGAGGTAACTAGTATGGTTGTAGGGACCTGGTGTTTCATAAGGTGGCCCTGCATGTTAATGGCTCTGCCAGGACAGGCTCCTCGGTGGACTATAGAGAGAAGAGCAGGAGGAATAAGTGTTCCCAGGAGGACGGCACAGGGTTCTTCCCAGCTGGTTGGAAGCCTGCCTCTGTGACAAGAACAATCCTAAAAGGACTGATTCTCCCTTCATCTCTCCTGCTCCCCCCACCTCTAGCAGAATAATGTTCCCAGAGAGAATCACAAAAAGACAGTGATGCCTCCTGTCCACAAGCTTATTAATTTACTTTTGCCTGAACACCCCAAGCCTGATGTTCATCCTCCTCTAAAACCACAGGTAGGGGGCTTCCCTGGCGGCTCAGTGGTAAAGAATCTGCCTGCTAATGCAGGCGACTCTGGTTTGATCTCTGGTCCGGAAGATCCCACATGCTGCAGGACAACTAAGCCCACGTGCCACCGCCTCTGAAGCCCAGGCACCGCAGAGCCTGTGCTCTGCAATAAAAGGAGCCGTGGCAATGAGAAGCACGCGCACCACAGCTAGAGGAGGGCCCACGCAGCAACGAAGACCCAGCACAGCCAAAAATAAATAAATAACATTATTAAAAAAATAAAAACAAACCTCATCCCTTGTAAAATTAGATAACAAACAGCTACATAAAGTCTGTAGCACACGAGTATCACTCACATACAAGAACTTCTCAACTTTTCTTGGCCATGTTGTGGTGCATGAATTTCTTTAAGCAATATATATTAGTAGCTTGTTTTTAAATGAAATCTGAACTTTTCTGTCTTTTGAGGAATGAGTTTAACCTATTCACATCTTGTATGAAAGTAAATATGCATCCTTAACCCCTTTTGTTGCTTTTAGGGTTACTTTTTATTATTCTTTATTGTTGTGGATCCAGCTGTTCATAGTGGTCTCCAGACACATACTCTAGAGCAGCACCGTCCAACAGAATGTTCTGTGGGGAGGGAAACATTCCAAATCTCTGCTACCCAATTCAGTAACCTGTAGCCACAAATGGCCATCGTGCACTTGACATGTGGTTACTGCAACTGAGGAACTGAAATTGTTATTTAAAGTAACCTTGGTTAATTTAAATGGTCACATGTGGCCCGTGGCTACTGCGTTGAACCATGTAACCTGGAAGCTTTTGTCAGCCTGGTAAACTAGGAGAGGAGGGTCCCCACTTGACAGGCAGAAGCCAGCAGCCTGAGTCCAGCCTGCTTTGCCAGTGATTCCAGAGCAAAGGAGGGTCCAGGTAGCATAGAGTAGAAGAAAACCTCCATCCTCAAGGGGCTCTGGGTCAGCCCTCCAGATGTTTTTTCTCTCTGCAGACTCCTGCCATCAAGAGCACCGAAAGTATCATCTCCAGGACTCTGTCTCCATGCGACCGGGAAGCCCTCTGGTTAAGGGACCTCTGCCTCATGTCTTACTGAAGATGGTGGGTAGACAGTCCCCTTCCTCAAGCATACTTGACTTCCTGCTCTGCTTCTGGCCCTGGACTCAAAACTGTGGCTCTCCAACTCAAAGAGAATGTAGGATTGGGGAGTTCATTGGGAACCACACACGGCAAATAGGCTGGCTCCTTTTCAAGAGGACCCAAAGGGTTCCACTTGCTGGACCCTGAAGAAGCCGCAAGAAAGCTCTCATTTCACTGCAGGCCTTGAGGAGGGACCAGCCCTCACCGTTTCTGTCTCTGAACTCTCCACGGGCAGTCTGGCTGTTCTCTCGAGCTTCCTCTTGTAGCTGTTTTCTGTTCCAGTAGGAAAGGGGAATGGGGGCTCTCAAGCCTGCCACGTTCCTTGAATCTCCTCCAGCAAATTCTCTGCAAAAGTGTTGCATCTTTATCCTAACTACTTTCCAACTGAATAACTGAGGAGTTGGAAATACCAGGCATTTCAGCCTGGGTCCCAGATGCCTGTTCACCATGACTGGATGGGGCTTTTCTGAAGCTTAGCTTTCCCTACATTCCACTGAAGGCAATCTTTCCCTGCTGAACATCCTCTGTCCTCTGCAGCAGCTCCCCTCCTGAACTCTCCTTCGGTTTTTTCTTTTGGGAATGTATCTCATTCATTATTAACATTTCAGAACTACAGGAGACTAAAGACTAAGTCCCCAAATTTACACAGGTGAGGTAAGAGAGTCACAAGGAAGGACAAGTAGAAAGCCTATGTAGGCCATCACATTCCCTTCCTCTCCTACACCATCAACTGCAGAAGCCTTCCCTGCTGGCCTCCAAATCTTCCTCAACAGAATGCTCCAGGCAGCCTCTTCATATTTAATCATAAATGTGATTGGCATCATACAGTAAGCCCATTTGCTGATCCAGTGTTAAGTGATGTTAGAATTAAGCCTGAGGCCTGAACTCATGTCCCCTGTTTCTCAGGCCACTCACCTCTCTACTGCCTCACCATGCTGTGCTTATGTCCAAATGCCATGGTTTCATGCTTTACAACCTCCCAGCCACATTTCATTAAGGGCTAAGTTTTCCAGGAAACATCTAATCATGGTTGTCTTTTAACTTATTCTTCTTAAAGAAGGAAAACATCGATGGGTTAAAAAAAGATCAAAATTTGGGAACAGCAGGTACAAACTATGATATATAGAATGGATAAATAACAAGGTCCTACTGTGTAGCACAGGGAAATATATTCAATGTCTTGTAATGAACCATAATGGAAAAGAATTTTTAAAATACCAAAAAAAAAAGATCAAAGCAATATAAAAGTATAGTCTGAGAAGTCATGCTCCCACGCTGTCACCACCTACACTATCCCTCCACTTTTATTAGTTGCTCATTTATTCTTCCAGGGTTTCTTTGTGCAAATACAAGCAAATCAAATATATATTTTTATTTTCTGCCCTGGTTATACACAAAAGGTAGCATATTATATACATTTTTAGCACTTTGCCTTTTAAAATTTAATATATTCTGGAAATGGATCGTTCTCACTTTTCAGCAGATACAAAATCATGTAACCTTTGACATTTAGCTCCTTCAAACAGGGACCCAACATGCAATACACATCTGCTTCAGCCCTGCTTTTGCCCTCTCTGAAATGCAATGCCACTGGAAAGTTAATGCCTAAATGGCCCTTTTTGCATAACCTTGAAGATCATTCCTGATCCTCCTCAGTAGGTGAAGTTTTTTCTATCATCCAGTAGTATGGCCAACACTTGTATTTTAAAATAAACTTAATTAAAGCCACCACTCTTTTGAGAGATTTTTTTTAAGGCATGGAGATACACATAAATCATCATAATAGCACTGACAAGAGTTCAGAATTTTGGAATTGCCAAGTAGAAACCTGGAGGCTTCAGAATTGATTTTGTTAATAAAAGTAGAGGCCTAGTTATTACACATCTGCTCCTAAAACTGCTCTCAGTTCCATTCTCGGAAAGCCTGCGGCTTCCCTGGCTTGTAGGCCCCTGGTAGAGCTCTTTAGATCTGTGGGACTGCCCCAAAATTAACCCATCAGACTGAATACTGATTAAATGGGCCCCAAAGTATCCACCCATGCTCTTTTGTCAATTTCCCTGAGTGTTCCTGGTCATTAGAAGACAGAGTAGAGTCTGTGGTCCGTGTAGCATCTTGTACTTGGATCTTTATTACCTTCTACATATGAACAAATCATTTATGCATTTTTCAGTTCCTTTGAATTGTCCTGATAATACAGAATGAGCCCTCCCTAGAAAGCCAGCATCTCTCTGAGAGAAGAATAAATGTTGGGGACATTATACAAAGCAAAGAAACAGATTTAAGGATACATATCCAACATACCCTCATTTCCTTCCCAACACTTCTTAGACGGCCAATTTCTTTTAACAAAGGCTAAGAAAACAACAGAGGAGCCTGGTGGGCTACAGTCCATGCGGTCGCAAAGAGTCAGACATGACCGAAGTGACTTATTGGACACGACACCATATGGATGAAGACAGAGAATAACAAGACCTCGTGGCTTGGGTTATTGATGCCAGATAAGAGGAGACATCACACGGAGACTGTTTTGCCTCTTTCCTACCACTGCTCCCAGGAGGCCCAGTGGTAAAGAATCCACCTACCAATGCAGGAGACACAAGAGATGCAGGTTCAGTCTCTGGGTCGGGAAGATCCCCTGGAGTAGGAAATGGCAACGCACTCCGATATTCTTGCCTGGAAAATTCTACAGACAGAGGAGCCTGGCAGCTAAGGTCACAAAGAGTCAGACACAACTGAGCACGCATGCACCAATGCGGCTGCTCCCCAGAAAGACGATGTGGGGACTCTGAGGAGAGCACGCCAAGCTTCAGGATGGAGCAGACACCAGCAAGTCAGTCTCAACACGAGACAAGAACATTAGCCTTAACAGCACTAATTAGTCATTTATTTCTTCTTTGTGTAGCTGAGCACTTAATGATCTGAATCTTGGGAGGTAACTGAGTAATAGGTCACTGCTGGACAAGCCATCTTGACTTTAGAAGTTGCTATTGTTTTTTACATTACCCTCAAGTACTATCATTAAGTTGTGAGCAAAACCAATTTTCTTAATCATCCCCAATCTCCCCACCCCCTCTTCACTAGGATAATATCATCAACAGGCTTCACAAATTGGGCATTTGAGATTAGTTGAATTAGTAACACCTCAAAGATCATTTACGGCTGGAGCAATCAGCCTCCAATTGCATCTAATTAGAGAGCAAAATTATTTCCCTAAATCCTCACTAATATTTTGAGTTGACAAACAATGGAGCAATCCTGATAAAGAGAATAAATGAGTTTCATAAAGCCACTGCTTTCCTGTTCCCTCTTCAATAACCTGACCACTATGCCCTGTGTGCAAATTTAAGTGTCGAGAACAGAACACATAAGCATTCGTCACAGCAGTCATCAGCCAAGAAAGCTCTGAAGAAACTGCCCTGAACCAGCAGCGTTTAACTCTGGGGCTGCCATCCACCAGGAACAATGCTACTGCTTTTATGCTTAAATTCTTAAACAGTCAGGGACAGAGACAAATTTTGCTTGGTCCCCCATCATGACATTACTTAAGTATTTGCTAAAGTTGCTGCTGCTGCTAAGTCACTTCAGTTGTGTCTGACTCTGTGCGACCCCATAGACGGCAGCCCACTAGGCTCCTCTGTCCCTGAGATTCTCCAGGCAAGAATACTGGAGTGGGTTGCCATTTCCTTCTCCAATGCATAAAAGTGAAAAGTGAAACTAAAGTCGCTCAGTCGTGCCCAACTCTTAGCAACCCCACGGACTGCAGCCTACCAGGCTCCTCTGTCCATGGGATTTTCCAGGCAAGAATACTGGAGTGGGTTGCCATTGCCTTCTCCTTGCTAAAGCTAATTTCTCCCAATAAATTATAACTCATTCCCCAAAGTAATTTCTCAAATATATTTGCGTGTGTGCTAAGTTGCTTCTGTCCCATCTGACTCTGTGCAACTCTGTGGACTGTAGCACGCCAGGCTCCTCTGTCCATGGAATTCTCCAGGAAGAAATACTGGAGTGGGTTGCCATGCCCTCCTTCACTTAAGGACACTATGGAGCACCTAAAAAGATGACGGTGTGGAAATCTGATCAAGCCTGCTCTGGTTTGGTAAATGACAGCTTTTTCCATCTGAGACAACATCTGTAGGCTGTGTCNTATCCAGTAGTATGGCCAACACTTGTATTTTAAAATAAACTTAATTAAAGCCACCACTCTTTTGAGAGATTTTTTTTAAGGCATGGAGATACACATAAATCATCATAATAGCACTGACAAGAGTTCAGAATTTTGGAATTGCCAAGTAGAAACCTGGAGGCTTCAGAATTGATTTTGTTAATAAAAGTAGAGGCCTAGTTATTACACATCTTCTCCTAAAACTGCTCTCAGTTCCATTCTCGGAAAGCCTGCGGCTTCCCTGGCTTGTAGGCCCCTGGGAGAGCTCTTTAGATCTGTGGGACTGCCCCAAAATTAACCCATCAGACTGAATACTGATTAAATGGGCCCCAAAGTATCCACCCATGCTCTTTTGTCAATTTCCCTGAGTGTTCCTGGTCATTAGAAGACAGAGTAGAGTCTGTGGTCCGTGTAGCCTCTTGTACTTGGATCTTTATTACCTTCTACATATGAACAAATCATTTATGCATTTTTCAGTTCCTTTGAATTGTCCTGATAATACAGAATGAGCCCTCCCTAGAAAGCCAGCATCTCTCTGAGAGAAGAATAAATGTTGGGGACATTATACAAAGCAAAGAAACAGATTTAAGGATACATATCCAACATACCCTCATTTCCTTCCCAACACTTCTTAGACGGCCAATTTCTTTTAACAAAGGCTAAGAAAACAACAGAGGAGCCTGGTGGGCTACAGTCCATGCGGTCGCAAAGAGTCAGACATGACCGAAGTGACTTATTGGACACGACACCATATGGATGAAGACAGAGAATAACAAGACCTCGTGGCTTGGGTTATTGATGCCAGATAAGAGGAGACATCACACGGAGACTGTTTTGTCTCTTTCCTACCACTGCTCCCAGGAGGCCCAGTGGTAAAGAATCCACCTACCAATGCAGGAGACACAAGAGATGCAGGTTCAGTCTCTGGGTCGGGAAGATCCCCTGGAGTAGGAAATGGCAACGCACTCCGATATTCTTGCCTGGAAAATTCTACAGACAGAGGAGCCTGGCAGCTAAGGTCACAAAGAGTCAGACACAACTGAGCACGCATGCACCAATGCGGCTGCTCCCCAGAAAGACGATGTGGGGACTCTGAGGAGAGCACGCCAAGCTTCAGGATGGAGCAGACACCAGCAAGTCAGTCTCAACACGAGACAAGAACATTAGCCTTAACAGCACTAATTAGTCATTTATTTCTTCTTTGTGTAGCTGAGCACTTAATGATCTGAATCTTGGGAGGTAACTGAGTAATAGGTCACTGCTGGACAAGCCATCTTGACTTTAGAAGTTGCTATTGTTTTTTACATTACCCTCAAGTACTATCATTAAGTTGTGAGCAAAACCAATTTTCTTAATCATCCCCAATCTCCCCACCCCCTCTTCACTAGGATAATATCATCAACAGGCTTCACAAATTGGGCATTTGAGATTAGTTGAATTAGTAACACCTCAAAGATCATTTACGGCTGGAGCAATCAGCCTCCAATTGCATCTAATTAGAGAGCAAAATTATTTCCCTAAATCCTCACTAATATTTTGAGTTGACAAACAATGGAGCAATCCTGATAAAGAGAATAAATGAGTTTCATAAAGCCACTGCTTTCCTGTTCCCTCTTCAATAACCTGACCACTATGCCCTGTGTGCAAATTTAAGTGTCGAGAACAGAACACATAAGCATTCGTCACAGCAGTCATCAGCCAAGAAAGCTCTGAAGAAACTGCCCTGAACCAGCAGCGTTTAACTCTGGGGCTGCCATCCACCAGGAACAATGCTACTGCTTTTATGCTTAAATTCTTAAACAGTCAGGGACAGAGACAAATTTTGCTTGGTCCCCCATCATGACATTACTTAAGTATTTGCTAAAGTTGCTGCTGCTGCTAAGTCACTTCAGTTGTGTCTGACTCTGTGCGACCCCATAGACGGCAGCCCACTAGGCTCCTCTGTCCCTGAGATTCTCCAGGCAAGAATACTGGAGTGGGTTGCCATTTCCTTCTCCAATGCATAAAAGTGAAAAGTGAAACTAAAGTCGCTCAGTCGTGCCCAACTCTTAGCAACCCCACGGACTGCAGCCTACCAGGCTCCTCTGTCCATGGGATTTTCCAGGCAAGAATACTGGAGTGGGTTGCCATTGCCTTCTCCTTGCTAAAGCTAATTTCTCCCAATAAATTATAACTCATTCCCCAAAGTAATTTCTCAAACATATTTGCGTGTGTGCTAAGTTGCTTCTGTCCCATCTGACTCTGTGCAACTCTGTGGACTGTAGCACGCCAGGCTCCTCTGTCCATGGAATTCTCCAGGAAGAAATACT
>SJYW01030903.1:54018-75228 GCA_006410735.1 Raphicerus campestris | reverse complement strand
CCGCCCCGCTGCGGCTACCCAGGTACCTCCCAGCCGCGCGATGGCAGGCAGGGCCGCCTCTCGGGAGGAGTTCGGCAGCAGCGGTGGGGGCCCACGGACGCTCCGGCACTCCTCACCGCCGAGGTCGGGCCCCGTTGGGCGCCCGCTTCCTCCCCACCCCTCGCCCCTAATTCCGCGTCTCCTCTAGGCTTCGGGAGGGCCCAGATCCCGGGGCCTCTCCCTCGTTCTTCTGATCTCCCCAGCGGTTCCTCGGACCTGCGGCCCCTCTATCGGTGCGATGCGCCCATCCCACTCCCGCAGTGGACAAGCGTGGGAGGGGGCTAGATTCCTACACGCCACCCACATACCTCGGGAGGGGGACCAGCCAGCCGCGGCCCCCGCCCGCATTCCGAGTAAATGGAGCGCTCCTAACCAGGAGGGCAAAACCGAGCGCCGGCTGGCAAAAACCAACGAGCACGCTGAACAGGCCTGACGTTCCCCGCGCCCGCCGGGAAACCCCCAGACCTCCTCACGGTCAAGGTCTTCCTCCCACCCAGTCCGATCCGGCTGGGTGCCCTGGGGCCTCGGCCGCAAGGCCCGGGGTTGGGGGCCTCCGCTGGGAGTTTAAAGGACTACGTGGCTGTTTACCTGCCTCTGCGAGAGAGAAGACGCTCTCAGCTCTGCGGCTGTCAGCGACTGGCAACTAGGGCGGGTGAGTCGCCGGGCAGAGGAGGAGGTGCAGGGGCGGGGAGGCGACGGCGCGCGCACGCTCAGGCGCACCCGCTGCCGGCGCCCGGGGTTTACCGGCAGACCCAGGAATCTAAGGCCCTGGGAAAAACGAGTTGAGACTAGCTTAAACGCTAGCATCAACGAATACCGCCTCCCCCGCTCATCACTCCCTGAAATTGCTTGTTGACGATAACAATCATTTTTAAAGGGAAAATCGGCCAAAGCCCCAGCTTCTCGTTACGTAATGGAGAAAATGAAAGGTTAGGGAATGAGAAAGCAATTTCTGGAAATTTGATAACCAGAAATTTCTAAAAAGGACAAAAATTCTACTACCCTGGATTGAGCCCAATGTTTGTGAATTTTCAGATTAAAATTTGAGGCCTAGAAAGGATATTAGCCATCACCTGCTGTCATTTACTCAGTTCCTGCTCATTATCTACAAACTAAATGATTTAGATTATGATATTCATAAGTGAGGGAAATGCACTCCATCTAACGGGTCCATTCTGCACATCACCTGAGATTTCTTGTATAAAACATGGTGTGTTCTTGATCATTATTGCTGCCAAAATTTTATGTAGGGGTTTGTCTCGTGTGAAGGATGGCAAATGATAGAAGACATGTGTTAGGGTTAGAGGGATCCTATACATCATTACCCAAGTTTGGGCACTTTTGAGAGTGCCAGTATTAATTATGCCAGGGCAATGGGTATAAACCTGGGGAAAATGGGATATCTAGTCCCTTTGTTATGGGCAAGAGGCTCCACTAAGCTTGCAACGAAAGAGGTTTAAAAATATTGAGGCACCCATTAGGTTAAATATCTCAGGGTGGATCTCTCAAATAGGATGGGGACAAGTGAGGGAGGGGAGAGGCCAGGAGAACTGTGTAGAATGAGGTGATGTATATATGAATGTGGATGGGGGCCTGAAAGTTCTGCTGGGAAGGAGAAATGAGAGGTCTATAAAACATGACGATGGGATGAAGATGATTCAGTAGCAGAAATGGATTGTGGCCAGTTAGAAATGAGTATTAGGCAGCAATGCCAGGGCTGTTTTCTATCCAGTCAGTCTTACATAATGATTAAGTTGACACTACTTTTAGATCCTTACCTTCTTTCCTCAGAGATTGTTTATTGTGAGGTGCATTGGGGGCAGTGAAGCATCTCTTTGAGTCTTGAGCAGGGTGGAGCTGGGAGTGAATAAACAGATCAGGCTGGGCAAGGGATTGACTTTCCCCTGCCATGAGGGGCAGTGTACAGCTCGTTTAGAAGATGCCAAAATTCAGCCTTTTTTCCTCAAAACAATCCAATGTCAACTGGCTGAATGCTTTCCTTCCCTCCCCCAACCAAGAAAATGCTCAAAAGGCAATATAGTTCCTGAGGGTTTGAGGGAACCAAATGACATTGCCTTTGGTCCTATTCTGGATATTGTTGCCATGTAGCAACTACTCCAAAACTTAATGGTTTAAAGAAACCACCATTTTATTGTGCCCATGAATTGTGCAGGCCAAAGAGTTGGACAGGCACCATGGGGTCTTGACTCTGCCCCATGATGTCTGAGGCTGCTGTTGGGAAGACTCAGTGTCTGAGGTTGACATGATAGCTAGGAATTGGAATCAGTTCAGTCACTTGCGTGGCTGGCACCTGGCCTGGGAGGACTTGAAAATCAGGTGTACTGATGGAAGTGCCTTCACATGACTTCCCCATGTGGCCTGGCTTCCTCCCAGCGTAATAGTCTCAAGTTTGATGAGCTTCTTACCTGGCTTAAGAAGTCCCAAGAGGACCCAAGTGTGATACTGTCAGTAAACAACATGGAAGCTACATTGCCACTTCTCACATAGTCTCAAATGTCACGTGACATCACTTTCACTATATGCTATTGACCGAAGTAGCCATATGCCCATCCAGATTCAAGGGCGGGGATCATGGACCCCATCTCTCAATGGGAAGAGTATCAAAGAATTTGTGGCCATTTTTGAAAACTGCCATTGTGGGGTTGTAGATTTTTAGGGGCTTTCATTAGCCTCATGAACAGGATCACGTTGGTCAGCCCACAGGAGAAAGCTTTTGCAAATGGCCCTGCATCATTCCTTATCTCTGTCTCTACCATCACCACAACTACACTATCCCATTATATATAAGGAAGGCCACTTTCTGAACTGAATGACAAGCATGTTTGAGGATTTATCCTCTGGGGCCTGGCTGTGCTGAGGTTATGGCACCATGAAGATATTCTTTGAAAGTCTCCCTTCCCATTTCCCATGTCCTGGCTTAACTGAAGTTACCTGTCAACATCACATAGATCCTCCTTAGCAAACATGGAGAAGCTAAAGAAGTCAAACTCTATGTTTCTCTTATTTCCAAAAGAAGAAATATTTCGTTCATCAAATAATTTATAGAGAACCTAGTGTGAATTAGATAGTTATAGTTTCTGACATTAGACAACAAAGGGAATACAGGAAGCCCCATAGAAAGCGACCAGGTCATGCAGGGCCTAACAGCCAATGACAAGGTCTTTAGATTTTAATTAAATGGGATAGGAAGCCCTTGAAGGTTTAAGCAGGGTGGTGACATGACCTGATTTCAAAGACCATTCAGATTGTTGTGTGGGGCCTGAGGGGCAATGGTGGGGCTTAATGGTAGAGGAGGTATTCTGAAATGGTGAAAAATGGAGGAAGACCAAGTTTTACAGGCAACAAGTTTTAGATAAGTTTCTTCCATTTGGGGTATGTTGAATTTTAATGTAACCTCCAGATTGGGAGGGTTGGTGCTGAGGATGTGCATTTAGAAATTGTCTGTAAGAATCTGCCTGCATTACAGGGGACCTGGGTTTGATCCCTTGATCAGGAAGATCCCCTGGAAAAGGAAATGGCAACCAGTATTCTTGCCTGGGAAATCCCACGGACAGAGGAGCATGGAGTTGCAAAGAGTTGGACATGACTGAGGTGACTAAACCACCACCAGTATTTAGATGATTTTCAAAGTTGTGGACTTGGATAATAACATCAAGGGAGAAAGTGTAGCCAGAGGAAAGAAGAGGAATCAGGACTGAATGGTAAGAAACAGACAGTTTTAGATCATGGTTCTTAGCTTTCAGTGTGTATCACCTGGGGTCTGGATAAAACACAGATACTAGGCCCACCCTCAGTTCAATTCAGTTCAGTCGCTCAGTCGTGTCTGACTCTGCGACCCCATGGACTGCAGCACGCCAGGCCTCCCTGTCCATCACCAACTCCTAGAGTTTACCCATTGAGTTGGTGATGCCATCCAACCATCTCATCCTCAGTCGTCCCCTTCTCCTCCTGCCTTCAATCTTTCCCAGCATCAGGGTCTTTTCCAATGAGTCAGCTCTTTGTATCAGGTGGCCAAAGTATTGGAGTTTCAGCTTCAACATCAGTCCTTCCAATGAACAGCCAGGACTGATCTCCTTTAGGATGGACTGGTTGGGCCCACCTTAGAGATTCTGATTTAGTAATTCTGAGATGAAGTCCAAGAATCTGCCTTTCTCCTGGGTTCCTAGATGCTGCTGATCTGCTGAGCCACACTTTGAATTAGAGAAAGAGAAGATAGCAAGAGAGATTGAAAAGTGACAGCCAGTGAAGTAGGAGGATATCAAGAGCGTGAAAGAGGAGNTGATCTGCTGAGCCACACTTTGAATTAGAGAAAGAGAAGATAGCAAGAGAGATTGAAAAGTGACAGCCAGTGAAGTAGGAGGATATCAAGAGTGTGAAAGAGGAGGTGCCTTTCAAGAAGGCAAGGGTCAGCTTAGAGAGACCAAATAGAATGGAGGTGGGAAAGAACTCACTGGATTTGGTGATGTGGAGGTCGTTGCTGGGGCCTTGATGGGATTAGTTTCAAGAGAGCGATTAAGAACAGAGTAAATTGATGAAGAAATGGAAGGTGAGGGAGTAGAGACAATTCTGAAAAGTTTTGTCCTGAGAGGAGCAGAGAGATAGGCATTAGCTGGAGGAGAGTATGGGTGTAATGGAAAGTATTTTAAACTTTCTCTAATAATGAGGGTCCTCTTAAGGATGGGCCCATTCATTGGGGGTATTCATGTCCTCAAATACCTCCTTCCTCCCCCTTTCTCCCCTGTGACTTTCTCAGTTCAGCAATTTAAGATATTGCATCAAAAATTACATTTTTTCTAAGGATGAATGATTGTGAATTTAAAGAGAAACCATCATGCTGCAGACATATTACAGGCGGCTATATCTCTCCACTCTTTAAACACATAAAATGATTCCTTAGTGGCTAGACTCCAGGGTCTGGGGTTCAGATTGTATGAAAAAGCCCAGACCATGTTTCTGACAACCTCTCTCCCTGAATCCCCCCTGGGCTTCAGTCCTGCTAGGCCAGTTGCCCCTTCTTTAATTGCCTTGAATGAGGCTCTGCTCAGGAAGTTTCCTCAGCCTTGAATTCCTTCACACCCCTCTCTTCTGTGAAGCTGTCCATATTTCCCCAACAAAACTCAACCGTCTTCCTCCTGCTCCAGCAGCAACTGGCTTGTATCATCCAGCGCCATTTTAAGCTGCTCTGTCTATATTTAACTAGGTTATAAATTGCTTGGGAGTAGAGCCTCAGACACCCCACTCCAGTACTCTTGCCTGGAAAATCCCATGGATGGAGGAGCCTGGTAAGCTGCAGTCCATAGGGTCTCTAAGAGTCGGACACGNTTAACTAGGTTATAAATTGCTTGGGAGTAGAGCCTCAGGCACCCCACTCCAGTACTCTTGCCTGGAAAATCCCATGGATGGAGGAGCCTGGTAAGCTGCAGTCCATAGGGTCTCTAAGAGTCAGACACGACTGAGTGACTTCACTTTCACTTTTCACTTTCGTGCATTGGAGAAGGAAGTGGCAACCCACTCCAGTGTTCTTGCCTGGAGAATCCCAGGGATGGAGGAGCCTGGTGGTCTGCTGTCTATGGGGTCACATAGAATCGGACACAACTGAAGTGACTTAGCAACAATAGCAGTAGAGACTCAGGACCTTGCAAATGAGTCTACCAGAAAAATCAGTTAAATAATGTCCTGAGTGTGGTTACCTATTCCATGTTCTCATCTTGTTGTGCCTATTTTCCCCTTGGTTCCCACAGAATTTTTCCTTTTCTCCTTCTGTCTAGCCAGGTGTGAAGTTCCCAGCTATGNGGGCCCCAAAGTATCCACCCATGCTCTTTTGTCAATTTCCCTGAGTGTTCCTGGTCATTAGAAGACAGAGTAGAGTCTGTGGTCCGTGTAGCATCTTGTACTTGGATCTTTATTACCTTCTACATATGAACAAATCATTTATGCATTTTTCAGTTCCTTTGAATTGTCCTGATAATACAGAATGAGCCCTCCCTAGAAAGCCAGCATCTCTCTGAGAGAAGAATAAATGTTGGGGACATTATACAAAGCAAAGAAACAGATTTAAGGATACATATCCAACATACCCTCATTTCCTTCCCAACACTTCTTAGACGGCCAATTTCTTTTAACAAAGGCTAAGAAAACAACAGAGGAGCCTGGTGGGCTACAGTCCATGCGGTCGCAAAGAGTCAGACATGACCGAAGTGACTTATTGGACACGACACCATATGGATGAAGACAGAGAATAACAAGACCTCGTGGCTTGGGTTATTGATGCCAGATAAGAGGAGACATCACACGGAGACTGTTTTGTCTCTTTCCTACCACTGCTCCCAGGAGGCCCAGTGGTAAAGAATCCACCTACCAATGCAGGAGACACAAGAGATGCAGGTTCAGTCTCTGGGTCGGGAAGATCCCCTGGAGTAGGAAATGGCAACGCACTCCGATATTCTTGCCTGGAAAATTCTACAGACAGAGGAGCCTGGCAGCTAAGGTCACAAAGAGTCAGACACAACTGAGCACGCATGCACCAATGCGGCTGCTCCCCAGAAAGACGATGTGGGGACTCTGAGGAGAGCACGCCAAGCTTCAGGATGGAGCAGACACCAGCAAGTCAGTCTCAACGCGAGACAAGAACATTAGCCTTAACAGCACTAATTAGTCATTTATTTCTTCTTTGTGTAGCTGAGCACTTAATGATCTGAATCTTGGGAGGTAACTGAGTAATAGGTCACTGCTGGACAAGCCATCTTGACTTTAGAAGTTGCTATTGTTTTTTACATTACCCTCAAGTACTATCATTAAGTTGTGAGCAAAACCAATTTTCTTAATCATCCCCAATCTCCCCACCCCCTCTTCACTAGGATAATATCATCAACAGGCTTCACAAATTGGGCATTTGAGATTAGTTGAATTAGTAACACCTCAAAGATCATTTACGGCTGGAGCAATCAGCCTCCAATTGCATCTAATTAGAGAGCAAAATTATTTCCCTAAATCCTCACTAATATTTTGAGTTGACAAACAATGGAGCAATCCTGATAAAGAGAATAAATGAGTTTCATAAAGCCACTGCTTTCCTGTTCCCTCTTCAATAACCTGACCACTATGCCCTGTGTGCAAATTTAAGTGTCGAGAACAGAACACATAAGCATTCGTCACAGCAGTCATCAGCCAAGAAAGCTCTGAAGAAACTGCCCTGAACCAGCAGCGTTTAACTCTGGGGCTGCCATCCACCAGGAACAATGCTACTGCTTTTATGCTTAAATTCTTAAACAGTCAGGGACAGAGACAAATTTTGCTTGGTCCCCCATCATGACATTACTTAAGTATTTGCTAAAGTTGCTGCTGCTGCTAAGTCACTTCAGTTGTGTCTGACTCTGTGCGACCCCATAGACGGCAGCCCACTAGGCTCCTCTGTCCCTGAGATTCTCCAGGCAAGAATACTGGAGTGGGTTGCCATTTCCTTCTCCAATGCATAAAAGTGAAAAGTGAAACTAAAGTCGCTCAGTCGTGCCCAACTCTTAGCAACCCCACGGACTGCAGCCTACCAGGCTCCTCTGTCCATGGGATTTTCCAGGCAAGAATACTGGAGTGGGTTGCCATTGCCTTCTCCTTGCTAAAGCTAATTTCTCCCAATAAATTATAACTCATTCCCCAAAGTAATTTCTCAAACATATTTGCGTGTGTGCTAAGTTGCTTCTGTCCCATCTGACTCTGTGCAGCTCTGTGGACTGTAGCACGCCAGGCTCCTCTGTCCATGGAATTCTCCAGGAAGAAATACTGGAGTGGGTTGCCATGCCCTCCTTCACTTAAGGACACTATGGAGCACCTAAAAAGATGACGGTGTGGAAATCTGATCAAGCCTGCTCTGGTTTGGTAAATGACAGCTTTTTCCATCTGAGACAACATCTGTAGGCTGTGTCTATTTTGAGCACACGGGTTGCATGCTAAGTCGCTTCAGTCATGTCCAACTCTTCGTGACGCTATGGACTGTAGCCCACCAGGTTCCGCTGTCCTTGGGATTCTCCAGGCAAGAACACTGGAGTGGGCTGCCATCTCCATCTCCAGGGGATCTTCCCGACCCAGGGATTGAACCCACGTCTTTTATGTCTTCTGCACTGGCAGGCAGCTTCCACTTTATCACTATAGCCGACTGGGAAGCTTGAGCACATGTGAGGATATTAAAATTAATTTAAAACTGGATGCAGTGTTGGCAACTATGCCCCATGGGTAACAAGATGAGAAATTATAGCAGATGCACAGAACAGGGGGCAGAGAAGAACTGAATGAAGAGAAGGAAATAAATAGAAGACAGCAAAGAAGAGAAGAGTTAAAGGGGGAGAGAGACCCTCCTGAGGCTGTCTTGACAAAGAGCGTTATGTACTCCACAAGGGGGTGGACCTGGGCTGGCTGGTAGGTTAGGACCTGGGCTGGCTGACAGAGTCCTATAAATGTGTCTGGCTTTGTCCCAAAGCTCTTAATGCACAGGGACCCTGGCAGGGTCATTCTATACCTCAACTTACTTGGCAACGTTATTCTGGAAGATAAAGGGAGAGATTGTATTGGGGAAGCAATAAAAAGAGTGGTGTCCAGTGGGATCCTGGGGAATCTGGGTTCCTTCTTCCTCAGGCTGGGTCCCTTAACATTTGTCCTGAGCTGTATTAAATGTGTCACCTGTTTCTGCCATTCAAAATCAAAGGAAAGCTATGGGCAGAGTTTGCAACTTGCTTTCTAGAAACTTAAATGTTTAGTCATTTATTTTAAAGCTAATGACTCACTTTCGGGTGTGCAAACTTACGTTTCCTAGAAATCTGGAAAGCCACCTAAACCTCTTGATTTTCTGAGGACCAATATTATAGCTTATTAAGGAAAATGTCAACAAAGCAGAGAGAGCCTATCCATTGTTTTCCCATTCTCCATAAGTGCAAACAGCACTCCCGTGGGAGTCTGAAGACCTGTTTATTTTTCAGCTGACAAAGGTGAAAGCTATTAGGTGGTGGAGCCAGCTCTGAGCTCCACTGTATCAGACTCCATCATGTCCCACACTTGCTCCCTGACCTCTAAACCACACATCAGTCAGTCCTTTGTACCCTGATTAATAACCGAATATTTTTCAGACTTCATAGATATCTGAGAAATGCCAAGATGCTAAAGAGCAAGTCAAAGGGTCCCACCTTCTGCTAATGGCTGCCTGCCTTGTGTGAAGTCATCATCAATTTTGTGGAACTGAGGACCCTTTTAATAGCTAATATTTACTAAGCACTAAGTAAGCTATGTGCTATGTTCTGAACACTGCCTGTGTATCAACTCATTTATCACAACTACTCTGAGAAGTAGTTGTCCCATCTTACAGATAAGGAGACTGATTCCTAGAAAGGTTAAGGGGTCCAAGGCCTCACCACAAGTGAGTGGGGGTGCCCAAGTATAAACTGTGGTTCCAAACTGTAGCTCCTTCTTTAAGACCTAGCCACCATCTGCCTGTCTCCTCTCTCTTCTTTTTTACACACACACACACACGCNCCTCACCACAAGTGAGTGGGGGTGCCCAAGTATAAACTGTGGTTCCAAACTGTAGCTCCTTCTTTAAGACCTAGCCACCATCTGCCTGTCTCCTCTTTTTTACACACACACACACACACACACACACACACACACACACACACACGCACACCTTTTTAACATAAAGGAATTATACCCACAATATAGCTCTACAATAAACAATAGATCTTGAAGCTCTTTGGATATCTATGCATATTGAAATGTCATTCTTCTAAGAGATGCAAATAGTCAAATGTCACCTTGTCTGAGGGTGTCCCTGGCCATCTTTATAAAATAGCATTCTCCCCATCTCTGTCATTCTCATCCCTTACTTTAGTTTCCTCTCAGCTTTTATCAACCCAGACATATTTATTTGTTTACTGTCTATCTCCCTCCACTAAAAGGTAAGCTTTATGAGACAGAACTTCCTTTTTGTACTGTTATACTCCCAGTCTATAGAGCAGTGCTGGCACCTCAGAGACACTCAAAACATTTTTTGAATGAATACTGTTGAGATCACCCTTCAAAGAGATGTTATCAATTTTCATAATCACAATAGTATATGCGTGCCCACTAACCCACACCCTTGCTAACACTGCCCATTGTAGGACTTTCAAATTTTTGTTAATCCAAGAGCTCATTTTAATCTACATTCCCTGAGACCTTGTGGAGTCAATTACCTGTTCAAATACGTTTTTCCCTTTGGCAGTTGGATCTGATTTCTTCTTATCTATTTGTAGGAGCTCTTTATACATACCGGGCATCAATCCTCTATTTTATGAGCTGAAAATGTTTTATCCTCTTCTGTCTCTCTGGAAGCGAAGCTTTGGCTGACTCCTCAGGGAGCCCTGTCACTGGGTGGAGACCAGGAGTGCTATGGACTAAACATCCTCATGAACTGGCTTGTTTCAGATAACCTGGGCCTTTCCAGAACCATTCGGTCAGCAGCTACCATTCCCCGAACCCTACTCTAAAAAAAAAAAAAAAAGATTCCCAGGATTGTGCCTCCTGCCAGGCCTTGCGAGAGAGCACTGTATTGAATCAGCTGCCGTCCAACATCATGGGGTCGAGATTAAACACTGAAGGAATATTGTTGGAGGACAGGCTGCCCATCCAAGCCTTTATATATTCTCTCCAGTCTAATTATCTGAGAACTGAATTCTTGGCCTCTGCTTTCCTGAAATCACTTTAGCTGACCTCCACTTATCCGGCTAGCTGGTTAACAGCTGTTCCTGATTCTCTCTGAAAATGAACCGAGGAAAGCCCAGGGCCAGCTAAATGCTAGCAACTAACAAATCCAAGCATTTATGTCTTCCCCGGTTACTTGCTTGCCCAGAGTCATTTTTTTTTTCTCAAATCTATTTATACTATTTAATTTTGTTGTTATAATTCATAATTTATTATATAAAGTAATCAAAATGTAAGTGAACACAGATTAGCTGTTCCTATGAAAACCTGGTGATTATTTCAGATATATCAGAAGATTAGGTGCTAAAAATTGGTATAACTGTTGAAAAAAAAAAAGAGAAGGTGGGGGGAAATGTCCAAAAATGTAGAAATGTAGAAGCATTCCTCCTTCAAATCAGATTGTAAAGAAAAGGCCCAGGCTCTACATCAAAATACATCTCAGAAACTGTACCTTCCTTATAATAAAATGTCATACACATGATTTTTTAATAATTCTCTGCTTTCGTACACTTTGTAGTAGCTGGTCCTACTCACATTGTACTCTGCGGATAGAAGCAGCAGCAGTAGAAACTTATTACAAATACAGGATATCAGGCCAGCCCCAGACTTACTGATTCAGGACCTACATTTTAAGAAGTTCCTCTGGTGACTGAGCACACTGCACTTTGAAAAGCACCAATCTGCAGGGTGGTTTCCCTCTGATTTTATAAGGGACACTAAAAATAAATCTATGCAGTTGAGGACTTTTCTAGATACTAAATTCAGCCCGTGTCAAAAATGTCTTTTTTAAATTTGGGGGTAGGAAAAGCTTTTTCCTTGCAGACAGTAATAATTACAACATCAACCTTAACTTCCTTTTCCATTTGACCACAAGGAAGCTCATAAACAGCTTTTACTCTGCTATGTCATCTGTTCTTGTTTTTTTATTTTAATTAGTATTTCCCCTACTGAGGTAGCTTTTATTTACATTTTGTTATTTCATTGTTATATGTTTCTTGACATTTATTTACTTATTGTTTTCCCTAACACCATTTATGGAGAAACATAGGGAGATTAAGAGATGGAGCCCTCAAAAGTACTTTGAGGGGAAGGAACATGTATCATCTGGGTACCCACTACACAGTAAGTGCTATATTAATGAATGAATAAATAAATGTTCAATTGAATGGATTAAGTACATATGATGAGAGTGTTTCATTTGGTTTAAATTCTAAAAAAAAAAAAAAAAAAAAAAAAGATTTGACACAGGTAACCACCAACCTGATCAGTAAAATAACACATTACTTTTACATTTTCTTCTTTATTCGTCATTCAAAGAAAGTCATAACCCAGAATTTGAGGGTCTAAAAATTGTATTCAAAATATGTAAGATAACATGTATGATGTCAACTTTCAGTCAAGCCAGTGGGTAATTAGGATGCACGGTAGGGTGGGTCAGGTGTCTGTGTGCAATTTGGATGGGTGATAGAAAATATGTGCATCTTTACCCAAACCACAGTGCTCACCTGGGGCTTCTGGAACCATTTCCAAAGACTCACAGACCTTTAGCCTTTTAAAGCCAAAAGCTCCCCATGGACTGTCTCCCAACAATCTGCAGGGGAACAAGGTCACATTGACTTTGCTGGCTGAGAGACAGTGTGAAATGGCACCAGACAGTAGCACACAGCCAGCCAAGAAAATGGGACGTCTGCGTGTGAGCCAGCACACCTGCTGACCCTGAGCTGAAGGAAGGAACCTTGGCAGGGACCATTAAAGGGCTCAGATGCCCTGAGCAGAGAACCAACTCCACTCTCCTGCAAGTGCAGAGGAGCGGCCCCTGCCACATTCACCAGCCCGGCACACAGTCACCATCAACAAAGCCAGCTTGGTGGTGAGGAAAGCTGGAGGACAGTAAAGTGTATGAATTCTCTCACCTTCTACTGAGATCAGCTCTGTTTGACAGAAATGTAAGGCAAGCTATGAATGTAATTTTAAATTTTTATAAAGTCTAAAAGAAATGTGAACTTAATTTTAATAATATGCTTAAAACAGTCATAAAAAGCTATATTTAGCCCAATGTACATAAACTGCTAGCATTTCAATATATAATCTATAATTTAAAAATTATTGAGACCATACATCCATTTTACATACTAGGTTTGTGAAATACACTATCTCATTTTGGACTAGCCACATTTAAAGTATGCAATAGACACCACAGGTGGCTAGTGGTTACAGTCCTGGACAGTGCAGACTTCAGATACTGAAAATCAAAAGTGGCAAAGAAAGCATTCATAAACGATGGGAAAGGTCCTGGCTTTGAAGACCAAAGTGCCGAGCTACGTTCTACTCCTTGGCTTACAAGCTAGCTCTTGGCACAAAACAGGCCATTTAACCTGTCTGAGCAATTCTCCTCATTAGAAAAATACTGATAAGTAATCTCTGTCTTTCAAGATGTTAGGATGAATATATAGCGTCCCTAGCAGGAGATGGGCCCCCTTGGACATTCAATAAGTGATGGTGGATATGACAATAAAGCGAGAGAGAAGGACTCCTGCATTGGCTCTGAGAAAAGAGTAAGAAATCCCTCCAAGGGATGTTAAATCCTCTCATTTATCCTGGTTTAAAATCACAATAGTAGAAGAGAAAGATGACAGCTTCATTCTGTTACTTTCTAGCTTCACAGTATGTTATTCTCATAGGCTATACTCCTTTATGAAAATATACAGATTGGAGAAAACCACATGTTGTTTTCTTATCATCTTCAAATCAGGGAGTCAAAACATTCTGAATGTGCAACAAATCAATATTTAGAGAAGTTAGAAGATAAATATCTTTCACCAAGGAATGTTTCACCTCGTACCACCACTCACACAAAGTGATTTCACAATCAAGAAATGCAAAAGACAGTGGCTAGTGTTAAATAGCTAAGTATTGGGTCAGCCAACGAGTTCATCTGAGTTTTTCAGAACAATCCAAATGAACTTGTTGGCCAACCCAACAGATACCTGAAAATGTTCAGACTTCTTGGAGCCCAGGTCACTATAGAATTTAGCATCTCATGTCCTTTACTCTGCTTTTCTCTTCTGACATCAGTGGGTGTAGCTGGAGTCTTGGGAATCCAGTCTAGATTTTTGCTGTATTAACAAGAAGTATTGGAAAATATCTCAGAAAGGGAAAAGAGGTTAGACATTCAGGAAGTAGGAAGTTGTTCTAGAACTTTTACATAATTTTAGTGGAAAAAAAAGATTGTCAAGAGGCAAATTGTAAAGAGACAATTTCCTGGCCTTAAGCAAAAGAAGAATAGGGTCAGTTAGGTAGGTGGAAGTGGAGCTTGAGAGATACAGGTATTCACTCTCCTCCAGAAAACTCTAAGGTCAAAATAATTACTAGAGAGCCCTGCTGCTGCTGCTGCTGCTGCTAAGTCATTTCAGTTGTGTCTGACTCTGTGTGACCCCATAGACGGCAGCCCATCAGGCTCCCCCATCCCTGGGATTCTACAGGCAAGACGACTGGAGCGGGTTGCCATTTCCTTCTCCAATGCGTGGAAGCGAAAAGTGAAAGCGAAGTCACTCAGTCGTGTCCCAGGGAAGAATATATATTATAAAGTAAAGACACAGGTGGAGGGCAACGTCTCAAGTCATTGTGCTGGAGGAAAAGGGAATGGTGTTTGATGGACAAGCAGAGCAGCAAGGGAGGAAAATGAAACTAGAGGGGAGATGCCAGAGTGACTTCCTGGGATGCAAGAATAATTGGAAGGCAAGAATAATGTTTCCTTTCAGCACAGAAACATAACTTCAGGAAGGCAACAGTAAAAAGCTGGGTCAAAGTCCCTGCAGCCCTTAGAGAGGTCAGGGCGGGGCACACTGGGGCTGCGGGGACAGAAAGACATCCTGTGTGGTAGGAAGCAGAGAGGAATCTCAATTGTGAGCTATTTAGGACAGCATTCTTTTAGGCTGACATCCTTAACTAGTAATCATTAATCACCTTTTACATCCCCCCACCCTCGCCACCGCCTCCAGCTTTCCACCCTTTACCTGTTTTTTTTGTTATTTGTTGTTACTGTTGTTCTTATCTTTAAGACTGATAGACGTTTAAGAACTTGCCCGTGCCTCCCTGTTGTTGCTCAGTTGCTCAGCCATGTCCAACTCTTTGCAACTTCATGGACTGCAGCCCACCAGGCCTCCCCATCCTTCACTATCTCCCAGAGTTTACTCATGTCCACTGAGTTGGGTCTGTAGCGTTTCCTCTTGAGTGAGGAAACGCTACAGACCCAACCTATCAAGTGGTTAGATGAGAAGGTACTGCTGGTGGGGAAAAAAGACATTTTGGAAAAAAAAAATTTAACAAAATTGAAAACAGTACTTCTGTAAGAATGATCAGTTCCCACAGGGTTTTGTTTTTGTTTTTTTTTTTTTTCTTTAGGAGGTTTGTGACTGACACAAATTTTCCAAAAGACTCATAAAAGTTGTTAACCAGGTTCAGAACAAGTTTCACCACATTGCTTCTTGAGGTCAAAAGCAGTAAAGTGTGACTCTTACCAAAGAACTCCTCTCTCCTCACATTGCTTGGACAGTTTGGTGCCTCTGCAGCCACATGGGATAAAGCCAAGATAAACTCTCCACGTAGTCTCATTCTGCCGAGGACTAAAATCTGCACTTAACTACAGTGTCAAGAATTTCGAAACTGCTCTGGGTCTTGTTGGCAAGTTATTATCTATCAGGACATCTGGAATTAGCAGAGGAAGGCATCACCTGAAGAAGTGGCTTTTAAACCTTTTGTTTTTTTAAACCTTGATCCACAGTACAAAATAATTTTGATATTGTGACCCTGCACATGCATACATAAATACACTATATATATATATATATAAACTGAATATATATATATACACTGAATCAAGAGAATCACAAAACAATTCCTAAATACCCTTGGTGCTCTCTGAAATATCAATCCATGGTCTATTTCATCTGAAAATACAACAAACTCGTTGCTGCCCACTGTAATTAGTCAGTGCCCATTAGTGGGTCCCTAACTCTGTTTGAAAAACATGCAAGCCTGTGATCTCACTTCCCAAGTTGTTACTGTGCCATGTCTATTTGCAAAGCCTTCCACCATCCAAACCATCTCTGTATCTTGTTCCCATTTCTGCTAACGCAGTTTTTAAAATAATACAATAGCTTACTTTTGTGTACATATAATGTGACAATTTCTGTACTAGAGACTATGTGTACAGTATCTCTACTAATAGAGATATTATAGTAGAGATGAGTTGTTAGAGAGATTATAGTAGAGATGTTAGTTACTAGTAACAGAGAGTGATGAGAGGACAGATTTCCTTCCATTAGACAGATGAAGAAACTGTGCCTTAGAGAAGTTGATCAAACAAGTCAGTGACTGAGCTAGAAGTGAACTAAGTGGGTGTCACCCTGAGCCCCTTCTTTTTCCAATGAAATACACTGGCTCCAAGTGAGCATGGCTTCTCACTGTCCCTCCACTCAGTCTGCCTGGCACCAGCTCATGTTCACACTGTTCCCCTAGCTGAAGATCCTTCCAGCCTGTTTCTGGCAACTCACATGAGCCTGCTAGTATTTCTGGACCCAGTTCAAACCATGCTTTTACCAAAAATCTACCCAGATGGTGCTGGCCCTTGTTCTCTTTCCTTCTCACTCTGGGAGGCAGAAAATCTCAGAGGTTAGAGGGGGAGCATAGGAACCATACTTGTGAGTTTCATTACTTCAGTCACTTAGAGTTTGGTGATAGTGGAAATCTTGTGTTCCCATTGCCTTTCATGAAAATGGAGATAATAGCTGCTCCTACCCACCCAGAGAACTGCTCCCAGGATAAATGAATTAACAGATATACAGTAACCAGTACAGAATCTGGTACATTTGTTGTTCAGTCATTCAGTCATGTCCGACTCTTTGCAACCCCATGGACTTGCAGCACACAAGGCTTCCATGTCCTTCACTATCACCCAGAGTTCGTTCAGATTCATGTCCACTGAATCGGTGATGCCATCCAACCATCTCATCCTCTATCATACTCAGTAGGTACTTAATAAATGTTACTATTATTCACATGTACTACAATGAGACTTTATCATATCCTGTCCTACCCTTAGTTATTTACTGAATATGTATGTATTTTGTTTGACTAGAATGTAAACTCTTCCTGGGCAAGATATACCACATTTAAATTTATAGCTATGCAATACCAGGCATACATTTAATAAGTATCAGACTTAGGCATTACAACACTGGCCAATGCCAGACGATGAATTTTTTTTTTTTTTTTTTTTTTTTTAGCAAAGGAGCAACTGATGAGGACCTACTAGCCTTCACTTTTCTGAAGGTAAAGCCCCAATGCGTAGCATGTGGGATTTTAGTTCCCCAACCCAAGATCAAAAACTCAGCCTTTGCACTGAAAACCAACATCTTAACCACTGGCCTGACAGGTAAATGCCCTGAAGGTAAATATTTGTTACCTTGGGAGACAATTTTGTTTTGGGAAACTCTCTAGGATGGTTTTTCAGTTCCACACACAGAAGTGTTCCTGAGGACTTCTGTGATACAGATGTGGCTCTGTGCCCTGTTTAATGACTGAAAGTGAAAGTCGCTCACTTATACAACTCTTTGCGACCCCATGGATGTTACAGCTATACAGCCCATGGAATTCTCCAGGCCAGAATACTGGAGTGGGTAGCCTTTCCCTTCTCCAGGGTATCTTCCCAACGCAGGGATCGAACTCAGGTCCCTGCATTGCAGGCGGATTCTTTACCAGCTGAGCCACAAGGGAAGTTTAATGACTGCTGCTGCTGCCAACCAGATATAAATTTCATAGATTACGTACTGAGATATACAAAATTTTACGTTTCTTTATTTTTCTAAAACTGCTGTCATTTCAATTCTTGAGCTTTTATTTGCACTTAAGTTTATTTAGTCTCTTCAAATTTAATGCTGTCATTCTAAATATGATTCTCTCTCTCTTACTTCTCTTTCTTTCCTCCTTCACTGGGACAGTCTAAGTTCCTAAGCCCAACCAGAACAAGGATAGAGTGAGAAATAGGCCAAGTATTTCTGCACATTTTTTCCAGCTGTGGGCATTTAATGAACCTGTGAGTGTGACTCTCAGAGGTAAGTTTATTATATGTACCTCTTCAGAGAATAGGACATGTTCACCACACTCAGCGTAGCCACTTTCTTTGTCCCTGGTTTTCTTTTTAAGCTCACCCAGTTTTGTTCATTCTGCAACACTCCTGCACCCACCATAAATACTTTGCAGTACACAGGAGACAACTGAAGGAAAGGCAAAGACCTCCAGCCTGCTTGACTTTTACCTCCAGTCATAATAAAAACACATTTTTCTCTTGTACACAGAAACAACACACACACACACACACACACAAAAGGCACAGAGAGAAGCCACACAGAAAATAGTCACCTAGACCATCTANGGCTCTTCGCATCAGGTGGCCAGAGTATTGGAGTTTCAGCTTCAACATCAGTCCTTCCAATGAACAGCCAGGACTGATCTCCTTTAGGATGGGCTGGGTGGATCTCCTTGCAGTCCAAGGGACTCTCAAGAGTCTTCTCTGACACCACAGTTCAAAAGCATCAATTCTGTGGTACTCAGCTTTCTTCATAGTCCAACTCTCACATCCATACATACCACTGGAAAAACCATAGCCTTGACTAGACGGACCTTTGTTGACAAAGTAATGTCTCTGCTTTTTTTCATATGCCATCTATAGAACTCACAAAAACACATTTCTGTTGAATTCCAAGAAACCTGTAGTTGGAATTTTTATTGGAATGGCATTGTATTTAGAAATAAATATGTGCAAGATTGACATCTTTATGTACTATGGACTGAATGTTTGTGTCCCTCCCAAATTTACACATTGAACCCTTATCCCCAGTATGAAGATGGGACCTTTGGGAATGATTAGATCGTGAGGGTAGAACCATCAAGGATGGCCTTAGTGTTGATTTCAGATGCAAGCAGCAGTAAGCAACCCCTTGTAGCAAGCAGCAGAGAGCAGTAGCAGGGAGCAAGATCTTAGTTCCCAGATCAGGAGTCCTAACCATTAGACCACAGAGGCCAGTTGGCTAGAGCCTGGATCCATAGTCCGTCTGTCTTGTCAAGAAAGAATTCAGGTGAGGAGGCAGAAGGTAAAGAGAAAAGTANTGCTATTGTTATTTCAAACTCGATTTATGAAATATGTGGAAACCTGTAATTTTATGTTTAACCACATTATGCCAAATATGCTTTTTTTTTTTCTGCCTCTTCCAACAGAATATTGCTTCCAAAACAGCCGTGATTTTTGGATTTCCCTGGTGGTCCAGTGGTTAAGAATCTGCCTGCCCGTGTAGGGGACACAGTTTGATCCCTGGTTGGGAAAGATTCCACATGCTTCAGAGCAACTAAGCTGGTGAGCCACAGCTACTGAAGCCTGCCTGACCTAGAGCCTGTTTGCCGTCAACAAAAGCATCTGCAGTGAGAAGCCCCTGCACCACAACAGAGAGCCTGGCTCCCTGCAACCAGAGAAAGCCCTCAGGTAGCAAGGAAGACCACGCACAGCCAAAACTAAAAATAAATTTTAAAAATATATATATTTTTAAAGAGTGAAGATTTTTATCTGGCTTCTTCAGTGCCATTTCCTTCCTCACTGTCGAGTCTGGTGCCTGGCACACCGGGTAGGCACTCCAGAATTACTTGATGAATGAGTGAATGACTTGTGCTACCGTTGCCTTAAAGCATATTGTGAAAGATAAAACGAATGAGCGAAACACAGATTCTGATTAGGCGGTTGTTGAACTGGGCCTGTGTAACATGCTCTGCCAAACTTTTCCTTCCGCATCTCCGTTTGCTTTGCATCCCTGCCAAAAAAATAACATTGGCCCCTGCTGTGGTGACAGGATGAGGCAACCCCTCCGCAGGGCAGCGGCCAGGAAGGACTCCTGCGAAAGGCTGCCGCATTGGGCACCCAGCCTCCAGCCTCCAGCGTCCGGTCCAAAATGCAAAAAGCCTGAAACAATGCGCAGAGTAGCTGAGCTGAGAACTGAGAACAAGGGACAGCTCTGTCCCTCTCTTGCTGGCGTTTATGGAAGGAAGCCTGGCTGTCTGTTTTTAAGTAAACAGACTCGTTTAATGGAGCAATCTGTCAAAATAAGCCAAGCTGCCTGGGCGTGGGGGGGTTGGGGGGAGAGGGTGCCGCACCGCTTCCGTCTCCCGTGGGAGCTGTTTATTTGAGAAGGATGACAAATGGGAGCGAGGCAGAAGCCTGCGGTAATGACACTCAAAGCAAGAAAAATAATAGCGTGTGGCTTAGGATGGGCTCATCTTCACTCGACGTATAGATGGCTTTTGTGTGTTTAAAGAGCCAGCCCCTTCTATTTGCATTTCAAACACCCCCCGCCCAGGAGCAGAAGAGCGCAGGAGCTTCACCGGCAGCTTGTGGTCTGTGGGTTTTGCAGGAACAGGGGAGGTAAGCAAGAACAGATGAATGAGCCAAAGTTTAGTCTCTACGGGTTTTCTCCCTCTTCTGCTAATGGAGGTGTGACCAAAGCACTAATTTGCTTCATCACCACGCAGTGCTTAATAAATGAGTAACATGCTTGCATCATGAGATGCATGGGGTGGGACACGGTGCAGAGAAGTGTGGAGGGCAGAAATTACCAAATACTCGCATGAGGACTCACATTTTGGACTTTACTCAGAATATTCGCTGCTTGTGAAACGACACAATGAAAGGGCCAGGTGTAGTTTAACCCTTTTAGTTTGTGCCAGGACCTTGAATTCTTTGCAAAGAAGAAAAGGATTTAATGTAAACTGCAAACGCTTTAATCAAGTGGCTTTCTTCGCATACCGTGAAAGCATTTTGAAACATTCAAGTAGAAAAAAAAAAGTCCTTATTTTCTGAAAATATAACCTCTTAAACACCCAGGACGCTGCCAGACCAAGTCCCATCAAGTAACAAGGCACAATAAGAAGCTTAAAAAAGGTAAGGATTAAGTTACATTTGTATGAATAAGCTCATTTCTGTTGTTCTGGTCTCAATCTTTAAATGATCCTATCTCGTGCACATCTCCCCATTAAATTATACATTACTATTCTCAGTGTGGGTCCCAGTGAGACCCAACATGTCCCCGGGGCTCACCAACCTTTGGAAAGAACCACATCAATAGCAATCACTCAGAGTTTGCTTGTCTGTTGTCCCCACCTGCAGGGACGGCCCCTCACCAAAACCAGGTGCTCCTGAGATGCCCTGCCTCTCTCCTGGAGATGGGAAGTCTGCATCCGCTCCCTCCACATGAGCACAGATTCTGCCCCACTACTGACACCTTCTGAGAGGATGCCATTCTTGTCCCAGGACTATCCCCAGGCTCCCAAATCTGCAAAACACACCAGCTGCTAAAAGATGCATATTCCACCACCGCCCCACCC
>SJYW01030903.1:18001-49175 GCA_006410735.1 Raphicerus campestris | reverse complement strand
TGCTGGTTCTACAACAAAAATGCCAGAGGTCCACTCAAGCCAGCTCCCTGTCCACTTTGTTTCTTGAGCCTTGAAGCAGCCTGACCTTACACCTCAAGAAACTAGAGAAAGAAGAGCAAACAAAAGCTAAAGTAAGGAGAAGGAAAGAAATCATAAAGATAAGAGCGGTAGTAAATGAAATAGAGACCAAAAATATGCATTATAGCAAAAGATCAACAGAACTAAAAACTAGTTCTTCGAAAAGATAAACAATATTGATAACCCTTTAGCCAGACTTATCAAGAAAAAAAAAAAGAGGACTCAAATCAAGAACTCAAGAATTTCAGCAAAGCAGTACCAGTGATTCTTAGCCTGTCTTGAATAAAATGACGTATTGGGAGAAAAAAAAAAACCTGCCTGACTTGTGCCCCCCATTTCATAAATTCTCTCATGAAAACATCGTCACTGTTTCTACCTTCTGCCTCTCCCTCCACCTGGTATATAGACCACAGCCTAGGAACGGAATAAATGCCCCTCCTCCATCACCCAAAGGAGCACAGGTGTCCTCCTCCTAAGGAGCATTAACGTCCCTGTGCAAATTCACTCCTCCGGGCCTTCCCTCCATTTGACACACATGCCAAGATACACGTGAATATTAAGAGGAGAGTGTCGAATTCTGCCTCACTGTCACACCCAGGCACCAGGTCCTGCAAATGAATTTTTCCCTCTAAAGCTTCACCCTGACCTTCCTTTCCTTCTCATTTGCCATCGTCTTCATTCCAGCTTCTTATTTCTTTGCCCCTGGCTGAACTCGGAAGTTCACTAATTGGAATCACTCCTCTGTTAATTCATCCTAAAAGCGACTTAGGAAACAAAACTCCTTAGATGCTGTCTTGAGTACATCAACTGCTTCGGCAGTTTCTGAAGTTTGATTGGCCTTATGAATCAGAGAAAGAGTGCAGCCTTGGAATCAATCACCACAGCTCCAATCTTAGTTCTATGCTAGAATAACTTTTGTAACTTTAATTGCTTTAAGCCTAAATTTCATCATCTATAAAATGTGATATTAATATAGGCTTCATAGGGCTACAGTGGGCTTCCCTGGTGGCTCAGATGGTAAAGAATCTGCCTACAATTCAGGAGATCCAGGCTCGATCCCTGGATTAGGAAGATCCCCTGGACAAGGGAATGGCTNGTGATATTAATATAGGCTTCATAGAGCTACAGTGGGCTTCCCTGGTGGCTCAGATGGTAAAGAATCTGCCTACAATTCAGGAGATCCAGGCTCGATCCCTGGATTAGGAAGATCCCCTGGACAAGGGAATGGCTACCCACTCCAGTTATTCTTGCCTGGAGAAGTCCATGGACAGAGGAGCCTGGTGGGCTACACACAGACACAACTGAGTGACTAAGACATTCACTTTTAGGGCTATTGTAAGAAAAAATTAAATAATGTAAAGTTTTTTTTTTTAATGTGAAAATACAAACTTGAAGAATAATATTATGAAAATGCAAGCACTTCTTCTTGGAAATAAAGTCCTCTATAAACTGGCCACCACTCACTTTTTTACCCTTTGCTCTAATTAGTCCCATTTCCAGCCCTTCTTGCTGGACTTTTGCATCTGTTTCTTGCCCTACAAATGTGTCTTTCACTTCTAGATAACACTATTTGCTGTAATAGATAAAGCAAAATGTCAGTGGCTTAATACAAGAGAACTTTATTCCTTGTTCAGTTAAAATCCAAAACATGTATTCCTACCTGGCAGGTGGTTCTCCTCCAGGTGATAATTTTGGGATTTGAGATCCTTCTGTCTTATGGCCCTCCAACCCTTTACACGTGGTTTCCAGGGTGACTCCAGAGGAAGAAAGAACAGGGAGACTCATGAGTGGAGGTTATTACAGGTCACGCATGGAGGAGCACATAGCAGAACTGAGTCACATAACAGCATCTGATATAATCCAGTAGCATGTCCAGAAGGAAGAGGACACGGGGTTGGTGAACAGCTGGCTACTCTGTGCCACCCCCACAGACATATATATATTTCCCAGACTGTATTCCCCAGATACATCCTTTAAAAACCAGCTCAAGTCTCATTTTTAATTTATGAGGTCCATTTGGAGTAATCTGACTGATGATTTTATTCTCTGAACTCAAACTCCTAGCATAAACTGATTATACCAGCCTTTGACCCATTTGCCTCTTTTGTTAAATCACACAAACTTAAACTCAGATCAAACTCAAATCTTTTTTTTTCTTAAACTCAGAGATATAAATCTGGTCCCATCCTCCTTGATGAAACATTTCTTGCATCAACATCCATAATTTCACGCTTCCCCCTGTCCCCTGTGAGCTCCAGTGCAGACTCAGTGCATTTTCTGCTGAGGAACTGTGAGAGTCCCCCAGGTAATGATTCTTCTCGGAAAGTGGCTGGGAGGCTGCAGTCAGGCCTCAAACTTCAGCTTCGAATCCAGGAAGCACTGGCTGGGGAAGAAGCTGACCTCAACCCAAAAGCTTCCAAAGTTTCTAAAGCCTCTTCAGCTGCCAAGTTATATGATGTTAACATTAAGACATAAAACATGAAAGATCAGAATTTATACTTGTTTCTCATCAAGAAGACATGGTAAGAAGTACCTAGTGTCGGGTACTTCTTCCCAACGGGCTTCCCAGGTAGCACTTGTGGTGAAGAACCAGGCTGCCAAACAGGAGACATAATGAGAGGCAGGTTCGATCCCTGGGTGGGGAAGATCCCCTGGAGGAGGAAATGGGAACCCACTCCAGTATTCTTGCCTGGAGAATCCCATAGACAGAGGAGCCTGGTGGACTAGAGTCCGTGGGGTCTCAGTCGGACACGACTGGAGCGACTTAGCAAGCACACACCTAGTATTGGCTATAGAGATTAGCAGTAATAATAGGAGTTAAATTATTATGTGATGTTGGGAAGAATAGAAGAGATAAAAATGTCTCTGATCACTTTTGAGTGTTCACTAGTCAGACACGGTCATGTATGCCATTTTCACCCTAGAGATGGCAATATGTGTTGTTGTCAACTCCTGTCTGTTGGTGATGTTGCTTTGGGGAACAAATAAGACTCTATAAGATGAAAATGAGGGTCAAATTTGGAGATGGAAGAAAATAAAAGAGCTCGATTCCACAATAGTTGCTTACAGAAATTTAAAATATGAAAAAAATATGTAGCAGAACTCCCCAAACCCACTTTTAATTATAGGATAGCTTCCTATTCCCTCATCTCCTCTTGTCCTCAGACACCCATATCTCACAGGAATATTTGGACATCCCGAGGTTCTGAAATCTCTTGAGAAACCCAAAAGGTAGAGTGACTTCCCTGCTCTCCAGCCACACTGAGTGAAGCCTGCCGCACTCTGGGCAGGGGAGCTGGCTCAGCCCGTCCTTCTGAACAGACTGCAAACCTCACTTCTCGTTCCGCTGTTGACGGCATGGAACGGTGTAAACTAAAGGCTCCTTCACGTTTATTCATGCAGCTCCACTCCTGCCCTGTTGAGGTACAAGTGCCCAGAGACAAGTAACTGATGATTCATCCTCCAGGACGCCTGCTAAGGCAGGCTGCCTGGCTGTGAGTGAAAACATACTTGAGCAGTAGCTGATCTTTTCCTTTGGTTGAGGACCAAGTCAGACCAGGCATGGCTTTGAAGTTATTTCTGTCTCGGTGGATTAGAGGTATCAAAAGAAGCAGCTCCACAAACCCTTACCAAATATTTACAATTCTGCACTAAACAACCTCCACCGTACCTTAACCTTTACTGTCTTGTGAAATGCTTGCCAACCTCCCTGCCAAACACATACATTTGCCAGCGTAGGAGAGAGGGCAGCAGCTCAAAGGAAATGAAGTGCAAACGGGAAAGGATCCCCTGTCTTTGTCGTAGAAGAGAACGAGGCCTTTTGGTGGTGACCTACCTGCAGAGGGGGGTACTCCGTCTCCCCATTACTATCAACCCCCAACCACCATGATAGTTCATTACTTCATTGGGGTGTTAAAGAGACAAGTTCTATACTCAGCTCAGTGAAGTTGTGGGACTGCCCTGAAGGCATAGTTTTCAAATGTGCCAAGGGCGGCCATCATCAGTGCAGGAGAGACGCAAAACAATAGATTAAGCCACCACGGAGGCCGGTGATGGGGCTGTCAGCGTTTTCATCATGAAGAGGACTGCCACACTTTACTTGGTTTATAGTAAACCTCCTTCCTCAGACGTTTCTCAGTGAAACTGCTCATTGTAGAATTCTCCAGCTTCTAAAATGCTGTAGGGATTAGTGAAATAGATGACTGATGTAGTTTCTATTTTTCAGACTCGTTACTGTGAGCACAAAAATCTCATAATAAAAAGAGAAGGATAAATAATAATAATAAAGGATAAATGAAAGGAGCCGGCAGGTGGGACACCATGTCGCTGGGGCAGAGGAGAGGAGCAGGCCAGCCCTGGCTGCAGTCAAGCCCACGATGAGACACATTATGGAGACTCATTACAGGACCCACACTGGGGAGGTTTCCCCCAAAGGGCTTCAGTCAGCAACAGAAGCTTCTGGCAGAGAACTTACCAAAGGCAGAGCTTTAGAGAAATACATGGCAGGCAGTGAAATAACAGTCATCAAGGTTTGTTCATGAATCCCCCTGACACAGTACCCAAGGACCCCCAGAACTGACTGTGGGACTCCGTGTGCACGATAAGTCGCTTCAGTCATCTGACTCTTTGCGACCCCTAAGGACTGTAGTCTGCCAGTCTATATTTCAAGGCACTGGATTAAAGTGCTTTGTAAAACAAAAATAATTAGACTTCAGTTTGGCCATCTAAAAGCTTTCACTAATCACTGCTATAAGCACACAAATCTCCATAACACAGATTAGAAATGGGTCATTATATAGTCACAGATAAAGTCTGCACTGGCCAGGTGGTAGAGAGAGATGATTTCTGGGCTGGAAGAATTTGGAAAGATTTTTGTATAGGAGCTAAGGGTTGAGGTTATTCTCAAAGACAAATAATCTGAGTGATGGTATTGAGAAGGGAAAGGATGCACATGCTTAAAAATAAAAGCAAGTGGTTCCATTGTCTGGGCAGTAGTGTATAGGAAAGAAAATAGAGGAAATTGTGGTCAGAAAACTGGGACTGTCAGGAAATGGAGGGCTGAGTGCCCCAGGTCAAGGTGTCAGATTTTCTGTATAAAGTGATGAGAACTCACCAAAGATTCCTTAGCAGGAGAGATTTGATGATTGCTTCAGGAAAATTAATCTTAATTTTAGTAGCCAAGAAAAGTATTGAATACAGGGCCAGATTAATGATGAAACTTTACATTAATTCCTGTTAGAATAATATTCAGTAGTATATACAAGCAAGAAGATGGTTTATCAGCGTTCAGGCCTAAACTTTTTTTTTGGTACTGCCCAGAACACCGTTTCAGGCTACCAGCTTGCTGTAGGCTCAAGGAGTAAAACCTCTTGAGTAATAGCTTGTGTCAATCATAATTAAGAACGTCCATCAGCTGGAAGGAGGAGTTGAGCTGGCAAAGTGAATAATTATTATGTAGAAAATGGTTCTCAGCCAGCCTTACCCACAAGAGGCATGTCGTCCAAGAAGGCCTTCTGGCTGTCCCACAGTCTCTCCTCGCCTCTGAGAGGGGGAGCTTCTTTCATAGCCCATGGTCCCCATGCAAGTATTTTTAATTTCCTCAAGTAATTTATAAAGTTGTTAATGCACACCCTCATTCCTGAAAATTCGTGAAAACATCCTTTTCTACAGGAGTATTTTCCTTATTAGGTAAAAATAGTAGGAATTGCCCATAGATATTGAGAGTCTATTCAGTTCAGTTCAGTTGCTCAGTCGTGTCCGACTCTTTGCGACCCCATGGATNAATCAATCACCACGGCTCCAATCTTAGTTCTATGCTAGAATAACTTTTGTAACTTTAATTGCTTTAAGCCTAAATTTCATCATCTATAAAATGTGATATTAATATAGGCTTCATAGGGCTACAGTGGGCTTCCCTGGTGGCTCAGATGGTAAAGAATCTGCCTACAATTCAGGAGATCCAGGCTCGATCCCTGGATTAGGAAGATCCCCTGGACAAGGGAATGGCTACCCACTCCAGTTATTCTTGCCTGGAGAAGTCCATGGACAGAGGAGCCTGGTGGGCTACACACAGACACAACTGAGTGACTAAGACATTCACTTTTAGGGCTATTGTAAGAAAAAAATAATGTAAAGTTTTTTTTTAATGTGAAAATACAAACGAAGAATAATATTATGAAAATGCAAGCACTTCTTCTTGGAAATAAAGTCCTCTATAAACTGGCCACCACTCACTTTTTTACCCTTTGCTCTAATTAGTCCCATTTCCAGCCCTTCTTGCTGGACTTTTGCATCTGTTTCTTGCCCTACAAATGTGTCTTTCACTTCTAGATAACACTATTTGCTGTAATAGATAAAGCAAAATGTCAGTGGCTTAATACAAGAGAACTTTATTCCTTGCTCAGTTAAAATCCAAAACATGTATTCCTACCTGGCAGGTGGTTCTCCTCCAGGTGATAATTTTGGGATTTGAGATCCTTCCGTCTTATGGCCCTCCAACCCTTTACACGTGGTTTCCAGGGTGACTCCAGAGGAAGAAAGAACAGGGAGACTCATGAGTGGAGGTTATTACAGGTCACGCATGGAGGAGCACATAGCAGAACTGAGTCACATAACAGCATCTGATATAATCCAGTAGCATGTCCAGAAGGAAGAGGACACTGGGTTGGTGAACAGCTGGCTACTCTGTGCCACCCCCACAGACATATATATATTTCCCAGACTGTATTCCCCAGATACATCCTTTAGAAACCAGCTCAAGTCTCATTTTTAATTTATGAGGTCCATTTGGAGTAATCTGACTGATGATTTTATTCTCTGAACTCAAACTCCTAGCATAAACTGATTATACCAGCCTTTGACCCATTTGCCTCTTTTGTTAAATCACACAAACTTAAACTCAGATCAAACTCAAATCTTTTTTTTTCTTAAACTCAGAGATATAAATCTGGTCCCATCCTCCTTGATGAAACATTTCTTGCATCAACATCCATAATTTCACGCTTCCCCCTGTCCCCTGTGAGCTCCAGTGCAGACTCAGTGCATTTTCTGCTGAGGAACTGTGAGAGTCCCCCAGGTAATGATTCTTCTCGGAAAGTGGCTGGGAGGCTGCAGTCAGGCCTCAAACTTCAGCTTCGAATCCAGGAAGCACTGGCTGGGGAAGAAGCTGACCTCAACCCAAAAGCTTCCAAAGTTTCTAAAGCCTCTTCAGCTGCCAAGTTATATGATGTTAACATTAAGACATAAAACATGAAAGATCAGAATTTATACTTGTTTCTCATCAAGAAGACATGGTAAGAAGTACCTAGTGTCGGGTACTTCTTCCCAACGGGCTTCCCAGGTAGCACTTGTGGTGAAGAACCAGGCTGCCAAACAGGAGACATAATGAGAGGCAGGTTCGATCCCTGGGTGGGGAAGATCCCCTGGAGGAGGAAATGGGAACCCACTCCAGTATTCTTGCCTGGAGAATCCCATAGACAGAGGAGCCTGGTGGACTAGAGTCCGTGGGGTCTCAGTCGGACACGACTGGAGCGACTTAGCAAGCACACACCTAGTATTGGCTATAGAGATTAGCAGTAATAATAGGAGTTAAATTATTATGTGATGTTGGGAAGAATAGAAGAGATAAAAATGTCTCTGATCACTTTTGAGTGTTCACTAGTCAGACACGGTCATGTATGCCATTTTCACCCTAGAGATGGCAATATGTGTTGTTGTCAACTCCTGTCTGTTGGTGATGTTGCTTTGGGGAACAAATAAGACTCTATAAGATGAAAATGAGGGTCAAATTTGGAGATGGAAGAAAATAAAAGAGCTCGATTCCACAATAGTTGCTTACAGAAATTTAAAATATGAAAAAAATATGTAGCAGAACTCCCCAAACCCACTTTTAATTATAGGATAGCTTCCTATTCCCTCATCTCCTCTTGTCCTCAGACACCCATATCTCACAGGAATATTTGGACATCCCGAGGTTCTGAAATCTCTTGAGAAACCCAAAAGGTAGAGTGACTTCCCTGCTCTCCAGCCACACTGAGTGAAGCCTGCCGCACTCTGGGCAGGGGAGCTGGCTCAGCCCGTCCTTCTGAACAGACTGCAAACCTCACTTCTCGTTCCGCTGTTGACGGCATGGAACGGTGTAAACTAAAGGCTCCTTCACGTTTATTCATGCAGCTCCACTCCTGCCCTGTTGAGGTACAAGTGCCCAGAGACAAGTAACTGATGATTCATCCTCCAGGACGCCTGCTAAGGCAGGCTGCCTGGCTGTGAGTGAAAACATACTTGAGCAGTAGCTGATCTTTTCCTTTGGTTGAGGACCAAGTCAGACCAGGCATGGCTTTGAAGTTATTTCTGTCTCGGTGGATTAGAGGTATCAAAAGAAGCAGCTCCACAAACCCTTACCAAATATTTACAATTCTGCACTAAACAACCTCCACCGTACCTTAACCTTTACTGTCTTGTGAAATGCTTGCCAACCTCCCTGCCAAACACATACATTTGCCAGCGTAGGAGAGAGGGCAGCAGCTCAAAGGAAATGAAGTGCAAACGGGAAAGGATCCCCTGTCTTTGTCGTAGAAGAGAACGAGGCCTTTTGGTGGTGACCTACCTGCAGAGGGGGGTACTCCGTCTCCCCATTACTATCAACCCCCAACCACCATGATAGTTCATTACTTCATTGGGGTGTTAAAGAGACAAGTTCTATACTCAGCTCAGTGAAGTTGTGGGACTGCCCTGAAGGCATAGTTTTCAAATGTGCCAAGGGCGGCCATCATCAGTGCAGGAGAGACGCAAAACAATAGATTAAGCCACCACGGAGGCCGGTGATGGGGCTGTCAGCGTTTTCATCATGAAGAGGACTGCCACACTTTACTTGGTTTATAGTAAACCTCCTTCCTCAGACGTTTCTCAGTGAAACTGCTCATTGTAGAATTCTCCAGCTTCTAAAATGCTGTAGGGATTAGTGAAATAGATGACTGATGTAGTTTCTATTTTTCAGACTCGTTACTGTGAGCACAAAAATCTCATAATAAAAAGAGAAGGATAAATAATAATAATAAAGGATAAATGAAAGGAGCCGGCAGGTGGGACACCATGTCGCTGGGGCAGAGGAGAGGAGCAGGCCAGCCCTGGCTGCAGTCAAGCCCACGATGAGACACATTATGGAGACTCATTACAGGACCCACACTGGGGAGGTTTCCCCCAAAGGGCTTCAGTCAGCAACAGAAGCTTCTGGCAGAGAACTTACCAAAGGCAGAGCTTTAGAGAAATACATGGCAGGCACTGAAATAACAGTCATCAAGGTTTGTTCATGAATCCCCCTGACACAGTACCCAAGGACCCCCAGAACTGACTGTGGGACTCCGTGTGCACGCTAAGTCGCTTCAGTCATCTGACTCTTTGCGACCCCTAAGGACTGTAGTCTGCCAGTCTATATTTCAAGGCACTGGATTAAAGTGCTTTGTAAAACAAAAATAATTAGACTTCAGTTTGGCCATCTAAAAGCTTTCACTAATCACTGCTATAAGCACACAAATCTCCATAACACAGATTAGAAATGGGTCATTATATAGTCACAGATAAAGTCTGCACTGGCCAGGTGGTAGAGAGAGATGATTTCTGGGCTGGAAGAATTTGGAAAGATTTTTGTATAGGAGCTAAGGGTTGAGGTTATTCTCAAAGACAAATAATCTGAGTGATGGTATTGAGAAGGGAAAGGATGCACATGCTTAAAAATAAAAGCAAGTGGTTCCATTGTCTGGGCAGTAGTGTATAGGAAAGAAAATAGAGGAAATTGTGGTCAGAAAACTGGGACTGTCAGGAAATGGAGGGCTGAGTGCCCCAGGTCAAGGTGTCAGATTTTCTGTATAAAGTGATGAGAACTCACCAAAGATTCCTTAGCAGGAGAGATTTGATGATTGCTTCAGGAAAGTTAATCTTAATTTTAGTAGCCAAGAAAAGTATTGAATACAGGGCCAGATTAATGATGAAACTTTACATTAATTCCTGTTAGAATAATATTCAGTAGTATATACAAGCAAGAAGATGGTTTATCAGCGTTCAGGCCTAAACTTTTTTTTTGGTACTGCCCAGAACACCGTTTCAGGCTACCAGCTTGCTGTAGGCTCAAGGAGTAAAACCTCTTGAGTAATAGCTTGTGTCAATCATAATTAAGAACGTCCATCAGCTGGAAGGAGGAGTNACAGCTTGTTGTGATCCACACAGTCAAAGGCTTTAGTGTAGTCAATGAAGCAGAAGTAGATGATTTTCTGGAACTCCCTTGGTTTCTCTATGATCCAAGAGATGTTGGCAATTTGATCTCTGGTTCCTCTGCCTTTTCTAAATCCAGCTTGTACATCTGGAAGTTCTCAGTTCACATACCGTTGAAGTCTAGCTTGAAGGATTTTGAGCATTACCTTGCTAGCACATGAAATGAGGGCAACTGTACAGTAGTTTGAACATTCTTTGGTGTTGCCTTTCTTTGGAATTGGAATGAAAACTGACCTTTTCCAGTTCTGTGGCCACTGTTGTTTTCTCTATTGCTGGCATAAAACTTGCTTGCATATTGAGTGCAGCATTTTAATAGAATTATCTTTTAGGATTTGAAATAGCTCTGTTGGAATTCCATCACCTCCACTAGTTTGTTCGTAGTAATGCTTCCTAAGGCCCAGTTGACTTCACACTCCAGAATGTCTGGCTCTAGGTGAATGACCACACCATCATGGTTATCTAGGTCATTAAGATCTTTTTTGTATAGTTCATCTGAGTATTCTTACCCTCTTCTTAATCTCTTCTGCTTCTGTTAGGTCCTTGCCATTTATATCCTTTATCGTGCCCATTTATATCCTTTATTGTGCACCAAATGTTCCCTAGATGTCTCCAATTTTTCTTGAAGAGATCTTTAGTCTTTACCATTCTGTTGTCTTCCTCTGTGTCTGACTCTTTGCGAACTCATGGATTGTACCCCACCAGTCTCCTCTGTCCATGGAATTCTCCAGGCCAGAATATTGGACAGGGTTGCCATTCCCTTCTCTAGGGGATCTTCCTGACCCAGGGATCAAACCCTGGTCTCCTCCATTGCAGGCAGATTCTTTGTCATCTAAACCACCAGGGAAGCCCCAGATGAACTTTAGAAGTGTGCTGTCAAGTCCTAACAGAATTTGTAACTTCATACATTTGGGGAAATTAGCACGTGTGAGCATATACACAGAACTCATCTCATCTAGGAACATGATTTTCCTTTCCCATATTTTCTTTTACCTCTTTGTAGTTTTATGCCTTTTCATAGTCTTAAATATTGCTTAAGATAATTCATATGCATTGCATATTTTGTTGCTATTGTGAATGAATTCTTTTTTCCAAAAGGTATTTTTAAGCCCAAAGTTTACTTTATTCTTTTACTGACTTTGAATATAAGTAGATTAGTGCCCTCAAAAGATGGAAAATATGTTAAGAACAAATAACTGGGCATATCCATAGCATCATCTAAAATGTCAAATAAAAGGTCAGCATTGAAATTAAATTTCAATACCATTATAAACACTGCTGGTCCCCTTCCTTTGATCTGCACCACTCTCCAGAAGCCTGATTTTTTTAAAAGTCAGTTTTGATGACTCTTCCTTCTAATAGGCTAGTATCTTGAAGTGATCTAGAATTCACCATGTGGAAGAGTGGGCAGAAGGTAGGCAATTTCTTTGGGATTCACCTGCCTGGAGCACTTTGCACACCTTACCAGGTTTCATTAGTAGTTGTAAGGACAGTGCTTAACCTTACCAAGGTTAAGCTTTAACTTTAACCATATGCTCAAAACTCAAGGACATAAAAGAAGGTAGGAGTAAGAATGGGGCCTCCTATCTCAAGGCTCCTCCCTCTCTGTCTGAGCATCCCTCTCTTCATCTATAGAAGTTATCAAGTACCTGCTATAGATCAAGGGTTGGGTCTGATGCTGTTAAAGTAGGGGAGATAATATGAAAAGAGTCTAAGATATAGTTCTGTCCTCAAAGAGCATACAGGCTAACTGGAAAGAGAACCACTGTGCATGAAGAATTCAGTTCAGTACCCTTAAAGAGTACTCTTAGTTTTTCTGTTGTACTCTAAAGCTGCGTCCAATTATAGGGACAGACAGATAGATAAGCTAGAGATATACAAAATACTTGGCGGGTATTTTAGCTTCTACACCACCCTGTGAGTTGGAACAATGGGAAATATTCTTTTACTATCCAACTGGAGAGATGACCTAGTTTAATGCTGCTGTGTCTCAACAGTGACGGCCAGGTACAAACCATACCATTATTTTTCTGGGGGCTCTGAGTATGTACACTTCCTGCCATTGCCACCCACTGGCCCCCAGTTATGGGTTGTCCTGAACTATAGCACTTTTCTCTCCACCTGGAGGAGATACTATGTTGAGTCCCCAGCTCTGTTTAAGCAACCTCTGGAGTGAAACAGTAAACTCACCTGCTTCTCAGAACTTTGAAAGGAGTAGGAAAAAAGTCCAGAACCCTGTGTACCTGGGATTAATTTGACCTCTGTTTTCAAAAAAAAGAAAAGTTCCTCCCTCCAACCTCTTGCTTTAGAATGACTTGGAGTAACATCTAGGGGGAAAGAGATTAGTCTGTTCATTTGTCTTGCATTATGGGGCACATCATTAAAGACCAAATACAAAAGATATATACACAGTCTTGAAGATTAGAAATAAATTGCAAGCTATTTTGATTCTTCAGAAGGAATTAATAGTATCACATTCCTTAATCTTTTGTAGAGGATTTACAAAGTGGTTTCATAAATATGATCTCCTTTAATTCCCACAACAACCCAGTTGGGTAGGCTGAGCAGGTAATTCTATTCTCATCAAATCTATAGACCTTCAAAGGCTAGACAGGACTTGAAGACCCAATCCTAAAAACAGGCTCAGAGCAGCTGAGCTGACACAACTTGTAGAGATGAGACTAGAAAACCTAGCTCTAAGCAGATCCGTTGCCTTTCGACTAACCACGATGCCTCGTCTGTCTCAAGTAGGGAAAGATGAAAGTGGTCACTTAGTCTGTAAAGGACCACCATGGAAGGAAGGAGAGCAAGGTGCTCAAGGGATGTGATAGTAGAATATTTTATGACCACATTACCTGAGATACCCACATTCAAGATTACGAAAGTGAGGTATTTGTGTTGTTCGATCACTAAGTTGTATGCAACCCCATGGACTGTGGCCCACCAGGCTCCTCTGCCTTCCACTATCTTTCAGAGTTTGCTCGAATTCAGGTCCATGATGTTATCTACAGAACCTGGTAAACCTCCTGTGGCTCATGTTCCAAAGCTACAGTTGACACAAAAGTGGAAAGCCCCACATCCAGCCTCTCTAACTCCAAGGGAGCATTGCTTCCCAGGCAGTGGATCCCACCTGGTTTTCTCAGGGGATGCCTAGGTCTGGAATTTCAGAATCTCTGAGAAGGAGGGTCATCTCTAAAACTGACTAGGATGAACAGGGCCCAAAGTTAGCCACAAATCTTGAAACCTGATTAGAACACATTCCACCTTTAATGGAACCAAATTTTACATTTCCCCCAGAACCAACACCATGGGGGAATAAAAAGCCAGAGCAAGAAAAACTTTCCAGCCCTGCCTCCCTGAACTAACCTTTTGTGAGCCCAGAGATGGATGGACAAAACCAGGCAAGGTGACAACCATGCTAGGAAGGGGAACCATTTTTTTTCTGGGGACCCCTGTGTCTACTTTCATAGTAATCAGCTGACATAGGAGATGCAAAAGTGAGACAGGTTGCCCAAGGCCTGTACCGCAACCTCTTTCCCCTCGTGAGGGAGGGTAGCCTGTGGCTTCCTAGCTAAACTCTTTACTTGGCACATCACCAGGGATTTGGGACAGACAACAGGATCGCCATGCCCCCGTGACATCAACACTGTTCAGACACCAGAGCGAGTAAGACGGGAATTTGATCCAAAGATTGGTTTTGGAGAATCACACTCAGACTGGAAGGCTGAGCCCCTGAAAAAGATCTGTCTCGCCAGCTGGCCAAAATAAATACGTGCAAAAATAAAAGAAAAGGAGAGAAAAGCAGATTATGAATAGTTTTTCCAGACATGCAATTCTAAACCTTAGTCCAGATATGCACTTCAGAAAAAAAAATTGCCTTAGTCTTTTAAATTATTTCANCCCCATGGACTGTGGCCCACCAGGCTCCTCTGCCTTCCACTATCTTCCAGAGTTTGCTCGAATTCAGGTCCATGATGTTATCTACAGAACCCGGTAAACCTCCTGTGGCTCATGTTCCAAAGCTACAGTTGACACAAAAGTGGAAAGCCCCACATCCAGCCTCTCTAACTCCAAGGGAGCATTGCTTCCCAGGCAGTGGATCCCACCTGGTTTTCTCAGGGGATGCCTAGGTCTGGAATTTCAGAATCTCTGAGAAGGAGGGTCATCTCTAAAACTGACTAGGATGAACAGGGCCCAAAGTTAGCCACAAATCTTGAAACCTGATTAGAACACATTCCACCTTTAATGGAACCAAATTTTACATTTCCCCCAGAACCAACACCATGGGGGAATAAAAAGCCAGAGCAAGAAAAACTTTCCAGCCCTGCCTCCCTGAACTAACCTTTTGTGAGCCCAGAGATGGATGGACAAAACCAGGCAAGGTGACAACCATGCTAGGAAGGGGAACCATTTTTTTTCTGGGGACCCCTGTGTCTACTTTCATAGTAATCAGCTGACATAGGAGATGCAAAAGTGAGACAGGTTGCCCAAGGCCTGTACCGCAACCTCTTTCCCCTCGTGAGGGAGGGTAGCCTGTGGCTTCCTAGCTAAACTCTTTACTTGGCACATCACCAGGGATTTGGGACAGACAACAGGATCGCCGTGCCCCCGTGACATCAACACTGTTCAGACACCAGAGCGAGTAAGACGGGAATTTGATCCAAAGATTGGTTTTGGAGAATCACACTCAGACTGGAAGGCTGAGCCCCTGAAAAAGATCTGTCTCGCCAGCTGGCCAAAATAAATACGTGCAAAAATAAAAGAAAAGGAGAGAAAAGCAGATTATGAATAGTTTTTCCAGACATGCAATTCTAAACCTTAGTCCAGATATGCACTTCAGAAAAAAAAATTGCCTTAGTCTTTTAAATTATTTCATCTCTGGGAACAAACGTATCTTACTTCAAATTTGCTTTGATTTAGAAAACTGACACAGGGTGAGATCAAGGAACGTATATATATTTACGCAGAAGTTTATTATTATGCACATTAAAGCACATTAATATTAATGTGAAATGCACATCACTTGACTATTACTGATATGAAACATACATGACTACCTTCTATATCCAGGCAGTAAGTTCTGACTTTTTGCTGTGTCTATGTTCATGTTTTAAATTCCATTTTTTGTTTTGAGAGGTCAAATTCCCTCCCCCCCAGTATTAAGTTACTTATTTCTATAACTATGTATCAAATGCCTTCTCTATGCTATGCTGTCTACTACTGAATTCAGGATTTATTTCTTTTATGTTGAGGAGAGGAAGCAGAGTAAGAAAGTGGGGTTCCCCATGGGGAAATATAGCTTACAGGAGACTTGACTGTTTACAATGCTAATTTTCATGTAACTTAGAAAAGTACATATGGGATTTGGAGAAGTTTTAATTCTCCCATTAAGAAGAGATGGGTACTGTCATGTTCTGCTCATATGACCATAGTCATACTGTTTTTTGAAATAGTAGCACCCATTTGATGTTTTCAATCCCACAGTTTCCAATAAAAACAACATCAGTGAAACAAAATTATTATGAATAATATATTAATTATTATGTGCTAGAAGTTTAACAGTGATATAACTAGTAAGTAGACTTTAAAAGTCTTCAATGGTAAAGAAGTAAGTCATCCAAACACTATAATATGTAAAATGGAAAAAGATTTTTATAATTAACTGCTATATTCCCTTGTTCTAATATTCTCAGGCCTGGGAGGGCAGAATGTTTACAACCAGCATTGTAATCCATATCCTAAATACCTTTTTGATGACACTGTTCTTTGGTCAAATTATGTCACACAAAACCTCCCAGAGAAATGAAAAAGAGCACAGTAATGAACAAGACATATAAAGCTCAGAAACTCCTTCAATAGCCTTGCTGATCTGCTCATCCATTACTGAGCATGTTTTCAGAGCAGCCACTCTGACCTTACTAACAAGCATCTTTTGAGAATCTTCTGTCATAAAAGGAAAGAGACCTTGTTAACCAAGAAAGTTCATATCCCACAGAAGCCTCGCACTTTAAATATTACATAATCTATTCACAAGGAAGCAGGAAAATCAATATTCTAAATCCAGTAATCTCAAATAAGCTAAATGAATGTTTTCGTATTTGGGTAATAATGACAAACTTTCAACCCTAAATTATGAGTAAACATTTTAATACAAGCACCTAAACAATTTCCCTTACTTTTGACTATTTAAGACTATTTTTATGCCTTTGATGCCTTGCTCATTTACGTGAGTTACATTATAAATGAAAGTCAAAGAGAAGATGCCTTTATTATTACGGCAGCTTACTGTTTAATACCAAATCTCTATATCCAAATAGCTTAAAAAAAAAAAAAAAGCTTATTCTGAAAACTCTCAAATCAAAGACATTCGCTAATAGGGGGTGAATAATAACAAAAATTTCAAAAACAAATTCACTCACGTTGTACTGATGCTGCATCTATATGGTTCATGTGTTTAATTGTGTCTCAACAGGTGCTTACCCACATCAATGATGTGTCATTTTCTGGTAAATCTCAGATTCATTACTTTTGTTTAATAGTATCAAGCACAACATGAAGTCCATTTAAAAAGAACCTTTGATGATGGTTACAAACCCACAGCAGACCTCCCAGTTACCACATCTAGTTTAAAGGAAAAAAAAATTTAAACAAACTTACAATCACCAATAACAAAAATTCCAGCACTGACTTGTCACTATTTTCAAGTACCCTTTTTTCCATCAGAAGGAAATTCTTCTGAGTAACGCAGTGCTTCTCAAGCACAAAACACCTATAGATTCTGATTCTGGGGTGAACCCCAAGATCCTGGGTTCCTAATACATTCCCAGGTGAGACCAACGTTGTTGGTCCAGGAACCGCAGTTTCTGTAGCCAGAGTAGAGGATTATTTCTAGGAAACCAGCAAAAAAGCCTCAGCACCTAACGAGAGTATTCCTTGAATTTTAATATCTTACTATAAAGATGCTTGTCCCAAACACGACCTACCTCTGAGCTAAATTAAAGAATAACTGTCACTGTTGTGAAGACAGATCCTTCAAATGGAAAATATAAAACATAAACCAGTCTGGCTCTAACTGGCTTAGACGGTAAAGCGTCTGCCTCCAATGCAGGAGACCTGGGTTNAAAGAATAACTGTCACTGTTGTGAAGACAGATCCTTCAAATGGAAAATATAAAACATAAACCAGTCTGGCTCTAACTGGCTCAGACGGTAAAGTGTCTGCCTCCAATGCAGGAGACCTGGGTTAGATTCCTGGGTCGGGAAAATCCTCTGGAGAAGGAAATGGCAGTCCACTCCAGCACTCTTGCCTGGAAAATCCCATGGACGGAGGAGCCCGATAGGCTACAGTCCATGGGGTCGCAAAGAGTCGGACACGACTGAGCGACTTCACTTCACTTCACTTCTCCCACTGAAACATTCATTCATTAATCAAACATCTGTTGCATGTCAAGAAAGGTGCCCCCCCCTTGAAGCAAAACAAACTAAGAAAGGGCACAGACTTGGTATTTAAGGAGCTGACTGTACAGTAGGAAAGGTGAAACATCTTCCCTCAAACACAAAGTGTATCCCCATGGAGAAGGGAGCCAGTGTTCTTGAACAAGTGAAAGCTTGGAGAGATGTCTCACAGTTGTGTGACTCGGCCTTCCTAAGCGGGTGGGAGTCACCCTGTGAAGGATAAGCTGGGTGAACAGGCAGATGTGGAAAGTGAGGAATGGCCCCACAGAGGTACAGAGAGACATTTCGGGGGTTTCATTAATACTTTAATTTCTACAACCAAAATGCTTGAAAGCAAGTTTTATTAAAAGATTCCAAGATTAGACTACAGCTTCTCAACCTCTGGAGTTCACAAAGTGGGGTTTCCAAACCAGCAGCATTAGCACCCCCAGAAACTCCACAGAAATGCAAGTTCTCAGTCCCCTCCCAGGACCTCCTGAATCAGAAACTCCAGACCAGGCCCTAGAAACCTGTTGGAATAAGCCTTCCATAATTAAGCTGGCAACTCCCTGGACTTGATCGTCTCTGTTTCAGTGTGGATAGGAATCTCTCAGGAGCTTATTGAAATGCAGAGCTCTTGGGTGCTTCCTAGAGAATCTGCTTTAGTACAATTGAGAAATGGCCTGAAATATACATTTTTAATAAGCATTCAAGCCTATTCTGACCCAGGTGGACTATACACCTTATTTTGAGAAGCTGTGAGTTAGAGTATGGTCTCAAAACAGGAGATGAAGAAAAGCAAAAAGTATGTGGAGAGAGTCAGCAAAAACAGGAAAGGAAGCAAAAGGAAAACAGCTCTGTGTCTATCAGTATGAAAGCAGCCAGAAAGGAAAGGGTTTGATTCTGAATGCTCTGGAAAGAAAATGAGATCCAGAAAGCTGATACCTACGTAACTCACACATTTCATAAAGTGTGATGGACAGTTCCACCGGGATTTTTCAATAGCCATAAACAATTCCTCTTTTATAACAGAGGTCTCCGAGTATGACTCCTCTTGACATTACAAGTGTAGAGAAATCGCTCAAGTTCTTTGCCTGATGCCCAAGGATTCGATAAGCCATTGCCATTTTTAAATGACTGTCATTTATTGCTTGTGGATCACAGGAGAGCTGAATGGCAGAAATTACTCTGAAAACTTCCGTTTTCCTGTAAACTTCCAGGGATAAATCTCAGAGAGAATCAGCAGAAAATAAAAGTTAGGCTCCAAAGAAGCTACAGCCCCAGAGAACAGTGAGGAAAATGACTAGGTTTTAAGGTTGAATTTTATCCTTTCGTCTTCCTTATTTCAAAACAAAATTGAGATGCTTACTTTGGGTCTAGGGTATTCCAAACAGAAGATAAAACATGGAGTTCCTCAAGAAACCGTATTATTTCTGGGTGCCAAGAGACTGAGTTTCTGGGGCACAGATCTCCCAAAAACCTGCAGGCTGCTGACAGGCAACTCCTCTGAAGAGGGCAGGGCCTCAGTATCTGTCTTCCCTCACATGGCTTAAAGTCGGAGGGAAGAACAGACGCCCTGGAGTCAGAGTGTTCAACTGCTTAATTGATGTGACTTTAAGCAAATTACCTCATCTCCCTCTGCTTCCGCTTTCCCATCTATAAAATGGGCATGTTAATCATAATAATTTTATGGGGTGGTTGTCATAATTAAAGAGCTAATACATCTAGAGCATTTAGAAGCAGTCTCGACACTTGAGTAATCACTTATGTGCTTTTATTATTCCACATAGTTTATATAGCATAGAATGGATCCAAGTAGATATGAAAATGGCACTTAAAACATCAAATAAAAATACACGTATTGGTGAAAGGACTTTGAGAAATGAATTACTCATCAGGTTAGTCAAATGTGCATTACATCAAAATTAAAAAAAAAAAACCAACTCAAACAAGAGGAACTTCAGCCTTTTATATTTGACTTTATAGGTATTTTCATTTTAAGGTACTCCAGAAACAGTGTTTCTCAAATTCCTCTGGTTGTCTCATGGCTCCTCCCTTAAGTGTGGAGCCTCTGTGGGCCATCTAACCTTTCTGGACTCAAGTTTCCCCATCTGTAAAATGGGCTCACGGACACCCACTATGAAGGGAGCCTCAGTTGCTGCATCCCTGTGCTACTGGAGGCTGCTGCTGTCTCCCAGTGCCCAGCAACAGGGGAGGCTAGATGCTAACCCTTGTGGGTCTATGGCACACCCCAGAGCAGCCACTCCAAAGGTAGAGATGTCTCCAAGTCTTATGTTTTACTGTAAAGATTCATGTGAATTTTTCAAGTTCTATTCCATGACTTTGCTGTATTTTTATGTCTAAATTGCTTTCCAGGGGACTTCCCTGATCTGCCTTCCAGTCCCGGGGATGTAGGTTTGATCCCAGGTTGGGGAGCTAAGATCCCACATGCCACAGGGCAACTAAGCCCACATGCCACCGCTACTGAGTCTGCTAGCCACAACTGGAGAAGCCCAAGCACCGCAACATGCCGCAACCGAGACCCAGGGCAGCCAAGTAATAAATAAGTCAATGAACATTTCTGTAAAATAATAATAAGAATAAATTACTTTCTGGTTAAATCGCTTAACTTTCTCCCTCCTTTCTCCCTCTGACACTCCTCCAGTAAAATTAATATGCATTGGCTACCCACTTATTTCCTAACGGTAAAAACATCCCAGGTTCAGAAACCCTAGAGGAAAGCTCTATACAAAAATCACACTTCCAAAACCAAACTACACTAAAAAAGTTTAGTGTATAGAAACGATTTTCTGGATTGCCAAGGACTTTCAGTTCTGCAACATTTCCACCTCGCCTCACCTTGTCTACTCACCATCAGAGATCCAATATAGTAAACACACAGCATGGGAACTGAAAGCAAGAGATGTGGTACTAGAGAAGCCAGCATTCAGTGGAGCAGAGGCTGCACTGTGGAGCGATTACCCGACTCATACATTATTCAGGGGAAATTATACCCTGGAAAGGCGTGTTGAGAAGTCTCCCATATTTCAAAGGCACAGAGTTGTACTGCAGAATTTGGAAATTTTCTGAATAGGGCTCCAAGACTAATAAAATCATTGCTCTATCATTTTTAAGGAAGAAGACCTCATCTCTAGTTTTTTGTGTAATATAATAAATCACCTTAACTTAGACACTAAAATTCTTATTGTGGTCTTCAGATTAAAAAGACAGATTTGTTCCTAACTTATAAAGCAAACATGCTCAAAAGGCAGTCTCCCCGTTTAATAACTTCAGAATATTGTTATTTATAACTGTCTTAAAAAAAGAAAACGCTTACTACCGTGTAACAGTCATATAAAATATTAAGTTAAACTCCCAGTTACCTTTTCTTTTTTTAAGTCAAGTTGATCTATAGACTTATATGGGTCATCTATGGAAGGTTATTAAAAAAAATATGTTTTCTAAAACGTAAGTATGGATCTATCACTTAGGTCTCTGAACCACACAAGAAAAAAAAATCACACTTTCAAGTATCAAATAATAATAATATATATAGTAACAATAAATGGAATTGTCTAACCTATTAACCAATTGAAGTAAGATTAAAGAACATTTTTATATTTGGAATGTAAAGTATCTTTTTCCCACTTAGATATTTCTTTCTTTTAAGTGACAGCTTTAAAATTACAAGTATCATCAGCATAAACCACTGGCCTCTTAAGATTCGTTTCTCTATTATAATTTGTGTCATGAAGTTTGATAGATATAGTAAAGCAAAGTTCAGTGTTGTTTTTTTTCTTCTTCTTCTCATCAGAGGCTTTGGAGATCTTTCTACTTTCAGAGAAGAGCTCTAAAGTAAAGCAAAATTACTACATGAATACCTGAAAACTAATATCTTCCACTTTTGCAAGTAAATTAAAATTATAGTTGCTGGGAAGAGAAGAGACCTCAATTGACTCACATGTTTGAACAGCAAATTTTATAGTTTCCTTGGAAATATAAGTGACAATGATCATACCGGAAAATCCCTGGTGGCTTAGAGCGTAAAGCATCTGCCTGCAACGCAGGAGACTCGGGTTCGATCCGAGACCCAGGTTTGATCCCTGGGTCAGGAAAATCCCCTGGAGAAGGAAATGGCAACCCACTCCAGTACTCTTGCCTGAAAAATCCCATGGACAGAGGAGCCTGGTAGGCTACAGTCCATGGGGTCGCAAAGAGTCAGAAACGACTGAGCGACTTCACTTCACTTCTTCATGATCATACCATCTGTATAGCAGAAAAAGATGTGCTCAAGACTAAGTTCTTCCAAAGAGATGGTGATGGTGAAACAGGGACCTGAGCTGCTTGCTGAGCAGGACCTGCCTCAACCAGCTGAACTCTATAAAGGGAGCCTGCAAGCCAGCTCTAGCTTGAAGTTCACTATAGACACCCAGAGGGAAAAGCAACGTGCATCTTTTACAGTCATAAATGTTGTTGCAAATAAGCTACTTAATATACTGGGTGGGGGACATTATTTTATATTGTTCCNCAGAAACGACTGAGCGACTTCACTTCACTTCTTCATGATCATACCATCTGTATAGCAGAAAAAGATGTGCTCAAGACTAAGTTCTTCCAAAGAGATGGTGATGGTGAAACAGGGACCTGAGCTGCTTGCTGAGCAGGACCTGCCTCAACCAGCTGAACTCTATAAAGGGAGCCTGCAAGCCAGCTCTAGCTTGAAGTTCACTATAGACACCCAGAGGGAAAAGCAACGTGCATCTTTTACAGTCATAAATGTTGTTGCAAATAAGCTACTTAATATACTGGGTGGGGGACATTATTTTATATTGTTCCTATTCTAAAGCCAAGATACACTCAATGATTTAAACAAATCAGAAAATGCAGAAGCCTCTACTCAAAATTCAAACTGAGCTTCTTTTAAACCTCCCACAGACCCTTGACCAAAAACCCTTCACTAGCAATCCTATTCTCCACAGGTACTCAGTGTTAAAGCCTGGTGTATTCTAATAATTTAAGGTTTCTAAAATATATTTAAGAGGTATATTCTTTATATGTTACAATAAAGTGGAATTGAAATGGCGATCCACTCCAGTATTCTTGCCTGGAAAATCCCATGGACTGAGAGGATCCTAGTAGGCTACAGTCCATGGGGTCGCAAAGAGTCAGACACGACTGAGTGACTTCACTTCACTTTCATACTATAAATAATGTTTGACATAATGAAAGTCAAATTATCACTGGTTTCTAGACTGGCATAGAATCAGAAAGAAAAGAAGTAGCTGAATTACCTTAATGGTTTAGTGGATTAAAACTATGACAATGGTACAATCCATTTACTTTATGGGGATTAACTATAAAGAAGTCAAAAGATTGTTCCTATCCACTCTTTGGAGCACTAGTTCAGCAGAGAGAGCTAGGAACAAGCATATAAATGTTTGCACTCTGACCATTCCCTGCCCCAATTTTAGGTTCAATATCCACCATGCCCCCCTTGATTACTGCAAATTTTCTTTCTATATGGAGGAAATTTAAAATTTGTTACAGCTTTTATTCACTATACTTGATTGGGTTATAGCTTGATTATGTCATAGCATCATCCAATTATAAAAATTAGTGATTAGCTTAAGATGTTAATACATCATAATTTCAGACGTTTCACCCTCATCACCTTAACAGTATTGTTATTTTTACAGCAGACTGAGCTCATTCACTACATCTTGGTTTTTCCTAATCTCATTTTCTAGGGTATTCTTCTACTCACAGATGTTAAATATGTTGCACTGAAGATGAATGCAGTCACCGCTTTGACCTTTAAGAGGCTATGCCTAGAACCTCACATATGTCCGTGTTGGGTCACAATGGCTTGCAGTGTGAGCATCCAGACTCGCATTTTATTTAGGGAAATTCATCAAATACTTATGAAGCACCAGCTATGTGCCAGGAACTGTGACAACCACTGGCAACACCATGGTGAATGAGATAAGCCTAATCCTTGCCCTCGCAGAGTTTCTAGTCTAGTGAGGAAGATAATCATTAAACACAGATCTACTGATATAAAGGGTAGATCTACTGATATAAAGGGTAGCAGTGCCGTGGAAGTGCAGAGAATAAAAGATCTAAACCACCCTCCTGGGGAGAGGAAATGTCTTCTTGAGAATAAATTCCCCAGGCAAAGACGGATGAGGAGAAGAGATGTTGAACAATGGAATCTCACAGTAGATGGTCAAAGAGCCTGCTATTTTTGGAAATTGGTGAGTCTCAAACATTAACTATCAAAACATTTTTAAGCCACTGGAGAACCTTGGAGAGTAAGATCTTCCCACTAAGAAGGTAGACGGGCTCTTAAAGCTCAAGGTTATTGCTTTTAGCTCTGATCTGTCTGTCCAGGCACAAATCAACTTCTGCTCTTGTTCATGCAGAGGCATTAGATGTTTTTCCCTCCCTCGCTGTGACGTTTCTTCCAGCTACACCCATCTAGAAATAGAGGACAATGTTTCTTACAATGTGATACAAGGAACACTGGTGCAAAAAGATTTCTGTAGGTAGAACAAGGGATAAACATTAATAATTATGCNCTCTTCAAAGGCCACCCCTGGAACTTCCAAACTTTAGCCCCTTCACATCCTCAAAGATTTTGATCCTAATTATCCCTATCACTCTCTCCTACACCAACAGTTTCTCCTTTTCCGCCAGATCCTTTCATTAACATAGGAGCGTGAATCAATATCCCTCATATTTTAAAAAATTAAAATTAGCAACACCTTACTCCACTCCAGCCATCACCCCCATTTCACTACTTCACAGGAGAATTTCTGGAACTAGTTGAACTGTCTAATTCTTCACCTCGCATTTTCTCCAAAACCCTTTCCACTTAAGACTCTGGTGCCATTGCTACTCCAATGATGTTCTTACCAAAGTCATCAAGGAAATCTCTCCATCCTCTCTTTCCTGGACTTCTCAGCAGCATTTGACACAGGACATATTTCTTAAAGCACTTTATTCTCGAGGTGGTATGTGCTCTCCTGCTTTTCTTCCCATCATCCTGGCTGGATTCTCCCTTCTCAGTCTACACTCTGGCATCTCCTCTCTGCCTCACTTCTAAACAGTGACATTGCCCCAGAGCTTGCTCCTTAAACCCCTTCTCTCCACCTACATTATCCACCCAGGTATCCTCCTATAGTCCCATACACATGCTAATACTGATATAGTACTGCTTACATGAGGTGGTATTAGATGTTTATCACACTATTAATATTATATTATTTTCTATTTCTTCCTCCAATAAAATGTAAACTACATCATAAAAGAAGGCTTCCTTGTCTCGTTTAGCTCTGTATCCTCAGGGTCTTCATTAATTCCTAGCAGATGGCGGGTACATTATAAACATAAGGAGATTGAAAGAATGAAGAGCTGAGTGGAATCAGGAAGTACTTGCTCAACTGTTCCAGCAAAACGCAAAGGACTGTAGCCTCTCAGTAGATAAAGGTGTCCCAAAGATCACTTTTAAGGGGTATGGTGACAATATCGGGTGGTAGAGGAGAATACAGAGGTTATAGATTTCAGAAAATGCAAGCAATGAAAACCACTTTTTAAGATGAGTATGTTATCTTGGAAGCAAGGACTGTGAGAGGTTCTGAGAAACACAGAGCTTGTGATAAAAGTCTTCCCAAACCGGGCTACACTAAACAGAACAGACTGGAAAGTCCTTTGCAAAAGCATTAGAGGCAGCTCAACCCAGAAAGTTACCATAGAACATCACCCTGTTTCTCACAGGAATCTCTGCTTTCAGTCCAGGGGGAAAAAAAATTATCTAATTCAAATATAAGTAACAGAAAAGTAATTTGCCTGCCTTCATTATAGAAACCAAAGATAAAAAATTAACAGATTTGTAGAAATAAAAGTGACCAGAGAAAAGTATTGCTACAGGGTAGATAGAAATTGTAACATTATAAAATGAACTAGAAAAAATTGGTAAGAAATTGCATTTAATTTCAAAAAATTAAATAAATAATCTATCTTTAAAAAGAGGTAGCCAGGAAGAAATGTCATGGAAATGGTCTAGAAAAGAATTTTAAAGAAACCTGAATTATAAGGTCCACAAGGGAATAACAAATAGAAAACACAGTAAAGATTTAGAAAGTGTTAGTCAATCTGTCGTGTCCGACTCTTTGCAACTCCATGAACTGTAGCCCACCAGGTTCCTCTGTCCATGGAATTCTCCAGGCAAGAATACTGGAGTGGGTTGCCATGCCCTCCTCCAGGGGATCTTCCCAACCCAGGGACAGAAGCTAAGTCTCCCAGGTTGCAGGCAGATTCTTTTCTGTCTGAGTCATCAGGAAAGCCCAAAGATTTAGGAGAGAAATGTAGAAGAAAATGAAACAGAAATTAAGAGATGAAAAAACCGCTTGAAGAAAAATAACTGGCATACGGAAGTCAAAATACATCCCATTTATAATAATTGCTATTCATTGGCATTGAAGAAAATAAAAATAGTGAAACAGAAAAATTCTTACACTGAATTAAACAAATTTTCTGGAATCTAAATATTGAAAATGCATACTCTGTACTTATAACTGTGACCTCAAAAGGTCAATTCTAATGAATACTTGTGTAAAACTTTTCATTTATAAAAATAAAAACAAAAAAGTTTGGTGATTCTGACAAAAACAAGTCATCGACAACAAAAATCAGGTTTGTATCAGACTTTGGGTACCAACATATCACCAAAAAATAGTGAAAGACACAGACATTCAAGGAAAGAAAAAGTGAGTCAAGGATACTAAATCCAGGCATGCTGTCTTAAGACATAAAGGCTGCAGGCTAACAGCTGTCAACATGAAACAATTGGAGGAATATGAACCCTTTCTCAAGACTCTATCTGTTGTGGTTGTTGTTCAATTACTAAGTCATGTCCAACTGTTTGTGACCCCATGGACTGTAGCCCACCAGGCTCCTCTGTCCATGCGATTTTCCAGGCAAGAATACAGGGGTGGGTTGCCATTTCCTTCTCCAGGGGATCTTTCTGACACAGGGATTGAACCCGGGTCTCCTGCATTGGCAGGTGGATTGTTTACCATTACTAACTCAGGGAAGTCCCCAGGATTCTACCAGAAGACTAATTTTAGAGCACCAAAAAAGGTTTGGTTAGAAGGGAAACTTTGGCCAAAAGCCTGGTGAGGAGAATTAAATACATTTAACTGAAGAACTAAGATTAAAACAAAAAATAAGGATAACAAAATAGTATGCAAATATTAAATCTTCTGGCAGCACAGGAATAACAAAGGACAGCAACATGGGAAAATACAGAGAGAATGGAAAACAAGTTAATGTGACAAGTTGACAGATCAAGCTCAAGCATATTTAAGGATATAAATATAAACATTTTTTAAAAGAGAAAACTATTAACTAAAAGTGACTAAGGTGTGAGAGGGAGAAGTAAGAGGGAAAGATATTAAAGGGTCATTTTACTTTCCTGGTGGCTCAGACCATACAAAATCTGCCTGCAATGTGGGAAACCTGGGTTTGATCCCTGGGTTGGGAAGATCCCCTGGAGGAGAGCATGGCAACCCACTCCAGTATTCCTACCTGGAGAATTCCCATGGACAGAGGAGCCTGGTGGGCTACAGTCCATGGGGTCACAAAGAGTCGGACACGACTGAGCGACTAGGCACAGCACACAGCACAGCACAGCAGAGAAACTAAAGGAATAAGCAAGTGAGGGCACAAAGGTATTTTTATAAAGGTAATCACTAACGCAGAACTGCAAGGAGGCCAAACCAGTCAGTCCTCAAGGAAATCAACACTGAATATGCATTGGAAAGACTGATGCTGAAGCTGAAGCTCCAAAACTTTGGTCACCTGATGTGAAGAGACTATTCATTGGAGAAGACTCTGACGCTGGGAAAGGATAAAGACAAAAGGAGAAGGGTTGGCCAAAGATGAGATGTTTAAACAGCATCATCACTCAATGGACATGAATTTGAGCAAACTCCAGGAGATAGTGAAGGACAGAGGAGCCTGGTGTGCTGCAGTTCCTGGGGTTGCAAAGAGCTGGACACGGCTCAGGGACTGAACAACAAAGCAAAGCTATAAACCTTCCTAAATATTAGGAAAAATTTCTAAATTTTTAAATAAACCACAGAATAAAAATTTAAATACATGTAAACAGAAAATAGGACACAAAATAACAAAACTAAGACCAAATATACTGACTATGCCAAAATGTAAATGGGATATTTATTAAAAGATAAATATTTTCAAATTTTGTCATCTAAAACAAAATCCAACTCTACACTATAGGAAAGAGACAAAACTAAAACGAAGAATTTTAAACACTGAAAATAAAAGGAAGGACAAAAGGATACCAAGCAGAAGCAAATCAGATGAAATCAGAGGGCAGGATCTTCATATCAGGTAAAGGAGAATTTATTCCAAAGAGAAACAAAGAAGAGCATTTGTAACACTGAACATTACAATTCACAATGCATATATAGTATGTATTAATATCTATACATGAAATACTGTATTTCATAAGGTGGGAATTAAACAGATATAACTGGAGAAGGAAATGGCAACCCACTCCAGTATTTTTGCCTGATAAATTCCATGGACAAAGGAGCCTGGAGGGCCATAGTGCATGGGGTCATAAAGAGTTGGACACAACTCAACCACTAACAAGAATGAAAGAGATATAAAGAAANGCAAACCAGATGAAATCAGAGGGCAGGATCTTCATATCAGGTAAAGGAGAATTTATTCCAAAGAGAAACAAAGAAGAGCATTTGTAACACTGAACATTACAATTCACAATGCATATATAGTATGTATTAATATCTATACATGAAATACTGTATTTCATAAGGTGGGAATTAAACAGATATAACTGGAGAAGGAAATGGCAACCCACTCCAGTATTTTTGCCTGATAAATTCCATGGACAAAGGAGCCTGGAGGGCCATAGTGCATGGGGTCATAAAGAGTTGGACACAACTCAACCACTAACAAGAATGAAAGAGATATAAAGAAACCTACATAGGATCACACTAATTATAGGATACTTGAATCAACCTTTCTCTGTACAAGATAAACCGAATGAACAAAATAGAATGAATAAAGATTAATTTTAAATTTAATTAATAAGGTAGATCTCATACATTTCAACACTATATGGTAATGATAGAAACTCTTTTTGGGAAGGCCCCTGGAATATTAAAGAAAAAAAAGTTATCATGTATTAGACCACATTAAAACCCAATAAGTTTCAATCTTTGAAAAGAGAAAAATCCTCCCTCCTGAACATTTTAAGTGCTCCATCAATTTATCCTTTAATCAAAGGGGAAATTTGGCTAAAATTTCAAGTGCAACATTTTGGGAAAACAAAAATAAAAACACCAAAGACCAAAACTCAGGGGATACTGCTGAAAACATTACTTGGGGGAAAGGCATAACCCTTAACAACTTAGCACAATATAAGTGAAACAGTAAATAAATAGATTAAGCTCTGACTCAAAAAATTAGACAAAGAATATAATAAAATTGAAGATAAAAACAAAAGAGTAAATATTTTTAAAACACAACAAATAGTTTGATTCATGTAATGCATTACAATTCAAATAAAAATATCATCTACTAACCCAACACTTTCGTTTCAGATGTTATGAACTGATGCTGAAAAAAAGATTGTTGCCATAAAAACCAGAAGTAACATACACATCTCCTCACTCCCAGTCAAGTGCTCATGTGACTAAAACTTAAGGTAGAAATTACGATGAGCTAGACAATTACATCATGAAAGATAGTCTGAAAGAAAGTCTGAGATTTTGCTAAATGGGGGAAAAAAGCAGAGAATTCCAGGTGGGAAGCTGGCAACAATGGACAGCAAGGAGACTGCAGGCACCTGGAGAAGTCCAAAACAATGTTTACTGGACAAGTGTTGAGTGGCTGATAATAATGAAAAGAATAAATCCACAGGGGTGTAAACATTTAATACATAATTATAAGCATTCTTATGAAAGAGAAAATCTCCTAAAGAGCTAATGAATGCCTGAGACATAAAGATTGCATTTTGAAACTATATGTAATGAAGAAAGCACTTAGTGTCAGAAAGAAAACGAGAAGGAAAACTCACATTACCTGGGAAAATTGCCTGTGATGAAAGTAGATATTTCCTGCATTAAAGTAAGCCAGCGAGTAGGTGGGGTTTAAAGAAATTGCTTCTTGATAGTCTCTCATTGCGTTCTGTTGTTGACCCATAAACTCATGAATCACACCACGATTTGTTAAGAATTCTGCTGTAGCATTGATCTGCAATATAATAGTAAGAGCAGTTAGCGTCTGGGAATAGTATTTATCTCCGATTTCATGTCTGCAAAAATGGACATTATGAAATCTCTTTGTGGGAAGCTAGTGATTTTATAGGGCAGGTGAAACTCCACTAGAGCAAACATTTTGAGAAAGGACTCGGCATGAAGTTGGTTCAATGCCAACATTTTGTTGAGTTGGTTGCAATAAAGCAAATAATCTTAGTGTTTTACTCAGTTCCTTTGCAAAGAATGGGGCTTAAGAATAGATGCATGAGGAAAAGCTTATCTGTTTAGCTCTGTTAAGCTGGAGGAGAAATTAAAAAGTTAACATGTTTATTTGTCCTATGCAGTATATAGCAATTACCTTTCAGGTCTTTCCTTTTTCTGATCTCAAAGATTACAATATCCACCCAAATATACAAAAAAAAAAAAAAACCCAAGAACAAAAACCTAAATATACCCTAAAATAAAGCATAACGCCATAATGCTGTAATCTAAAGAAGATGTGGAGCTGGTAGAATAAAGTCTCCAAGGTCACTTGTAACATATAAGTATCAGGTATTGAAAAACTGTATTGGACTTTGATTTTCTGAGCAAGAATTTCCAGTCTTTTCCTGAAAGCTTTTCCGTTAAAGTACAAGCAGACCACATTCATCAAAACCAGATGCTAATGTCTCTCTGCTCAGCTTCAGTTATCAATATCAAGTTTGAAAGATCCAAAACATTTTTGTAAAAATGGACTATGCCTGTGATCAGGCCATTTTTACCAAGGTTGACATCAGCCAAGGTCCAAAAATGCCTCTGAAACAACAACAACAAAAATCAAGGTCATCAAACCACATTTTTCTCTTTCATTTTTTTAAGTCAAAACATTAGTTTTTTGGGAAATTTCACATACATGTGTCTCTCTCTCACACACACACACACACAGACACACACACACATTTTTGTTAAGGTCTGCTAAACATTAGGTCAGGAGAGAAGCCAAACTTCCTGATCTGGTTCTTTTGAAAACTGCTGACATTGAACGAATCAGCCCTTTAAACTCTGGTTGGCTCTGTTGGCCACGGTGTGTCCATATGGTGGTTTGTGCAG
>SJYW01030900.1:0-16834 GCA_006410735.1 Raphicerus campestris | reverse complement strand
ATCCCCGAGGGTCCCACCACGACTCAAGAGGAGCCCCGTTTTTTCCTGCTGAGCTCCAGATGAGGGGCCCTTTCCCTACTCCATCGGTAAAGGTTTCGCGGTGTTCCCCTCGCATCCCAAGAGGAGGTGCTCGCACCTGTAGAGTCGGGAGGAGTCTCACAGGTTGGGCCACCATTCCCCAAGACCCCCAAATGCCTCGTCCAGGTCAGATGAACCTGACTGCACTGCACTGCCTCGACTGTCACCCCGAGGCTCGAATCTGGCACACTGGAACGTGTGATAGCCCTGGTGTACCACGAGGGCAAGACACCGATCCCTGTATCCGCTCGACAGGGACATGGATACTGTTGCTGCAGTTGGGGAGGAAAGCANAGGCTCGGATCTGGCACACTGGAACGTGTGATAGCCCTGGTGTACCACGAGGGCAAGACACCGATCCCTGTATCCGCTCTACAGGGACATGGATACTGTTGCTGCAGTTGGGGAGGAAAGCGGCTGTGCACGTCTCCAGGCGAGACAAGGACTGACTGCCCTGTGGGGTCTCCAGAGTAACCTCAAGACCTATGAAAGCATGAGTGAGGAAATCTCAGGCTACCACCTCAGCACCAGACGAGGACTGAGGACTCGGCAACGTCTGGGGAGGAATCCCCAGATGCACCTGACAACTGGAACTGAGAATGGCCTCTCCTGAGTATATAGGGGCGGAACCTTGGGTCCCTATTGTAACCTGAGTGGAACCCGCTGCAACTCGAGAAAAACCAGAAGCTTCTCACCTGCAGGTAGGGTGAGTCCCTTGTCCGCTGCAGCATCTTGGAGGAAATCACCCCTTCCAACTTGGACCTTGAAAGGTCCTTCATACCCTTGTTGTGACCTAGAAAGTTCCCCGCCCCAAGCATCCCCACTCAAGAAGAACACCGAGGGTCCCTCCACGACTCAAGAGGAGCCCCGTTTTCCCCTGCTGAGCTTCAGATGAGGGGCCCTTTCCCTGCTCCAACAGGAAAGGTTTGCCAGTGCTCCCCTCACATCCCAAGAGGTGGCCTCACATCACGAGAGTCGGGAGGAGCCTCAGGTGTCCGACCACCACTCCCCAATAGCCCCAAATGCCTTGTGCACTCCAGATGAACCTGACTGCCCTGCACTATCTCGACTGTCACTCCGAGGCTCGACTCCTGACACACTGGCGTGTGAGACAGCCCTGGGGAACCTCGATGGCTAGCCTCAGACCCCTGTGTCTGCTTGACGGGGTGCCGGTCACTTCCGCTGCAGTTGGGGAAGAAAGAGGCCGTGCAGGTTTCCAGGCAAGAAGAGGCCTGACTCCCCTGTGGGGGCTCCAGAGTAACCTCAAGACCTATGAAAGCATGAACGAGGAAATCTCAGGCCCCGATCTCAGCACCAGATGGGGTCTGAGGACCCGGTGATGACTGGGGAGGAATCCCCAGATGCGCCTCGCAACTCACACTGAGAATGGCCTCTCCTGAGTATACAGGGGCAGGTCCCTGGTGTCACCGTCACAACTGGAGAGGACAGCGCCGCAACTCTAGAAAAGCCGGAAGTTTCTTCCCTGCAGGCGTTGTGTGGCCCTTGTCCGCAGAGGCATCACAGGGGAATTCAACCCGTCCCTCGTGGGCCTCAAAAGGCTTCACACCCTTGCTGTGTCCCAAGAAGTTCCCCGCCCCACCCATCCCCACTCCAGAGGAACGCCAAGGGTCCCGCCTAGACTGAAGAGGAGCCCAGTTTTCCCCTGCTGGGCTCCGGATAACAGGCCCTTTCCCTGCTCCATCAGGAAAGTGTTCACGGCTCTCCCCTAGCATCCCAAGAAGAGGCGCTCGAACGAGGAGAGACAGCACGAGCCTCAGGGGTCGGTCCATTATTCCAGACTCCCAAATACCTCATCCATTCATGATGAACCTCATTGCCCTGTACTGCCTCAACGGTCACCCCGAGACTTGACTCCAGACACACTGGCATGTGACAGCGCTGGTACCTTGAGAGCAAGCCACAGATCCCTGTGTCTGCTCAAAGGTGTGCTGGACACTTCTGATGCAGATGGGGAGAAGAACGGCTGTGTTGCAACCTGGATTAAAGTGGCCCTGAAAGTCTCAGGGCAAGACGAGGCCTGACTCCCCTGAGGGGGCTCCAGGGGAACCCCAAGACCTACGTAGGCACAGGTGAGGAAAGCTCAGGCTCCGGCTTCAGCACCAGAATGGGACTGAGGACTTGGTGCCACTGCGGAAGAATCCCCAGATGTGCCTCACCCCTGGCTCGTAGACTGGCCTCTACTGGGGCCACAGGGATGGGTCCCTGGGGCCCCATCATAACTTGAGAGGACACCTTCACAACTCGAAAAGAACGAGACACTTCCCTGCAGGCAGGAAGCGGCCCTTATCCGATGCTCCACCTTGGGAGAATTCATCCCTTCCCTCTTGGACCTCAAAAGGCCCCTTCACACCCTTGCTGTGACCCAAGAAGTTAGCCACCTCAACCGTTCCCACTCGAGAGGAACCACAAGGATCCCACTGTGATTCAAGGGGATTCCCGTTTTCCCCTGCTGAGCTCCAGATGAGGGGCCATTTCCCTGCTCCATCGGGAAAGGTTTTCCGGCCCTCCCTTCCTATCCCAAGAGGTGGCCTCGCATCAGCAGAGTCGGGAGGAGCCTCACGTGTCCGGCCACCACTCCCCAAGATCCCCAAATGCCTCGTTCACACCAGATGGACCTGACTGCCCTGCACTGTCTCGACTGTCACCCCAAGTCTCGATTCCTGACACACTGGCGCGTGAGACAGCCCTGGGTTACCTCGATGTCAAGCCACAGATCCCTGTGTCCGCTTGACGGGGAGCCGGACACTGCCACTGCAGTTGGGGAAGAAAGAGACCTTTCAAGTCTCCAGGCGAGATGAGGCTGACTCCCCTGTGGGGTCTCCAGAGTAACCTTAAGACCTATGAAAGCATGAGCGAGGAAATCTCAGGCTCTGACATCAGCACTAGATGAGGACTGAGGACCCGGCGACAACTGGGGAGTTATCCCCAGAGGTGCCTGGCAACTCGTATAGAGACTGGCCTCTCCTGAGGCCTAACCAGCAGGTACCTGGGATCCCCATCATAACTCGAGAGGACCCCGCAGCAACTAGAGGCAAAGCCGAAGCTTCTACCATGAAGGGAGGGTGAGTACCTTGTCTGCTGCAGCATCTCGGGGTAAATCACCCTTTTAATCTTGGACCTCGAAAGGCTTATTCATATACTTGTTGTGATCTAGGAAGTTCCCAGTCCCAACCGTCCCCACTCAAGAGGAACTCCGAGGGTCCCGAAACAACTCAAGAGGAGCCTCGTTTACCCTGCTGAGCTCCAGATGAGGGGCCCTTTACCTGCACGCTCGGGAAAGGTTTTCGGGTACTTCCCTCACATCCCAAGAGGTGGCCTCGCATCAGGAGAGTTGAGAGGAGCCGCAGGTGTCTGACCACCACTCCCCAGATCCCCAAATGCCTCGTCCACTCCAGATGAACCTGACTGCCCTGCACTGTCTCGACAGTCACCACGAGGCTCTACTCACGACATACTGGCACGTGAGACAGTCCTGGGATACCTCGAAGGCAAGACACAGATCCCTGTGTCCGATTGACGGGGAGCTGGTCGCTGCCGCTGCAGTTGGGGAAGAAAGAGGCCGTGCACGTCTCCAGACGAGACGAGGCCTGACTCCGCTGTGGGGGCTCCAGAGAAACCTCAAGAATTATGAAAGCACAAACAAGGAAATCTCAAGCTAGACCTCTGAGCCGGGACATCATGATTCGCGGCAGGACACTGGGGCATCCTCTCGAGTGGGGACGTGTGGGGTGGAGAACTTCTTGGGTCACATCAAGGGTGTGAAAGAGCATTTCGAGGTCCAAGAGGGAACAGGTGATTTCCCCCGGGATGCCGCAGCAGACAAGGGCCTCACTCCGCCTGCAAGGGTGAAGCTTTCGATTTTTCTCCAGTTGCGGCGGGGTCCTTTTGAGTTATGATGGGGACCCCTGGGACCCGCAGCTCTGGACTCTGGAGAGGCCAGTCTCCATGCGGGTTGCGAGGCACCTGTGGGAATTCCTCCCAATACGTCGTCAGATCCTCAGTCCTCTTCTGGGGCTGAGGTCCCAGGCTGAGATTTAATCGCTCATGCTTTCATAGGTCTTGAGGTTACTCTGGAGCACCCACAGAGAATGCAGGCCTCTTCTCGCCAGGAGACTTGTATGGGGTCTTTCTTCCCCAACTGCAGTGGCAGTGTCCATTCACCGAAAAGCGGACACAGGGATCTGTGGCTTGACATCGAGGTACTCTAGGGCTGTCTGAGGTGACAGTGTGTTGGGAGTCGAGCCTCGGGGTGCCAGTGGAGACAGTGCAGGGCAGTCATGTTCATCGGGATTGGACGAGGCATTTGGGGATCTTGGAGAGTGGTGGTCGGACACCTGAGGCTCCTCCCAACTCTCCTGATGCGAGGCCACCTCTTGGGATGTGAAGGGAGTGCTGGAAAACCTTTCCTGATGGAGCAGGGAAGAGTCCCTCATCTGGAGCTCAGCAGGGGAAAATGGGGCTCCTCTTGAGTCATGGTGGGACCCTCGGGGTTCCTCTCGAGTGGGCACGGTTGGGGCGGGGAACTTCCTAGGTCACAACAAGGGTATGAAGGAGCCAATCGAGATCCAAGAGGGAAGGTGTGATTTCTGCCGAGACGCTGCAGTGGACAAGGGATTCACCCTCCCTGCAGGGGAGAAGCTTGTGTTTTTTCTTGAGATGCGGTGGGGTACTCCCGAGTTACGACGAGGACCTCAGGGACCCACTTCTGTGGCCTCAGAAGTGGCCAGTCTCCAGTGGCGAGTTGGGAGGCACCTGTGGGGATTCCTCCCAAGACATCGCCGAGTCCTCAGTGCTCGTCTGGTGCTGAGGCTGGAGGGTGTGCTTGCTTGGGCAATGCTGACATAGGACTTGGGGTTCCCCTGGAGCCCACATAGAGGAATCAGGCCTCATCTCGCCTTGGGACTTGCATAGCTGCTTTCCTCCCCAACTGCAGCAACAGTGTCCGGGTTGCTGTCGAGCAGATACAGGGATCAGTGGCTTGACCTCGAGGTACACCAGGGGTATCACACGGGCCAGTCTGCTGGAGTCGAGCCTCGGGGTGACAGTCAAGGCAGTGCAGGACAGTCAGATTCATCTTGAGTGGACTAGGCATTTGAGGGTCTTGCTGAAATGTAATCTGACGCCTGAGTATTCTCTGGACTCGCCTAGTGTGAGTGCCTCCTCTTGGGAGGCGAAGGGGCCCCGGGAACCCTTTCCCGATGGAGCAGGGAAAGGGCCCCTCATCTGGAGCTGAGCATGGGAAAATGAAGCTCCTCTTGAGTAACAGAGGGACCCTCGGTGGTCCTGTCGAGTGGGGACGTGTGGGGCGGGGAACTTCTTGGGTCAGAGCAAGGGTGTGAAAGAGTATTTCGAGGTCCAAGAGGGAACGGGTGATATTCCCCGGGATTCTGAAGCATACAAGGGCCTCACTCCGTCTGCAAGGGTGAAGCTTCTGGTTTTTCTGGAGTTGGGGCGGGTCCTCTAGAGTTACGACAGGGACCAAAGGGATCCGTNTGGGGACGTGGACAACCGCTTTCCTCCCCACCTGCAGCAAAAGTGTCCAGGTCCCTGTCGAGTGGATACAGGGATCAGTGACTTGACCTCGAGGTACCCCAGGGCTGTCACACGTGCCAGTGTGTCGGAATCGCACTTCGGGTTGACAGTCGAGGCAGTGCAGGGCAGTCATATTCATCTGGAGTGGACTAGGTATTTGTGGTCCTTGTGGAAATGTGACGTGATGCCTGAGGCTTTTCTGGACTCACCTGGTAGATGTGTATAAGAGACAGCCTCTTGACTGGAGACATGCACGGCAGCTTTCCTTCCCAACTGCAGTAACAGTGCCCGGGTCCCTGTCAAGCAGATAAGGGATCTATGGCTTGTGCTCATGGTACCCTAGTGCTGTGACACGTGCCAGTGTGCCTGAGTCTAGCCTCGGGGTTAAAGTCGAGGCAGTGCAGGGCAGTCAGATTCATCTGAAGTGGACTATGCATCTGGGAGTGTTGGGGAATGGTGGTCCAAACTGTGAAACTCCTCCCGACTTTCTAGGTGTGAGCACCTCCTCTTGGGATGCGAGGAGAACACCGCAAAACCATTCCCGATGGAGCAGGGAAAGGGCCCCTCATCTGGAGCTCAGCATGGGAAAACGGGAATCCTCTTGAGTGGGGACGGGTGGGTCGGGGAACTTCTTGGGTCACAACAAGGGTGTGAAGGAGCCTTCTAGGTCCACCAGGGACAGGGTGAATTCCCCTGAGATGCCCTTGTGTACAAGGGCCACACCACTCCTGCTGGGGAGAAGCTTCCACTTTGTCTCGAGTTGCGGTGGGGTCCTCTCCAGTTATGACGGGGACACCAGGGACCAGCCCCTCTATCCTCAGGATAGGCCATTCTCAGTGTGAGTTGAGAGGCACCTCTGGAGATTCCTCCCCAGTCATCACCGTGTCCTCAGTCCTCATCTGGTGCTGAGGGCAGAGGCTGAGATTCCCTCCCTCATGGTTTCATAGGTTTTGAGGTTACTCTGGAGACCCCACAGGGGATTCAGTCCTCTTCTTACCTGGAGACTTGCACGGCTTCTTTCTTCCCCAACTGCAGCGGGAGTGTCTGCCTCCCCATAAAGCAGACATAGCGATCTGTGGCTTGCCATCAAGGTATTCCAGGGCTGTCTCAGGTGCCAGTGTGTTTGGAGTCGAGCCACGGGCTGACAGTCGAGACAGTGCAGGGCAGTTATGTTCATCTGGAGTGCACGAGGCATTTGGGGATCTTGGGGAGTGGTGGTCGGACACCTGAGGCTCCTCCCGACTCTCCTGATTTGAGGCCACCTCTTGGAATGTGAGGGGAGCACCGGAAAACCATTTCCGATGGAGCAGGGAAAGGGCCCCTCATCTGGAACTCAGCAGGGGAAAACGGAGCTACTCTTGAGTCATGGCGGGCCCTTGGGGTCCAAGAGGGAAGGGGTGATTTCCCCCGAGTTGCTGCAGTGGACAAAGGACTCACCCTCCCTGCAGGGGAGAAGCTTCTGTTTTTTCTCGAGTTGCCGCGGTGTCCTCTCCAGTTACCACGGGGACCCCAGGCACCCACTGCTGTGGCCTCAGGAGAGGCCAGTCTCCATGAAAATTGCGAGGCACATGTGGGGATTCCTCCCAATACGTCGCCCGGTCCACAGTACTCCTCTGGTGCTGAGGCCGGAGTGGGTGCTTGACTCGCCCATGCTGACATAGGTCTTGGGGTATACCTGGAGTCCCCATAGGGGAGTCAGTCCTCGTCTCGCCTGGGGACGTGCACAACTGCTTTGTGCACAACTGCTTTGTCCCCAACTGCAGCAACAGTGTCCGGGTCCCTGTCGAGTGGCTACAGGGATCAGTGGCTTGACCTCAAGGTACCCCAGGGCTGTCACAGGTGCCAATGTGCCAGAATCGAGCCTCGGGTTGACAGTCGAGGCAGTGCAGGGCAGTCAGATTCATCTGGAGTGGACTAGTATTTGTGGGTCTTGTGGAAATATGACGTGACGCCTGAGGGTTTTCTGAACTCGCCTGGTGTGAGTGCCTCCTCATGGGATGCGAGGGAACACTGCAAAACCTTTCCCAACAGAGCAGGGAAAGGGCACCTCAATTGGTGCTCAGCAGGAGAAACCGGGGCTCCTCTTGAGTTGAGGTGGGACCCTCGGGTTTCCTATCGAATGGGGATGGTTAGGGCGGGGACTTCCTAGGTCACAACTAGGGTATTAAGGAGAATTTCGAGGTCAACGAGGGACGTGGTAAATTCCCCTGAGATGCCGTTGTGGACAAGGGCCACACCCCCTCTGNCCCCAGTCATCACCGTGTCCTCAGTCCTCATCTGGTGCTGAGGGCAGAGGCTGAGATTCCCTCCCTCATGGTTTCATAGGTTTTGAGGTTACTCTGGAGACCCCACAGGGGATTCAGTCCTCTTCTTACCTGGAGACTTGCACGGCTTCTTTCTTCCCCAACTGCAGCGGGAGTGTCTGCCTCCCCATAAAGCAGACATAGCGATCTGTGGCTTGCCATCAAGGTATTCCAGGGCTGTCTCAGGTGCCAGTGTGTTTGGAGTCGAGCCACGGGCTGACAGTCGAGACAGTGCAGGGCAGTTATGTTCATCTGGAGTGCACGAGGCATTTGGGGATCTTGGGGAGTGGTGGTCGGACACCTGAGGCTCCTCCCGACTCTCCTGATTTGAGGCCACCTCTTGGAATGTGAGGGGAGCACCGGAAAACCATTTCCGATGGAGCAGGGAAAGGGCCCCTCATCTGGAACTCAGCAGGGGAAAACGGAGCTACTCTTGAGTCATGGCGGGCCCTTGGGGTCCAAGAGGGAAGGGGTGATTTCCCCCGAGTTGCTGCAGTGGACAAAGGACTCACCCTCCCTGCAGGGGAGAAGCTTCTGTTTTTTCTCGAGTTGCCGCGGTGTCCTCTCCAGTTACCACGGGGACCCCAGGCACCCACTGCTGTAGCCTCAGGAGAGGCCAGTCTCCATGAAAGTTGCGAGGCACATGTGGGGATTCCTCCCAATACGTCGCCCAGTCCTCAGTGCTCCTCTGGTGCTGAGGCCGGAGGGGGTGCTTGACTTGCCCATGCTGACATAGGTCTTGGGGTATCCCTGGAGTCCCCATAGGGGAGTCAGTCCTCGTCTCGCCTGGGGACGTGCACAACCGCTGTGTCCCCAACTGCAGCAACAGTGTCCGGGTCCCTGTCGAGTGGCTACAGGGATCAGTGGCTTTACCTCGAGGTACCCCAGGGCTATCACACGTTCCAGTTTACCGGAGATGAGCCTCAGGGTTACAGTCGAGGTACTGCAGGACAGTCGATTCATCTGGAGTGGGCTAGGAATTTGGGGGTCTTGTGGAAATGTGACCTGACGCCTGAGGCTTCTCTGGACTCGCCTGGTGTGAGTGCCTCCTCTTGGGATGCGACGGGAGAGCCGGGAACCCTTTCTCTATGGAGTAGGGAAAGGGCCCCTCATCTGGAGCTGAGCATGGGAAAATGGAACTCCTCTTGAGTCACCGCGGGATCCTCAGCAGTCCTCTGGAGTGGGGACGAGTAGGGCGAGGAACTTCCTGGGTTACAGCAAGGGTGTGAAAGAGCATTTCGAGGTCCAAGAGGGAATTGCTGATTTCCCCCGGGACACCACAGTGGACAATGGCCTCAGTCTGCCTGCAAGGGTGAAGCTTCTGGTTATTCTCGAGTTGCGTCAGGGTCCTCTCGAGTTACGACTGTGACACCAGGAACCCGCCCCTTGGCCTCAGGGAGGCTAGTCTCCGTGCGAGTTGTGAGGCACCTCTGGGGATTCCTCGAGAAGTCACTGGGTCCTCAGTCCTCATCTGGTGCTGAGGCCAGAGCCTGAGCTTGCCTCGCCCATGCCAACATAGGTCTAGGGGATCCCATGGAGCCCATATAGGGGAGTCAGGCCTCGTCTCGCCTGGGGACATGCATAGCCGCTTTCACCCCACCTGAAGCAACAGTGTCTGTGTCTCTGTCGAGCGGATACAGGGATCAGTGACTTGACCTCGAGGTACCCCAGGGCTGTCACAGGTGCCAATGTGCTGGAATCGAGCCTCGGGTTGACAGTCGAGGCAGTGCAGGGCAGTCAGATTCATCTGGAGCGGACTAGTATTTGTGGGTCTTGTGGAAATATGACGTGACGCCTGAGGCTTTTCTGGACTCACCTGGTGTGAGTGCCTCCTCATGAGATGCAAGGGAACACCGCAAAACCTTTCCCGACAGAACAGGGAAAGGGCACCTCAATTGGTGCTCAGCAGGGGAAACCGGGGCTCCTCTTGAGTTGAGGTGGGACTCTCAGATTTCCTATCAAATGGGGATGGTTAGGGTGGGGACTTCCTAGGTCACAACAAGGGTATGAAGGAGAATTTTGAGGTCAACGAGGGACGTGGTGAATTCCCCTGAGATGCCATTGTGGACAAGGGCCACCCCACTCCTGCAGGGGAGAAGCTTCCGGTTTTCTCAAGTTGTGACGGGGTCCTCTGGACTTACGACGAGGACCCCAGGGACCCGCCCCTGTATCCTCAGGAGAGGCCATTCTCAGTGAGAGTTGTGAGGCGCCTCTGGGGATTCCTCCCCAGTCATCACCAGGTCCTCAGTCTTTGACTGGTGCTGAGGTCGGAGCCTGAGATTTCGTCACTCATGATTTCATAGGTCTTGAGATTACTCTGGAGCCACCAGAGGGGAGTCAGGCCTCTTCTCGCCTGGAGACTTGCATGGCCTCCTTCTTCCCCAACTGCATCGGCAGGGTCCGGCTCCCCATAAAGCGGACACAGGGATCTGTGGCTTGACATTGAGGTACTCCAGGGCTGCCTCACATGCCAGTGTGTTGGGAGTTGATCCTTGGGTAACAGTCGAGATATTGCAGGGCAGTCATGTTCATCTGAAGTGGACGAGGCATTTGGGGATCTTGGGGAGTGGTGGTCGGATACTTGAGGCTCCTCCTGACACTCCTGATTCGAGGCCACCTCTTGGGATGTGAGGGGAGCCCTGGAAAACCTTTCCCAATGGAGCAGGGAAAGGACCCTTCATCTGGAGCTCAGCAGGGGAAAACGGGGCTCCTCCTGAGTCGCGGCGGGACCCTCGGAGTTTCTCTCGAGTGGGGCCGGTTGGGGCAGGGAACTTCTTAGGTCACAACAGGGGTATGAAGGAGCCTGTCTAGGTCCAAGAGGGAAGGGGTGATTTCCCTGAGATGCTGGAGCGGATAAGGTACTCACCCTCCCTGCAGGAGAGAAGCTTCTGGTTTTTCTCGAGTTGTGGCCGGGTCCTTTCAAGTTACGAAGGGGACCCCAGGGACCTGCCGCTGTGGCCTCAGAAGAGGGCAGTCTCCATGCAAGTTGAGAGGCACCTGTGGGGATTCCTCCCGAGACGTCGCCGGGTCCTCAGTCCTCAACTGGTGCTGAGGTTGGAGCCTGTGCTTGACTCCCCAATGCTGACATAGGTCTTAGGGTACCCAAGGGGAGTCAGGTCTCGTCTCGCCTGGGGACGTGCACAGGCGCTTTCCTCCCCAACTGCAGCAACAGTGTCCTGGCCCCTGTCGAGCAGATACAGGGATCAGTGGCTTGACCTCGAGGTACCCCAGGGCTATCACACTTGCCAGTGTGCCAGTCGAGCCTCGGGGTGACAGTCGAGGCAGTGCAGGACAGTCAGATTCATCTGGAGGGGAATAGGCATTTGGGGATCTTGTGGAAATGTGACCTGACGCCTGAGGCTTCTCTCTACTCGCCTGGTGTGAGTGCCTCCTCTTGGGATGCGAGAGGAGAGCTGGGAACCCTTTCCCGATGGAGCAGGGAAAGGGTCCCTCATCTGGAGCTGAGCATGGGAAAATGGAGCTCCTGTTGAGTCGCGGCGGGAACCTCGGTGGTCTTCTCGAGTGGGGATTTGTGGGACGGAGAACTTCTTGGGTCACAGCAAGGGTGTCAAAGAGCATTTTGAGGTCCAAGAGGGAACGGGTGATATTCCCCAGGATGCTGCAGTGGACAAGGGGTTCACTCCGCCTTCAAGGATGAAGCTTCTGGTTTTTCTCAAGTTGTGGCGGGGTCCTCTCGAGTTATGATGGGGACCACAGGGATCCGCACCTTGGACCCCAAGATAGGCCAGTCTCTGTGCGAGGGCCAAGGCACATCTGGGGATTCCTCCCCAGTGGCGCCAAGTCCTCATTCCCCTTCTGGTGCCGAGGCTGCAGCCTGAGATTGCCTTGCCCGTGGTGACATGTGTATTGGGCTTCCCCTGGAGCCTGAAGAGGGGAGTCAGGCCTCGCCTCCACTGAAGACGTACACGGCCACTTTCCTTCCCCACTGCAGTAAGTGTCCGGGTCCCTGTCATTCAGATACAGGGATCTATGGCTTGCGCTCGAGGTACCCTAGGGCTGTCATACGTGCCAATGTGCCGGAGTCGAGCCTCGGGGATACAGTCGAGGCAGTGCAGGGCAGACAGCTTCATCTGAAGTGGAAGAGGTATTTGGAGGTCTTGGAGAATGGTGGCCCAACCTGTGAGACTCCTCTCGTCTTTCCAGGTGCCGACACCTCCTCTTGGGATGCAAGGGGAACACCATGAAACCTTTCCCGACGGAGCAGGGAAAGGGCCCGTCATCTGGAGCTCAGCAGGGGAAAAAGGGGCTCCGCTTGAATCTTGGCTGGACACTTGGTGTTCCTCTCGAGTGGGGACGGGTGGGGCGGGGAATTTCTTGGGTCACAGCAAGGGTGTGAAGGAGCCTTCGAGGTCCACGAGCGACCAGGTGAATTCCCCTGAGGTGCTGTTGCGGACAAGGGCCACACCCCGCCTGCATGGGAGAAGCTTCCAATTTTTCTCGAGTTGCGTCAGGGTCCTCTCAAGTTATGACGGGGACCCCATGGACACGCCCCTGTATCCTCAGAAGAGGACATTATCAGTGTGAGTTGCAAGGTGCCTCTGAGGATTCTTCCCCAGTCATCACCTAGTTTTCAGTCTTCATCTGGTGCTGAGGCCGGAGCCTGAGCTTTAATCACTGTGCTGACATAGGTCTTGGGGTTCCCCTGGAGCCACCTCAGGGGAGTCAGGCCTCGTCTTGCCCATAGACGTGCAGGGCCGCTTTATTACAGTGTGCAGCAGCCAAGTCCGGCTCTCCTTCATGTGGACAAAGGGATCTGTGGATTGCACTGGAGGTACCCCAGGGATATTATACGTGCCAGGGTGTTGGCAGTTGAGCCTCGGGTAGGATGTTGAGGCAGTGCAGGGCGGTCGGGTTCATCTAGAGTGGAAAAATCGTTTGGGGTTCTTGGGGAAAGGAGACCAGACACCTGAGGCTCCTCTGGACTCACCTGGTGTGAGGGTCTCCTCTTGGGATGTGACGGGAGAGCCGGGAAACCTTTCCCGATGGAGCAGGGAAAGGGCCCCTCATCTGGAGCTGAGCAGGGGAAAATGGAGCTCCTCTTGAGTCGCGGCAGGACCCTCGGCCGTCCTCTGGAGAGGGACGGGTGGGGTGGGGAACTTCTTTGGTCACAGCAACAGTGTGAAGGAGCATTTCGAGTTCCAAGAGGGAACGGGTGATTTCCACCAGGAGGCCACAGTGGACAATGGCCTCATTCTGCCTGCAAGGGAGAAGCTTCTGATTTTTCTTGAGTTGTGGCATGGACCTCTTGAGTTACGACGGGGACCCAGGGAACTGCCCCTGTGGCCTTAGGTGAGGTCAGTCTCCCTGAGAGTTGCCATTCTTTATTCCTCGCCATTTGTCGCTGGGTCCCAGGCCTCATCTGATGCTGAGGCCGCAGCCTAAGCTTGCCCCAGCCATGCTGTCCTAGGTCTGGGGTTTCCCCTGGAGCCCGCACAGGGGAGTCAGGCCTCATCTCGCCTGGAGAAGTGCACGGCCTCTTTCCTCCCCATCTGCAGCAGAAGTGTCCAGCACCCCTTCAAGCGGACACAGGGATCTGTGGCTTGCCCTCGAGGTACCCCAGGGATGTCACAAGTGCCAGTGTGCCAGAGTCAAGCCTCGGAGTGACAGTCGAGGCAGTGCAGGACAGTCAGGTTCTTCTGGAGTGGATGAGGCATTTGGGGGTCTTAGGGAGTGGTTGCCCGAACTGTGAGACTCCTCCCGACTATCCATGTGTTACCACCTCCTCTTGGAATGTAAAGGGAACACCGCAAAACCTTTCCCGACGGAGCAGAGAAAGGGCCCCTCATCTTGAGGTGAGTATGGGAAAATGGAGCTCCTCTTGAGTTGCGGTGGTACCCTTGGCGGTCCTCTTGAGTGCAAACGGGTGGGGCGGGAACTTCTTGGGTCACAGCAAGGGTGTGAAGGAGCCTTTCGTGCTCCAAGAGGGAAGGGGTGATTTCGCCCGAGATGCTGCAGTGGACATGGGACTCACCCTCCCTGCAGGGGGAAGTTTCTGGTTTTTCTCATGTAGCAGCGGGGTCCTCTTGAGTTATGACGGAGACTCCAGGGACCCACTGCTGTGGCCTCAGGAGAGGCCAGACTCCATGCGAATAGTGAGGCACCTCAGGGGATTCCTCACCAGACGTCGCCGGGTCCTCAGTCCTCGTCTGGTGCTGAGGCCCGAGCCTGTGCTTGCATCGCCCATGCTGATATAGGTCTTGGGGTTCCCCTGGAGCCCTCATAGGGGAGTCAGGCCTCATCTCGCCTGGGGATGTGCATAGCCGCTTTTCTCCCCAATTGCAGCAACAGTGTCTGGATCCCTGTCAAGCGGATACAGGGATCAGATGCTTGACCTCGAGGTACCCCAGGGCTATCACAGGTGCTAGTGTGCCGGAGTCGAGCCTTGGGGTGACATTTGAGGCAGTGCAGGGCAGTCAGGTTCATCTCAAATGGACGAGGCATTTGGGGATCTTGGGGAATGGTGGCCCAAGCTGTGAGACTGCTCCCAACTCTTGGACACGTGGGAGCACCTCCTCTTGACATGGGAGGGGAACACCATGAAACATTTCCCGATGGAGCAAGGAAAGGGCCCCTCATCTGGAGCTCAGCATGGGAAAATGGGGCTCCTCTTGAGTCTTGTCGAGACCCTCGGCGTTCCTCTCGAGTGGGGACGGGTGGGGCGGGTAACTTCTTGGATCACAGCAAGGGTGTGAAGGGGCCTTTCGAGGTCCGCAAGGGAAGGGGTGAATTCCCCTGATATACCACATCAGATAAGGGCCTCTCCCCACCTGCAGAGAAGTGTCTGGTTTTTTTTTTTTTTTTTTGAATTGCGGAGGGTTCCTCTCATGTTACGACGGAGACCCAGGGACCCACCCTTGTGGCCCCAGGAGAGGCTAGTCTCCGTGCAAGGGGCAAGGTACATCTGGGGATTCTTCCCCAGTGACACCATGTCCTAAGTCCCATTCTGGTGCTGAGTCTGGAGCCTGAGCTTTCCTCACCCATGCCTACGTAGGTCTTGGGGTTCCCCTAGAGCCCCCTCAGGGGAGTCAGGCCTCATCTCACCCATAGACGTGCAGTGCCACTTTACTCCAGGGTGCAGCAGCCGTGTCCGGGTCTTCGTCTTACGGACAAAGGGATCTGTGGCTTGCCCTCGAGGTACTCCAGGGCTATCACACGTGCCAGTGTGTCAGCACTCGAGACTCGGGGAGGCATTCGAAGTTCTTGGGGAAAGGTGACCAGACACCTGAGGCACCTCTGGACACTCCTGGTTTGAGGGCCTCCTCTTGGGATGCGATGGGAGAGCTGGGAACCATTTCCCAATTGAGCAGGGAACGGGCCCCTCATCTGGAGCTGAGCATGGGAATATGGAGATCCTCTTGAGTCATGGCGGGACCCTCGGCGGCACTCTTGAGTGGGGACTGGTGGGACGGAGAACATCTTGGGTCACAGCAATGGTGTGAAGGAGCATTTAGAGATTCAAGATGGGACGGTTGATTTGTCCCGGGACACCGCAGTGGACAAGGGCCTCACTCCGCCTGCAAGGAAGAAGCGTCTGGTTTTTCTCAAGTTGCGGTGGGGTCCTCTTGAGTTACGGTGGGGAATCTATGAACCCGCCCCTGTGTCCTCAGTAGAGGCCAGACTTCATGCAAATTGCCACTGGGTGTTCCTTCCCAGTTATCGCCGGGTCCCCAGGCCTCGTCTGATGCTGAGGCCTCAGCCTGATCTTGCCTCGCCCATGCTGACCTACATCTTGGGGTTCCCCTGGAGCTCCCATAGGGGAGTCAGGCTCGTCTCACCTGGAGACGTGCATGGCCGCTTTCATCTCCATCTGCAGCATAAGTGTCCAGCACCCCTTTGAGCCCACACAGGGATCTATGGCTTACCCTTGAGGTTCCCCAGGGCTGTGACATACCAGTGTGTATGGAGACAAGTCTTGGGGTGACAGTCGAGGCAGTGCAGGGCAGTGAGGTTTATCAGGAATGGAGGAGGCATTTGGGGGTCTTGGGAGTGATGGACCGACCCCTGAGTCTCGTCCTGTCTCTCCTCGTTCTAGCGCCTCTTCTTGGGATGCCAGGGGAGAGCCGTGAACACTTTCCCGAAGGAGCACGGAAAGGCCCCTTCATCTAGAGCTGAGCAGGGGGAAACGGGGCTCCTCTTGAGTCTTGGCGGGACCCTCGGGGTTCCTTTCCAGTGGGGACGGGTGGGGAGGGGCACTTCTTTGGTCACAACAGGGGTGTGAAGGGCCTTTCGAGGTCTAGGAGGGAAGGGGTGATTTCCCCCGAGATGCCTCCACAGACAAGAGCTTCACTCCACCTGCAGGGGAGAAGTTTCTGGTTTTTCTCAAGTGCCGGGGGGTCCTCTCGAGTTACGACCGGACCCCAAAAACCCGCCCATGTGGCCACAGGAGAGGACAGTCTTGAAAGATTTGTGAGGCGCCTCTGGGGATTCCTCCCCAGTCGACACCTGGTCCTGAGTCCTGGTCTGGTGCTGAATCTGGAGCCTGAGCTTGCCTCACCCATGCTGACATACGTCTTGCGTTACTGCTGGAGCCCCCATAGGGGAGTCAGGCCTCGTCTCACCTGGAGACGTTCACGGCCACTATCCTCCCCAACTGCAGCAACAGTGACCGGGTCCCTGTCGAGCGGACACAGGGATCTGTGGCTTGCCACCAAGGTACCCCAGGGCTATCCCAAGTGCCAGTGTGCCGGAGTCGATCCTTGGGGTGTCATTCGTGGCAGTGTAAGGCAGTCAGTTTCATCTGGAGTGGACGAGGCATTTGGGGGTCTTCGGAAATGGTGGCCCAATCTGTGAGACTCCTTCCGACTCTCCAGGTGTGAGCACCTCCTCTTGGGATGCTAGGGGAACACCGTGAATCCTTTCCCCATGGAGCAGGGAAAGGG
>SJYW01030898.1:0-12429 GCA_006410735.1 Raphicerus campestris | reverse complement strand
CGCAAGTCAAAGGAATGACAGATGGAGTCCACTCCACTTTCCCCTACAGTGTTCCCAACCCAAAGAGATCACAAGGCCTTACTTCTTATAAACTTGACCCCTATAACCTTTGCTAACCTGTCTCAACAGAGAATCAATCCCTCATGAGGAAAGAGGCAGGTTTATCTGTGCACAGGGCTGACATTTACCAAAATCAAAGCGGGAAAAAAAAAAGCAAAAGACAGCATGCTGTCTCAAAGGATGGTGGCCATGGTGTCACCTTGGGACACCTTCCCTGGGAGCTCCCCTTCCACCTTCCAGAGCAGAGGCAGGCTCTGCAGACGGCAGACGCCTGGCCAAACCCTCTGTGGCTGTGGGTGGGAAACCCATACAAGCATTCTCTGCAATGCAGGATTCGGTCCAACTCATGACGGTTGCCAAATTCTTGATGAGAAATGAAAATGCCTACATACTTGAACTTTAACACAGAAAGGCCCTGACATATTCTCCATGTCCTCCTTTCTCCACTGAAGGCAGGCCGTGAATGCGCAGTGGTGCACATCAAGCGGTTACTGACTGCAACGCAAGAACAGGACAAACTGAAATGAACAGGTCTCCCACAGTCAGGCTGAGACTGTGTACTTCTCCTGCCTCAGAGACGCAGGAAACCAGAGCTGACCCGCACAGTAGGAGGGGAGACGGCTTCCCGCTCTCCAGATGCTCAGCCAACACCATGGAATGTTCTGCCACCGTCTACTTTCCTGTGCTGAGCCCTGAGGTCATTTTCAGGTTGAACCAACAGTCCTGGGATTTGGAGGTGCAGCGTGTACAGATCACACAATGCAGTGTGTCCCCCAGAGATTATGTTCTGAGTGTGGGGATACCTGGGGCTGATCCTCCAGGTGGGCCGGTGCTATCAGTACCCCTTGAGAGTCTCTGCTCCTCAGACACGTGGTAATCATGTGAGCCTTCAACTCCTGCCTCTATGCATGTGTGAACACACCAAATTCTCCTGGCATGAGAGTGGTCACCAGCGCATCTCACTCAACGTTCACAACTACCATGTCACCTGGTTCAGGTTAGGGTTAGGGTTAGGGTTAGGGTTCCCCTAACCTCTATGGGGAATGAATGAGGGCATGAGTGAACACTGGTAACAAGTCATAGCCAAGGGTGCTGGATAACCCATGGTACCTGACCCCAGTCTTAACCTTATTCAGTTCAGTTCAGTTCAATTCAGCCACTCAGTCATGTCTGACTCTTTGCGACCCCACAGACTGCAGCACGCCAGGCTTCCCTGTCCATCACCAGCTCCTGGAGCTTGCTCAAACTCATGTCCATTGAGTCAGTGATGCCATCCAACCATCTCATCCTCTGTCCTCCCCTTCTCCTCCTGCCCTCAATCTTTCCCAGCATCAGGGTTTTTTCAAATGAGTCAGTTCTTCGCATCAGGTGGCCAAAGCATTGTAATTTCATCTTTAGCATCAGTCCTTCCAATGAATATTCAGGACTGACTGGTTGGATCTCCTTGGAGTCCAAGGGACTCTCAAGAGTCTTCTCCAACACCACAGTTCAAAAACATCAATTTTTTGACATTCAGCTTTCTTTATAGTCCAACTCTCATACCCATACATGACTACTGGAAAAACCATGGCTCTGGCTAGACAGACCTTTGACTAGACGGTTTATTCTAGAATGGGTTTACTCAATGGACACAGATATTATGGGCTGAATTCTGTGACCCCAAGATTCATCTGTTGAAGTCTTAAAGTTGGTGAGGGTAGTCAGGTTATACAAGTGAGCCCTAATTCAATCTGACTGGGGTCCTTTTAAGAAGAGACTAGGACCCAGACACATGCAGAGGGAAGATGGCATGAGGGCCTGGGGAGAAGAGAGCCATCTGCACGCCAAGGAGAGAGACCCCTGGAGAAATCAGCGCTGCTGACACCTCGACCTCTGCCTTTCAGCCCCCAGCGCTGTGATGGAATTCGTGTCTGATGTTTGAGCCCCCAGTCTGTGGCACTTCGTCATGACAGCCCTAGGAAACTAATACAAGAGGCTAGAGCCACCGTGAGGCTTCACAGAGATCAACAACTGAACTAAACCTCCTGGGCAATGAAGCAAGGAAAAATTACTCCGTGGGATGGAAAATTACCCATTTCCAGCTGTAACCCATATCACCCTTCCCCCGTCTGATAATGCTGCAAAAAAAAATAGTGCAGAGTGTACAAAAATGAACTGTAAACACAGGAAGTATAAATCAAATAATAATTCAATCCAAAAATACTCCATGTTAAGAATGGACAGAGGTGCAGGAAGGGGCTGGTTTTATCAAGTTAAGCATTTCCTGTGATGAGATCTGGGAGATCCTATCCTATTTGCCCCCATTGCCAATGGAAACAAAAATTCATGGAAAGGGTGGCTTCAGGGCAGGAAACATTCCCCTCAAGAGAGCCCCAGGCAACAGAACACCTGAATGTCAGACCTCTCAGCTTCCTGCAGCATCACTCTCGCTCATCCAAGCCAGGCTGTCCCCTCACACAAGCAGCAGCCTTCAGGGCATGCTAGAACCTGCCCAAGGACTCCCACCCTTGGGGCGGGCTCCAGGCAATAAGGTGGGGACAATGGCACTCTAGGCTCACAGCCAGGGTGAGCTGCCATCCTTGAGAAGCACAGTGACTGGCTCCGGAGAGGCTGGGACAAGTCAACCACCCACCTCAAGGGCTCGGCATCCATCTATGAGAGATCATCAAATGTGGCCTAAGCGAGGCAGAGCCATGTGTCCAGTGTGGATGACATGGGTGGGCGGCATCCACAAGACCTGCAGAAAAGGGCTGTGGGGCCGTGTGCAGAATAAGACTGATAATCCAGCATCTGTGGGGCTAAGTGATCGAAGAGTAGTAAACCAAGGGGCTCCTAGGCCATCTACAGGAGCCTGGACCCTCTCTTGCCACTGTGGGGAGGATGCTGGGCCCAGGCAGTGGAACACTGTGCTCAGGTGGGGTCACGCTGTGAGGCGTGACCTGCGGGCTCAGGGACACAAGCAGTCCTGGGATTTATTTAGGACACATCTGGGCAAAGGAGCTGTATGACTGATGAGATGTAGGGCAAGGAGATGCTGAGAGGAAGCTCCCATTTGGGGTCTGGGGAATGGGGGGATGGTTCTAGGAAGCATCGAATGGATTCCAGGGGGGCTGGACCCAAGACAGAAGCAAGTAAGAGGCAGCCTGGACTCCTCAGAGCAGTTGCTCCTGCCAGAAGGAGCAGCACTTGCGAAAGGGAGGCTGCCCAGAGGACAGCAAACCGGCCAGGAGCCATGGACCACCCGGAGACGAGGGGCTGCAGGCGGAGCTGAGGGAAGAGGAGGCCCCAGGCAGAGCAAGCAGCCACATGATGGCGAATACCAGGGAGACGGTCACTGGGGGGTGGGGGAGGGAGGAGGGCAGACTGCAGGGGCTGCTGAGCCTGAACTGTCCTTTCCTAAAACCCAGGCTAGAAAGCAGAAGGCAGAGGCAGGGTGCTCTCAGGGAATGAGGCGTCTGACCCAGCGGAGAGGCGCCAGGTCTCCCTCCCCAGCTCCTCTGAGCAAGGTGCGGCCCACATGCTCTGAGGACCATGCCGGGCTTCTTGCCATTCCTCCCACTCGGGCCGGTGCTGCACCCACCTCTGTTCTACCACGACTGGTGGGGAGGGCCCCCTCCCCTTGAAGACCCTGCGTGCAGGCCATGAGCTCCCAGCCCCGTAAGAGGAAGGCTCCAGTCTGATGGCTGTAAACTGACTGTGCCCAGGCACACCGGTGGCCACCCTACATCTCCACTCAGGCCTCACTTGGGCCCAGAAGTCTCAGGCAGGTGCTCCCCAAACCCTCGCTGGCCCAACACCTTCACCTACAGCTGGTGCTTCAGAAGTGCCCCACTGGGCACTGAGCAGACTCCTCAGCGTGCACTGGAAATGAAACTTCTTGAGAAGGGCCTAATAATCACACTTTCGGACTTCTTGCAAAGAGGTAGCAAAGGCACAGGGAAGGGCAGGTCGGCGAGTCCCCGCAGCCACTGGATGGAAGCCACTTACCAATGTACCTGAAAAGAGCCATAAGCCAAGCACACGCGGCAACAGGCACCTTTCATGCGGCCGTGTGTGTGCCCCAGGCACCACCTTTCATCTGGAGACAGTGCAGGAGACAGCGTCCCAAACTCACAGGCGGGAGCCTTCCTGCTGCGGCTTCAACAAGTGCGCCGCGTGCCCAGGGATGGCTCCTGGCACCATACCCACGCCAGCTCACGGGAACCAAGTCCAAGCACGTCTGCCACCACCTCCTTCACCCATCTGCTCCCCTTTCCCGCCCTGCCCATTCCCAGACCTGCCTCCCAGATACCAAGGGCCAAACCACAACCTCCCACCCAGGTCCCCTCAGAAAGACCCCACCCGCCTGCTCAGACTGCATTCCAGCACGTGATGTTTTCTCAGACACCTTGGTCCGGGGTGGCGGGCTGGCTGCAGGGGCCCCGTTGCCCTAGGACAGCAGGGAGACTCGTGGGGGTGAGGTCTGCTAAGGAGGGGGTCCTCCAGGAGTGCAGGTGGTGGCCCCACCAGTGGGTGCTCGATCATACTACGTAGCCTTCACACCCGGCCAGCTGCCGCAGTTCAGTCTCACCCTCATGAAGCCCACTTACGGGCCTCAGGCAGCAGAAGAGGGTGCAAGCTTGGGTAAGGACCTGTCTGAGGCCACCCAGGCCCATTAAGCTGAAGATCTGGTGGGAGCCCAGGCATGGGACTCAGGCCCATCCTCTGCTTGATGCCCTTGGGCCCTACTGATCTGCTGTTGCTCATACAGAGCTGCAGGGCTTCCTTCCTTCCGCTGGAGACCAGGCATGTTCTCCTCCCATCCTTGCTACTCCTCTAAGCAAGAGTCCTAGAAGGCTTACCCTTAAGAGGTGATTCAGTGCATTTTCAGGACACACAGAAGAGCACAATCTGGCTTCAACCTCCCGAGACAACTAACTTCCACAAGGGTATCCTCAAGGCCTGGGGACTGCTGCACCCCCAAGCCAGGGCCTCACACCCAACTCCGAGAGCACTTCTACCTGAACCTCCCCCTCCCGGTCGGCCGGCCTCAGCCATCAGGACCCACTCTGCGGTACTACTGGATCCCCCTCCTGATATCCATTCACCCAACCAGGCTCCTCCAGGGCAAAGATGTCCCTCTGTCCCACCCTTCCTTCCTGTGCTAGGGCCCAACTCGGAAAGCTCAGAATACTCAAAAAAGGATCGCTGGACAAATAAATTGATGGTACACAAGGAAGGGGGAAGGCAAGAGACGGTGGGAGGGAGAGGAGGAGGAAGACGGAAAGACGGAGGCAGGAAGGAGGTGGGACGAAGAGTAGAGAGAAGGGGCTGATGCAGTGAATCCCCCACCAGCTTCTACACTGGTTGCCTCAGGAAGACCTGCAGCCAGCAGCCCACATCAGGTGCTCTTTCTGGGAGGAGGAGCCCCACAACCAGGCATGCGAAAACTAATGAGAATCCTATGGGCTTCCCAGGCAGTGCAGTGTTAAAGAAGTCACCTGCCAATACAGGAGACACAAGAGACTGATCTCCTGGGTTGGTAAGATCCCCTAGAGGAGGGCATGGCAACCCACTCCAGTATTCTTGCCTGGAAAGTTTCATGGAGAGAGGAGCCTGACAGGCTGGAGTCCAGGGGGTCACAAAGAACTGGACACAACTGAGCGGCTGAGTGCACGCGCGCACGCACACACACACACGCGCACACACACACACACACATGCACAATGAGAATCCTAGAACACTCTGATTGAGCCACTTAAATAAAAACTCAATTTGTAAACTATCTTATCTTCTTGTCATAGGGTATCCCCCTAGGCCTCAAATAGATTACAGGAGAGCTAGTCTATGCATGTGGGAAGCACATACATGCCTCAAAGTTGTTCATTATTTCAGACAATTTTCTCTTAAATTATTTTAGATGTATGCATTTTTTAATACTCAAGATAGATAAAAGGCAAAGGTGGAAAAGCTAGTCTCCCCCAAGAAGCAGCAGACCCAAGAATCAAAACTACCTGGAGAAATCACTGTTTCACTCATAAGCCAAGCTGCAAGACGCTAGCTGTATCTCCCACTTAGACACTAACAATGAATATTTTATGTCTGTGCCTGCCCCTGGAAGGCCTAGTCATTTTAAGACTGTACATTATGCTCGGGGAACTGGAATCCTGGGAAGAGCAGTGGTTGAGTTAGGACTTTAATTTCAAGGGTGCACATAGCAAGTGGCTCTAACAATTTGCTCTGTTCCTTTTATTAAAACAGGTTTACTCAGAAAATCAACTGATTTCCTTAAGGTAAGGGCTACTTTCCATTCTTCCTACAGGTTTTCGGGGGGTGGGGTCTGACACTACTGCTTTAAGATGAGCTTATTCTTCTCTTTCCAGTGATTCCTGGGAGAGCAGGGGCAAGGCCATGACACTCACCATGATGTCCCCTTTCAGGAGCTGGGCCGGCTCGATGGCGATGTAGAGCCTGCTTTGGTTTTCTGGGCCAACATTGCTTTGGAATAAAGAAGAAGGCACATCATTATACAATTTCATGATTTAATGGGAAGAATACCTTCTGAGAAAAGGAACCCTACAATTGAAATTAGACAAAATATCCTGTTTAGCCCAGGCATCCCAATTCCTTAGACTCTCTCCTATGAAAATGATTCTAAAAGGTATAAAAAAGCAATGGGGCCTGGAAGGGTCCTGAGAGCAATGTCAGTGCCAGTGGTCGCAGGCCACCCCAGGCCCAGGCACGGCAGGGCATGCAGCATGGAGTACTGGGGTTCTGCCGGCACAGCCTCTGTGGTTAGCAGAGGGTGACATGGCCCAAGTGTCCCCGATGCCAGGGTCCAACAAGAGTCCAGACATATGATAACAGTTCGTTTTGAGTGATGACAACACATTTTTTTCCTTTACTCATTTTTCATTAATGTGTATAAAATGCTAATCCAAACTCCCAAAAAAGCAAATCAAATAAGTCTAGAATTAGTACATATTCTGGAAACATCTGCCTGCCCTTTATCTAAACTGCCAAGGGGAGAGAAAGGCAAAACACCATGGTCCTGTTGCAGGCTCCAACATGATTACTTCCACACAGTGCGGGACCCTCTCCCACCCCTGGGTCCCTGTGTCCCTGCGTCTTTGCACAGCCAGCTGGGTGACTCTGGCGGACACTCGCCAGGCAGGGTGATGGGGTACCTGCCCATGGCTCCCCTTCTATCCCCTTCTCTGGGCTCCCCAGATGTCATGCCTCCCACACCTCCCAAGGGAGAAGGAGGCTGGAGCAGCCCCCACACCCCCGGCTCTCCCGCAGTCCCAGGAAAGCAGCCGCACTTACTAGATCCCCGACGTGTACACGGGCTGCATGGCCTGGTAGAGCTTGAGAAAGGGCCGGCACACTGAAACATAGGCAGAGTCGGCTATAAACACGCTGAACTGGGGGCCAGTGCCGAGCGGCACATCTCCAGACCCCACCCTGCAGGAGACACTCACCTCCACCCGAGTCAAAGTTGGGGGTTCCGTGCAAGATGACAAAATGCAGGAACAGGGGCGAGGCATTCATCTTCACCGTTCCAGACAGGAGTCCACTGAGAAACTGCACATACCTGCAAAGGGCAGCAGCTTAGAGCTCCCCAGAGAGCTCAGAGCGCAGGGGGGGTCGGAGGGAAAGGAGGAAATGCACCTGCTTTTTCGGAAGTTTCGGGAGAGGACCCATCCTAACTGCTCACAGCAAGGAGGGGTGTCTGCATGCCAGGGTGTGGCCCATGCCCTGCTGGGCATGGCTAAGCCCACAATCCCACCGAAAGTCTCTGGGCCTTCCACACTGATGTGGCCAGTGATCTGGAAGCACAAGCAAGGGTGCCTCCTGGGCGTGAGCCCCCACACATGGCACCTCCTGCTCTGTACCCCAAGTGCAGGTGACATCACCTCTATCCATGGAACCCAGAGCCGGGCAGGGCTAGGCCACGGGACTGTCACAGTCCCCCACCCAGAATGGGAAAGCAAGAGGCCTGCAGTCATGTGAGCATGCTCTCTGAACCAAACTACACATCAAGGTCCCTCAGTCTAACTCTCGGTCCCACCCACCGCGCTCTCTGCTCACACCAGGAAACCTACAGAAGGCTGGAGTCCACGCGGCTAGCCCACAGGAAGCCTGCGGACACCCCGTCTCACTGTGAGAGGCCGGCCGCCGCCTGAGCCACCCCGCCCTCCCGCCTCCTGTCTCCTCTCTGCCCTTCCTCCTCACCGCCCATCTCAGCGGCGGGATGAGCACGTCTGCAGTGAGCTGGGAGACCTGTCTTCTCTCTCAATACCACGCACAGCCTTGTGTGCCAGGCTGACGCCCGCACCCTGCATGGGTGCTTGACAGTCTAGGGAGAAGATTCTACCCGAGAAGTGCTTCCTCACTGGCTTCTCCCAAGGCACAAGGTGGGAGGGCACACCTACCCAAGAGGGCACAGACCCACCAACCTCGCAGATGCTGCCCGGCCTCAGGCTCCTCTCCCTATCCATGGGCGTGATCCCTGAGCAAACGCAAACCCCACGACATCTAACATCTCTGTACATCTCTAACGCCAGCACGGAGCCACGCAGGCGCAGGAAGGAGGCAGTCGCTGAGTCGCCGGGCTGTGTGGCCAGCACAGTTTCCTCCACGCCCTCCAGCCAGCTCCCGCTAGTCCACTCCTCACAGAGCAGGGACATGCCCACATAAGCACCCTAGGACCGAGCGTTGCTCAGGCTCGGCCGCTTAGGCTAAACACACTCTGGTTTCTCTGACTTACATCACTGAGAATAACGACCTCAAGGTCCATCCACGTTGTTGCAGATGGCAGAATTTCATTATATTTCGTGGCTGAGTAACACTCCATCATGCATTTTTACCACATACTCTTTATTCATTCACCCACTGAGGGATATCTAAATTGTTTCCACATCTTGGCTATTGTGAATAAGAAACATGGGAGTGAAGAGATCTCTTCGAGAGCCTATCTTCATTTCCTTCAGAAATATACCCAGAAGTGGAATTGCTGAATCATATGGTAGTTCTATTTTTTATTTTTTTGAGGAACATTCTACACTCTTTTCAACAGTGGCTGCACCAGTCTACATTCTCACCCATAGTGCACAAAGACTCCCTTTTCTAAAACACTTGTTTTTTCTTGTCTTTTGACCACTGCCTTTTGTAGCAAGTGTGAGGTAATATCTCCTGTGGTATAACAGCATTCATATATGGAATCTAAAAAAACCACATATGCAAAAACAGAGTAAAATNTTTTGAGGAACGTTCTACACTCTTTTCAACGGGGCTGCACCAGTCTACATTCTCACCCATAGTGCACAGAGACTCCCTTTTCTAAAACACTTGTTTTTTCTTGTCTTTTGACCACTGCCTTTTCTAGCAAGTGTGAGGTAATATCTCCCTGTGGTATAACAGCACTCATATATGGAATCTAAAAAAGCCACACATGCAAAAACAGAGTGAAATGGTGGCCACCAGGGGTTGGGGCTTTGGGGACAGAACAGAATTTTTAAAGGGTACAAGCTTACAACAAGCAGTAAATATGCCCTAGAAATATTCTCAGTAAGTATGGGCTTCCTCAGTGTTAGCCATAGAGAATTCACCTGCAATGCAGGAGACGCAAGAGATGCGGGTTCCCTGGAGGAAGCTGTGGCAACTCACTCCAGTATTCTTGCCTGGAGAATCCCATGGACAGAGGAGCCTAGTGAGCCACAGTCCATGGGGTCACAAAAGAGCTGGACACGACTGAAGCGACAGAACACCAGCACGAGCATAGTAAATATAGACACTGTGTATTATATTTATCAAATATATTGTATTTGATAAATATATTTGTATTATATATTTATCTAAAAATATTGTATATATTATATATATAATGTATATATGTATAATATATTTATATATTATATTTGAATAATATATTTGTATAATTATCAAACTTGCTAAGAGATAGAACTTAATTATTCCAACTACTAAAAATAAATTCTGATTATGTAATATGACAGAGGTGCTAATTATGGCTGCAATAGCTATCATACTACAATATAGGAATGCATCAAACTAACATGTCATACAACTTAGGACTTCCCTGGTGGTGCACTGGTTAAGAATCCACCTGCCAATGCAGAGGACATGGGTTCAATCCCAGGTCCCAGAAGAGTCCACATGCCACAGAGCAACTAAGCCTGTGTGCCACAGCTACCGAAGCCCGTGCACTGCAACAAAGAGTAACCCCCATCTGCCGCAACCAGAGAAAGCTTGCACAAAGCAGTAAAGAGTCCAGGCAGTCAGAAGATAAAGTGAATAGGTTGCCACAGACTACCAGGCTGAGCTCCTTAGAGGGATGGGATGGGGTAGGAGGCGGGAGGGAGGTTCCAGAAGGAGGGGACATGTGCATACCTGTGGCTGATTCATGTTGATATATGGCAGAAACCAACATAATATTGTAAAGCAATTACCCTCCGGTTAAAAACAAATTTCAAAATAAATTTTAAAAAACGTCATACACCTTAAATTTACACAATGTCATTAGTCAAGTACATCTAAATTTTTTAAAATATCTAATTTACACCAGCAATTCAGATGCAGTCCATTATTTCAAGCAGTTGAATTTACATGCAAAGCAAACTGAACAACAGGAAATATCCGGTAAATTTTAAAAATAAAAAAACTCTNCATGCCACAGAGCAACTAAGCCTGTGTGCCACAGCTACCGAAGCCCGTGCACTGCAACAAAGAGTAGCCCCCACCTGCCGCAACCAGAGAAAGCTTGCACAAAGCAGTAAAGAGTCCAGGCAGTCAGAAGATAAAGTGAATAGGTTGCCACAGACTACCAGGCTGAGCTCCTTAGAGGGATGGGATCGGGTAGGAGGCGGGAGGGAGGTTCCAGAAGGAGGGGACATGTGCATACCTGTGGCTGATTCATGTTGATATATGGCAGAAACCAACATAATATTGTAAAGCAATTACCCTCCGGTTAAAAACAAATTTCAAAATAAATTTTAAAAAACGTCATACACCTTAAATTTACACAATGTCATTAGTCAAGTACATCTAAATTTTTTAAAATATCTAATTTACACCAGCAATTCAGATGCAGTCCATTATCTCAAGCAGTTGAATTTACATGCAAAGCAAACTGAACAAGAGGAAATATCCGGTAAATTTTAAAAATAAAAAAACTCTACTTAAAAGCCATCCTTTTAGAAAAAAAAAAATGACAGCTTCAACTTAGGTGCCCTTGGTGGTGTTCACATTTTCCTGGTGGCAAAACACTCTTCCCTTTCAAAAGAGGACAAAACCTCACTCACCCAAGCTACAGAGACCATATGGAAGCCCTGGGGGTCCTGAGGCCACGAAGCCAGGCCATGGCTGCAGGGCTCTGAGCACCAGACGGCTCCACAGGCCTTTTCGTTTTATCATCTATTTGAACAACAGATGCCTCGATTCCACTGCGGGCAGACACGGGAATGTTCAGGTGACCTGTGCACCTACCTATATCTAATCACCTAAATGCCATGCACTGCAGATCTGGGTTCACCAGCCCCCTGCTTGTGAGCATATGAAAAGGGATGTTGAACTGGGGCTGGGAATCCGTGCCCACTCTGGACAGCAGTCTCCCCTCTCCCAGGGCTGGGCAGCCCTGGTCACCACGCAACCCGCTTCCTTGGCCTTGTCAGTGGCCCAGCCGCTGTCCTTACTCCATGGGCACCTGGCCGTCTGCTCAGTCTGCACTGACCACTCCAGGCAAGGTGGCTCTTCAGTCTGGACATCTCAGGGATCCACCAAAACACAGACCAGGCGTCACGGAAGGCAGGGGGTGGCCAGTTTCTGCTTCACTCTTTTTCCTTCTTTGTGCTGGAATTTCGTTGTTGCGCGTGGGCTTTCTCAGCAGTGGTGGGCAGGCGCTATTCTTCATTGCGGTGCGTGGGCTTCTCGGTGAGGTGGTCTCTCCTGTTGCAGAGCACAGGCTCTAGGCTCAGGGGCTTTAGTATCACACAGGCTCAGTATTTTGGCTCACGGGCTCTAGAGCATGGCTCAGCAGTTCTGCCACACGGGCTCTCTAACGGTGGCACACAGGCTCAATTGCCCTGCAGCATGTGGAATCTTCCCAGACCAAGGATTAAACCGGTGTCCCTGCACTGGCAGGTGAATTTTCATCCACTGTGCCCCCAGGGAAGTCCCAGATTCACTTTTTGATGCAAACATGGAGGGTCCGCCCCTTGCACTGACACAGCCTGGCCAGCACTGCCGCCCAGTGGCCAGAGGGAGCGTGAGACGGTGCTTCTTTGAGGAGCAGTGTCAACATCACCAAAGAAGTAGGAGCTGGAAGACCAGGGCTCACATTTACACAGGGTTAGAGACAGAGGGGAGGAAGGC
>SJYW01030894.1:0-19908 GCA_006410735.1 Raphicerus campestris | reverse complement strand
GTGGTCTGGTATTCCCATCTCTCTCAGAATTTTCCACAGTTTATTGTGATCCACATAGTCAAAGGCTTTGGCATAGTCAATGAAGCAGAAGTAGATGGTTTTCTGGGACTCTCTTGCTTTTTCCATGATCCAGTGGATGTTGGCAATTTGATCTCTGGTTCCTCTGCCTTTTCTAAAACCAGCTTGAACATCAGGAAGTTTACGGTTCACGTATTGCTGAAGCCTGGCTTGGAGAATTTTGAGCATTACATTACTAGCATGTAAGATGAGTGTAATTGTGTGGTAGTTTGACAATAAACTATGGAAAATTCTGAGAGAGATGGGAATACCAGACCACCTGACCTGCCTCTTGAGAAATCTGTATGGAGGTCAGGAAGCAACAATTAGAACTGGACATGTAACAACAGACTGGTCCCAAATAGGAAAAGGAGTACGTCAAGGCTGTATATTTTCACCCTGCTTATTTAACTTCTATGCAGAGTACATCATGAGAAGCACTGGACTGGAAGAAGCACAAGCTGGAATCAAGATTGCCAGGAGAAATATCAATAACCTCAGATATGCAGATGACACCACCCTTATGGCAGAAAGTGAAGAGGAACTAAAAAGACTCTTGATGAAGGTGAAAGTGGAGGGTGAAAAAGTTGGCTTAAAGATCAACATTCAGAAAACGAAGACCATGGCATCCGGTCCCATCACTGCATGGGAGATAGATGGGGAAACAGTGGAAACAGTGTCAGACTTTATTTTTTGGGGCTCCAAAATCACTGCAGATGGTGACTGCAGCCATGAAATTAAAAGGCGCTTACTCCTTGGAAGAAGAGTTATGACCAACCTAGATAGCATATTTAAAAGCAGAGACATTACCTTGCTGACTAAGGCCCGTCTAATCAAGGCTATGGTTTTTCCTGTGGTCATGTATGGATGTGAGAGTTGGACTGTGAAGAAGGCTGAGCACCGCCGAAGAATTGATGCTTTTGAACTGTGGTTTTGAAGAAGATTCTTCAGAGTCCCTTGGACTGCAAGGAGATCCACCCAGTCCATTCTGAAGGAGATCAGCCCTGGGATTTCTTTGGAAGGAATGATGCTAAAGCTGAAGCTCCAGTACTTTGGCCACCTCATGCAAAGAGTTGACTCACTGGAAAAGACTTTGATGTTGGGAGGGATTGGGGGCAGGAGGAGAAGGGGACGACCGAGGATGAGATGGCTGGATGGCATCACTGCCTCGATCGACATGAGTCTGAGTGAACTCCGGGAGTTGGTGATGGACAGGGAGGCCTGGCATGCTGCGATTCATGGGGTTACAAAGAGTTGGACATGACTGAGTGACTGAACTGAACTGAACTGATGGTCCCATTGTCATTTACTTCGTTGTTTTGGGTTCAAGTTTATATACCTTTCTGTGTTTCCTGTCTAGAGAAGATCCTTTAGCATTTGTTGAAGAGCTGGTTTGGTGGTGCTGAATTCTCTCAGCTTTTGATTGTCTGTAAAGCTTTTGATTTGTCCTTCATAGTTGAATGACATCCTTGCTGCATATAGTAATCTGGGTTGTAGGTTTTTTTCTTTCATCACTTTAAGTATGTCCTGCCATTCCCTTCTGGCCTGAAGAGTTTTTATTGAAAGATCAGCTGTTATCCTTATGGGGATCCTCTTGTGTGTTATTTGTTGCTTTTCCCTGGCTGCTTTTTAATATTTGCTCTTTGTGTTTGATCTTCATTAATTTGATTAATATGTGTCTTGGGGTGTTTTGCCTTGGATGTATCCTGTTTGGGACTGTCTGTGTTTCTTGTACTTGGGTGGCTATTTCCTTCTCCATTTTAGGGAAGTTTTCAACTATTATCTTCTCAAGTATTTTCTCGCGTCCTTTTTGTCTTTTTCTTCTGGGACGCCCATGATTCAAATGTTGGGGCGTTTAACATTGTTCCAGAGGTCTCTGAGGTTGTCCTCATTTCTTTTAATTCTCTTTTCTTTTTTCCTCTCTGCCTCATTTATTTCCACCATTCTGTCTTCTGCCTCACTTTTCCTCCAGCATGCTTTTGATCTCAGTTATTGCATTATTCATTATTGATTGACCCTTCTTTATTTCTTCTATGTCCTTGTTAAACATTTCTTGCATTTTCTCAATCCTTATCTCTAGTCTACTTATATGTAACTCCATTTTGTTTTCAAAATTTTGGATCATCTTTACTATCATTATTCTGAATTATTTTTCAGGTAGACTCCCTATATCCTCCTCTTTTGTTTAGTTTGGTGGGCAATTATCATGTTCCTTTACCTGCTGAATATTTTTCTGCCTTTTCATTTTGTTTAAATTGCTGTGTTATGGTGCCCTTTCTGTAGGCTGGAAATTCCTAGTTCCTCTTTACTGTGGATCTTGCTCCTTTTTGGTAGGGTTGGACTTGTGACTTGTCAAGGTTCCCTGCTTAGGGGAGCCTGAGTCTGTGTTCTTGTGAGTGGAACTGGATCTCTTCTCTCTGAAGTGAAATGAAGTGTCCAATAGTGAGTTTTGGGTGTCTGTAGGTTTGGCGTGGCTTTGGGCAGCCTATCTTTTAATGCTTAGGGCCGTGTTCCTTATTGCTGGAGAATTAGCGTGGTATTTCTTGCTCTGGAACTTGCTGGCTCATGGGTGGAGCCCTTGTCTATTAATGTTCCCTGGAATCAGGAGTTTTCTGATTCCATCCATTTAGCACAGATGATCAAACATCTAGGTTAATGGTGAAACAGTTCTCCACAGTGAGGGACACCCAGAGTGGTTCACAGAGTTACATGGAGAAGAGAAGAGGGAGGAGGGACATAGAGGTGACCAGGAGGAGATGAGGGGAAGTCAAAAGAGGAGACCAATCTAGCCAGTAATCAGTTCCCTAAGTGTTCTCCATAGCCTGGAACACCCAGAGAGATTCACAGAGTTAAATAGAGAAGAGAAGGGGGATGGAGGAGATAGAGGTGACCTGAGGGAGAAAAGGGAGAGTCAAAAGGGAGTCAAAAGGAACATCTAACAACCTAGTTATCAGTCAGCAGCCGAATGGATAAGAAAGCCGTGGTACATATATAAAATGGAGTATTACTCAGCCATTAAAAAGAATACATTTGAATCAGTTCTAATGAGGTGAATGAAACTGGAGCCTATTATACAGAGTGAAGTAAGCCAGAAAGAAAAACACCAATACAGTATACTAACACATATATATGGGATTTAGAAAGATGGTAATGATAACTGTATATGTGAGATAGCAAAAGAGATACAGATGTATAGAATAGTCTTTTGGACTCTGTGGGAGAGGGCAAGAGTGGGATGATTTGGGAGACTGGCACTGAAACATGTATATTATCACATGTGAAATGAGTTGCCAGTCCAGGTTTAATGCATGAGACAGGGTGTTCAGGCCTGGTGCGCTGGGATGACCAAGGGGGATGGAATGGGGAGGGGAGGAAGGTAGGAGGGGGGTTGAGGATGGGGAACACATGTACACCTATGGCTGATTCATGTCAGTGTATGGCAAAACCACTATAATATTGTAATTAGCCTCTAATTAAAATAAATAAATTTATATTAAAAAGGAAAATAGGGTCTTTTTTTGCAAGGTAATAGTAGATTATAAAAATGAAAATTAAAGGAGTAATAAAAAGCTTAAATTAAAAATATTAAAAAGTGATAATTGTAAAAATATATCTAGGAATTTCTCTCCAGCTCTTGTGGACAGCATGGGGTCAGTTCAGTTTCAGATAGTTCCTTGTTTCAGCTTATACTTCTTCTCAAGGTCTATAGGCTCCTTCCAGTGCTTAGTCAGTGTTAACTACAGTTTTAACCTGTTGCACCTGTCACTTGCCGAGCAGTTCCCTCTTCATTTTGGCTTTCTCTGTTTGCAAGTCTCTTCAGTGTCTTATTTCCACCCTGACACAAGGGGGCGAAGGTGGTCACTTATGTAGGCTCACTTGCTCAGCTGTGTTGTAGGGAGGGAGGGACACTGCGAACAAATATCATTGGTGTGTATGGGGAGTGCTTGCAGTATATGGACCACGCTGGGTTTGCCCCAGCTCAAGGCAGCGTATGCTTTCCTTGTCCTCATTGTTCAGGCTCCAGAGTGCTCTGCAGGGGCACCATCCAAAGTGGGCCTTGGGTTGTGTGTACTTTCCAGGTCTAAGCTGCTCAGGTTCAGGTTCTTGGGTACTCCACAAAGGCACAGACTTGGTTGGGCATGCGTTTTGTGCCCTTCACAGATCCGAGCAGCTTAGGTGACCAGGTGCTTGGCAAGCACACTGTCCCAGGTGTGTGGTGCATCTTATCACCTCCCCAGTCCTGGCTGCTCGGTTTCCTGGGTGCACCGTGAGAACACCATCTCAGGTGAGCCGCATGTCTCCTCTGGGGAGCTGATCTCGGGCTGTGACCCTCCTGGCGGGATGTCAACCATCCAGGATCCCAGGAAGACGTGGTTAGCAACTGGGAGCCTGCTCACATTTTGGTGGAAGATGCTGTCTCTGGGGCTGAGATTGCCCCTGCCCTCCAACTCTGGCTTTCTGCCTCTGGCAGGTGGAGGAGCCAGTCTGCAGCCAGCTAGCTCTCCTTTGGTATTCACTCAGTCCTTTGTTCTGTGAGCAGGCCAGGCTGCACATTAGAGCCTTTCATGGGAAAGTTCTCTCTTTTTTTTTTTCTCTCCAGCGATCTCACAGTTTGGGTTGCTGTCTCACGTTAGTTCCCTCTGATTGTCCTCAGGGCATTCAGGCCTGGTCCTTACAATAAGCACCAATGATGCAGTGTGCGCCTCCGTGTTCAGCCCTGCTCGCTGGTGGTGGATGCAAGCATCTGGGCTACTTTTCCTCTGGGAGTTGCGGTTAGGTGTGTATTTTGTGGGTTTTTATTTTCCCCCTCCCAGTTTTGTTGCCCTCTGAGATTTCAAAACTCCCCATAGACCCGCCTGTAAGAGGGTTTCCTACTGTGTGGAAACTTCTCCTTCACCACTCTCTCCCCAGGACAGGTCTCCATCCCAAACTCCTTTGTCTCTCTTTTTGTCTTTCATATTTTATCCTACCTCCTTTTGAAGACAATGGGCTGCCTTTCTGGGTGCCTGGTGTCCTCTGCCAGTGTTCAGAAGTTGTTTTGTGGAAGTTACTCAGCATTCAAATGATCTTTTGATGAACTTGTGTGGGAGAAAGTGATCTCCCCATCCTATTCTTGGGACCCTCCACCCCCACCTAACTGATCCCTTGCCACTTCTAAATCCATCTTGAACATCTGCAAGTTCTCAGTTCACATACTGTTGAAACATGACTTGAAGGATTTTGAGAATCACCTTCCTAGTGTGTGAAATGAGTGCAATTGTGCACTGGTTTGAACATTCTTTCTAAGGGATGTTGGGTATAAATTCTACTTCATGAAAATTAAATTAACTTGCAATTGATAAGCTACCATATATTTAGGTTTAGAATCTTGACTCCCTTGAAACCAATAGAATTCATTGTTTTTGCTTTGATCTAGGGCCTTACAAAAGTAAAAATCTGCCTGCAGTGCAGGAGACCTGGATTCAATCCCCGGGTCAGGAAGATCCCCTGGAGAAGGAAATGGCAACTCAATCCAGTATTCTTGCCTGGAAAATCCCATGGACAGAGGACCCTGGTGGGCTGCAGTCTATGGGGTACCAAAGAGTTGGGCATGACTGAGCGACTGACACACACACACACACACACATACACACACACACAGAACACTAAGGATAACTAGCTTTATTTTGATAGTTCTTTGTTTGTAATTTTGGGGGTAGGATTTACTTAGTAGAAGATATTGGTGTAAAGACATTAATTAGTAAGGTATGGTCAGTTCTTTCACTCGGTTGGATAAATCAGGCCACTAGTATGGGAGTCCCAGAGAAGGCAATGGCACCCCACTCCAGTACTCTTGCCTGGAAAATCCCATGGACAGAGGAGCCTGGTAGGCTACAGTCCATGGGGTCATGAGGAGTTGGACACAACTGAACAAATTCACCTTCATGCATTGGAAAAGGAAATGACAACCCACTCCAGTGTTCCTGCCTGGAAAATCCCAGGGACTGGGGAGCCTGGTGGGCTGCCATCTATGGGGTTGCATAGAGTTGGACATGACTGAAGCAACTTAACAGCAGCAACAGGATGGGAGTCCATGCTTTGCCAGTTATTTTATGACCATAAGCTAGTTACTCAACACCTGTGAGAGGTGGATCAACTCAACCAATCATGTTAAATATTTTGCCTTACAGTGTTCTTCACTGAATGCTTCCAGCGGGGTGTGATGGAGCTGGCTTGTGTGGGCCTCTGTGTTTCCTGATGCGAACTTGAAACTGGGCACAGTGGGAATATTTACATGACAGGAAACATCAAATGCTACAAACTGGAGTTCTGCTCCCTACACAGCAGGCTGGTTTATGTTCACATGATTGGGTCCATCTTTGAATTTTCTGATCCAGTAATCAATGTTTAACTCTTGTAAGTGATAAAAGAAACAAGACAAAAGAAAATTGACTCTAACATATTTTACTCTATTTATGGTGTTGCTATAGCTTATTAGGACCAAATTGGATAAACAGATTTTTCTTTATGTGTCACTGATTTTTCCAAAAATAGTTTCATTAAAGGAAAATGTTTACTTTCCTAAAACACAAGGATTTGTGTGCTGTTTGACTAGTTTTTTTTTTTTTTTGCATGCAAGAGAAATTCACTCTCTAGAGTAAATGAAAAAAAATTTATTGGGGAAAAAGGGAAACTTAAAGAAAATCAACCATATCTGTGTCACAAAATGTGCAGAGATATGAGCTAATGGGAATGTGGGTATAGATTATACTTGTGGGTGTAAAGTGGGTATAACTCAGACCCCACATCCTTAGATCTGGAGACTATGAAGCTATTTCCCATCTTACTCTTTCCTCTAAATAATGTTTTTTTTCAGTCTCTGATTTTCTTTCCTGTTTTTTTTTTTTTTAAACAACTAGTATATTTATTTCTTTTCTTTAGTTTGTCACATGCACATGGCATGCTGGATTTTAATTCCCCAACCAGGGATTGTATCTGTGTCCTCTGCATTGGGAGCACAGATTCTTATCCAGAGAAGTCTCCTCAGTCTCAGCCTTTCTGTTGATAATGGTACTGTTCTTCCATATCTCTCTGTCATGTTCTCTGTTTATTCATCAAAGCCACCTGACCCCAAATAGATCACTGCAGTCTTTAACTATTCATGTATCCACCATAAATATCCTCTATCTCTGGGTAAGACTTGAATGTGTTTAAATTCTTGGGAGAGAACTGATGATCTCGGTTCAGCTTGTGGCTAAGACTTCCTTGAGTCAGACGCCCACATCTAATTTAATCTGTTGTGGCCACAAGAACAGTGGTCCTGTAATATATATTTGGAGATCCAAGCTCACATTTCAATGAGGCCTGGTGGCTTAGATGGTAATGAATATGCCTGCAATGCAGAAGACCTGGGTTTGATCCTGGATCGGGAAGATCCACTGGAGAAGGCAACCCACTCCAGTATTCTTGCCTGGAGAATACCATGGACAGAGGAACCTGTGATTACAGTCCATGGGGTCACAAAGTGTTAGACATGGCTGAGCAACTAACACACACTGTAGGTAGGGAGCATTTTCTAGAGTAGGGGCCATGGTTTAGGCAGACACCCCTAATTGTGTTTACAATAAATGTTAGATATGCCCTCTTATTGGAAAAGCTGAAATCCTGATTTCGTTTCAGAACACATTAATGGATTAATGTGCTACATTTTTTTCTTTCTATATTTAGTAAGCTATCCAACTACGAAAAGTGACTGATGATAACACTTGGCATTCTTTCCAGCAAATCAAATTGTTAAATGATTTACTAGATTGTCATCACACATAGGAAATGTTTTCCTTTATTGTTTAAAAAAAATACCTTTCATATCCCAGTATTACAAAGTGACCTAATTAACTGAAAAACTATATAATCAGCTCTTTAAAAATCCATAAAGGAAAGCATAATAAGCCTAGTAACCTAAGAAATAATAAAGTATAAATTAATAATACAGAGCACTGAGAAGCATAGTTAATAAACATTATTAGTTCAAAAAATAGAAATTGCATGTTCCTGCTACTAACACATAAATTTTTCAAGTAATAGTTCTTTCTTGCTGATCGAGATATAGTTGGGATTTATTTCTTTGTGGAAGTAAATGTGAAAAACTGTCAACGTTGTCTACATTTTCTCACTTGGGTTTTCATCACTAATATTGTAAAAATATCCTTTTCTTCTTCTAAGAGCTGTTGAGGTGCTTCTCAGAAGAACACACTCAAGAAATTTGGCCACAGGAGATGCTGGAAATGAGAGACAAATATATCCACATGCAGGTTTCTTTCATGGTCTGTCTGTATTAGTCTCAACAGTGCTTTAGTTCAGACTAAATGTCTTCAATCTTTGGGCTTTTAAAATAAAGAAAAACCCCTGCACTGTTGGAAACAGTGTTGCTTCTGGAGAAGGGAGCCCTCTCAGGCGGCTCTTGCATGGACATGGGGCCAGGACAGCAGTGAGAAGCGAGGGGGCCCCTTAAGTGTCAAGACAGTGAACGTGACCCAGAGACAGCACAGCACAGGGCTTCTCTCCCATAGTCTCACTTGGGGCATTCTTGCCTCCACCTGCGTGCTTCCCTGCTCTTTCAAAGTCTGTCCCTCCCATTAGGGCCTGGTGAGACTCTGCGACCCACTGGACTGTAGCCCACCAGCCTCCTCTGTCCATGAGATTCTGCAGGCCAGAATACTAGAAGGGATTGCCATTTCTTTCTGCAGGAGATCTTTCTGACCCAGGGATCGAACCCACATCTCCTACATTGCAGGCAGGCTCTTTACCCTTGAACCACCAGGGAAGCCCCTCAGGGAACCCTGGCTCCCCTCCCTTTGTGGGGAGCACAGAGTGATGCTGTCGATGTTTGACTTGGATTGCTTCCCTCCGAGAGGGAAGATTTCTGAGCATGACATTTCAAGAGAGAGGAGAAGAAATTAGGATACGATATGCAAGAAAGAGCGGTGGAGCTGGATAATATTTCTCTGAGGGGACAATTTGTGTGTTCTTCCAGAGGTGGATTTTCGCCTGGGTGACACAGATGGCTGTCTGGATCCCTGGGCGTGCTCCTCTGCCGCCATCCAGGGATGCTCTGCTCCAGGTGCCGGTGCAGATACTCTTCATTTGGATGGGGGGTGGGGGGATACCATACCTGAGGGAGATGGAGTGTTTCACACCCAGCAGCTGCTGAAGCGGTGGGTGTGAATTTGAGCCCAAGAGACAGACACTCCTTTCATATTTGTTTCTCATTACCGACTTCTAAGGAGTTATCGATACTTTGTATAGAACATCGTCGCTTGCAGCCCAGAATTGATACCTCTGCGAAGAAAGAGTGAAACTGGAACTGGAAAGTTAAGAGGGACCACGATGTCCATAATTTTTAATCTTTCTCCTCTTGGCATTTTCCGAAAAAGGAGGGAGCAAATTAGAAGGGATGTTCAGGTTTTTTTCTTCACTCTGAAAAAATTTACAAACCTGTCAAAGACTCGAATGTATTAAATGAGTCTCTTATTGCTCTCAGTTTCAAGTTGCATGCTTGTAAGACACTTTGATAAAGAAGGAACATGCAGTAAAGGAACTTATCTATGGGAAAGTCAGAATTAGCTGGATAATGTAAGTGAAGTGGGTTGGATGGCGTCTGTTAGGAGAAGCAGACAATGCTGCCACAGTACGTAGTGGGTGCTCTGTAAGCTGGTGTAGAGTCAGAGAAAGCCTCCCCGAGGAAACCATGTTTCACTCGAGGACAGAGGGGCATATTCTTAGAAGAGAGGGCTCCTGTTTGAGTGACATTTGGCATGGGTGACATTTGGGAGCAGAGGATGATGCCTTCAGCCCACTCAGGAAATAGTGGGAGAGGAGGCAGAAGCTGGCTGGGCTTCCATTGAGATGTTTGAATTTTATCCCCTTGACTACTGGGAAGCTTCTGAAGGGATTTAATCAGAGGTGTCACATGCTTGAATTTTAATGTAGAACATCATTCTTGCTGCTGGGTAGGGAATGGCCTGAAGTGAGCCTGAGAGGCTGTTTGAGTGGCTGAGAAAGCCCAGGATGGGAAGGGGTCTGTGCCTGGAGGCTGTGATAGCAATGAGAAGGCAGACAGTGATTTACAAAAGCAGAAAGTTCAAGATTTGGTACAATAGGAGGTGAGGAAGAGGGAGATTGCTTCCAATTTGGCTGGCTGGGCCTGCGCCTGCAGAGAGCAAATAAAGGGGCTTGTCTGTTTTTGTGTGTGTTGCCTCTGCCTGGGAACTTCAGATCATCTTACACATTTCTGTGTTTTCATTGGGAAGTTTAATGAATGGTGAATGATGTAACAGCCCAGTGCTTTCTGGTGCTTTGCATATCTTCATGTCTCTTTGCATCATCCCTGTTGATGGGATAGTTGTAGACAGAGGAAGCAGGTCTAGTCTTTTTTTTGGCCACACCATGTGGTTTGTGAGATCTTAGTTCCCTGACCAGGGTTTGAACATGTGCCCTTAGCACTGAAAACTTTGAGTCCTAACCACTGGATCACCAAGGAATTCCCCAAGGAAGTCTTAAGTAACTTGCTTAAGGTCATTTAAGATTGGTACTAGTGCTAGGGTTAAAGTCAGAGCTGTTGTTATTTTTAGTCAGTAAGTCACGTCCAACTCTTATGCGACCCCAAGGACTGTAGCCCTGTCCATGGGATTTCCCAGGCAGGAATACTGGAATGGGTTGTCATCCTTCTCCAGGGAAACTTCTTGACACAAGGAAGCAGACTGAACTTGCTTCTCCTGTATTGGCTGGCAGGGTCTTTACCACTGAACCACCAGGGAAGCCCCAGAAATCAAGGTTACTTAATGGTAAAGATTTTACTCTTCCCACCACAAAAAGCCCATTCACTATTTAAGGACCCAGAAGAGTCAGACATGACTTGGTGACTAAACAATGACATTGATAGAATCCCTAACTAGTATTTGCATTCATAATCTCATTTGACCCTCACCATCACTCCATTAGATAGGTATCAGCATGTTCCCCAATTTATAGATGAGGCAAATCTGGTTCAAGGAATGTAAATTTTTGCCCAGGTTTCTGTAGTGTAAGGAGACCCTGGAGGTGGTGTTGCTGGGCTCCAGAACTCAGTCTCTCAACAGGGACTTGAACTGCCAACAGTAAGATGTCTCATTATCGCAAGTCACATCTTGTAGTCCATTAGAGCTGTGATGCTTCCTGCTCATTTCAGTCCCCATATCATCCAGCACAGTGCACATGGGGAAGACAATATGGATATGATTGTGTCTAGAAGTGATGTGAAAAGCTGTGTGTGCACATGTGTGTGTGTACATGTAAGAGTGCTTGTTCTAGAGATACAGGAAGGAAGTGAGAAAGTTTCATTCTCAGGGGGCAATCTTTCCTTTATTTCATGCTTTATCAGGGAAATCTCTTGATAATCCCTGCATATGGGTGACGNGTGGTTGTTGTCCTGTCGTCCAGTCATGCCTGACTCTTTGTGATCCCATGGACTGCAGCACGCCAGGCTTCCCTGTCCATCACCATCTCCCAGAGCTTGCTCAAACTCATGTCCATTGAGTCAGTGATGCCATCCAAACATCTCATTCTCTGTGGTCCCCTTCTCCTCCTGCCTTCAATCTTTCCCAGCATCAGGGTCTTTTCCAGTGAGTTGGCTTTGCATATCAAGTGGCCAAAGTATTGGAGTTTCAGCTTTACCATCAGTTCGTCCAATGAATGTTTGGGACTGATCTCATTTAGAATTGACTGGTTTGATCTCTTGCAGTCCAGGGGACTTTCAAGGGTCTTCTCCAACACCACAGTTCAAAAGCATCAGTTCTTCTGTGCTCAGCATTCTTTATGGTCCAACTCTCACATCCATACATGACTACTGGAAACATCATAGCTTTGACTAGATTGACCGTTGTTTGGAAAGTAATGTCTCTTCTTCTTAACATGCTATCTAGGTTGGTCATAGCTTTTCTTCCAAGGAGCAAGAGTCTCTTAATTTCATGACTTCAGTCACCACCTGCAGTGATTTTGGAGCCCAATAAAATAAAGACTGTCACTGTTTCCATTGTTTCCCCATCTATTTGCCATAAAGTGATGGGACTGCATGCCAAGATCTTACTTTTTTGAAAGTTGAGTTTTAAGCTAACTTCTTCACTCTTCTCTTTCACCCTCATCAAGAGACTTTTTAGTTCCTCTTCACTTTATGCCATAAGGGTGGTGTCATTTGTGTATCTGAGGTTATTAATATTCTCCCAGCAATCTTGATTCCAGCTTGTACCTCATCCTGCCTGGCATTTCACATGATACACTCTGCATAGAAGTCAAATAAGCAGGGTGACAATATACAGCCTTGATGTACTCCTTTCTCAATTGGGAACCAGTCCATTGTTCCATATGTGGTTTTAATTGTTGCTTTTTGACCTGCATACAGGTTTCTCAGAAGACAGGTAAGGTGATCTGGTATTCCCATCTCTTTAAGAATTTTCTACAGTTTGTTGTGATCCACACAATTAAATGCTTTAGCATAGTCAGTGAAGGAGTTGTAGACATTTTTCTGGAATTCTCTTGCCTTTTCTATGATCCAGCAGATGTTGGCAATTTGATCTCTGGTTCCTCTGTCGTTTCTAAATCCAGTTTGAACATCTGGAAGTTCTTGGTTCATATACTATTGAAGCCTGGCTTGGAGAATTTTGAGCATTACTTTGCTAATGTGTGAAAGGAGTGCAATTGTGCAGTAGTTTGAACATTCTTCGGCATTGCCTTTTTTGGGATTGGAATGAAAAGTCCTGTGGCCACTGCTGAGTTTTCCAAATTTGCTGGCACACTGAGTGCAGCACTTTCACAGCATCATCTTTTAGGATTTGAAATAGCTCAGCTGGAATTCCATCACGTACTCTAGCTTTGTTTCTAGTGATGCTTTCTAAGGCCCACTTGACTTCCCACTCTGGGATGTCTGGCTCTAGGTGAGTGATCACACTATTGTGGTTATCTGGGTCATGAAGATCTTTTTTGTATAGTTCTTCCATGTATTCTTGCCACCTCTTCTTAATATCTTCTGCTTCTGTTAGGTCCATACCATTTCTGTCCTTGGTTGAGCCCATCTTTGCATGAAATGTTCCCTTGGTATCTCTAATTTTCTTGAAGAAATCTCTAGTCTTTCCCATTCTACTGTTTTTCTCTATTTCTTTGCATTGATCACTTAAGAAGGCTTTCTTATCTCTTCTTACTATTCTTTGGAACTCTGCATTAGACAGATATAGCTTTCCTTTTCTCCTTTGCCTTTCATTTCTCTTCTTTTCTCAGATATTTGTAAGGCTTCCTCAGACAACCATGTTGCCTTTTTGCATTTCTTTTCCTTGGGGATGGTTTGTATCACAGTCTCCTGTACTGCTGGGAGCCAGCATGAGGAACTCCACCCATGGCAAAGGTCATGAGGAAGGCAGCTTCGGCATACGCAAATGTGGGATCAAGCCTCAGGAAACCCCCTGTTCCCGAGCATCTACCCCCAAAACCAGAGTCTACCTACTTTACTGTTTCATGCTCTCACCTACACCTCTGACTTTACGGGGGGCTGTTCCCCACCAGTTCTCTTGGAGAAGGAGTAAACTTGTAGCTCCAGTCAATAAAAATTCCTGGGCGTGACAAGGATGTCTCAGGTCAAACCTCTCTACTGGCAGACTAGCTTGTGTGACAGGATTTTCCATACTCTTGCCACTACACACATGATTGTTTACTACCTCTCAACCATAAACAGCACAGAGAGTTTGGAGTATTTTGAAAATGTTAATTAGCATAGAGCTTTTCTCATTGTCGAGTCAATGATTGCCACCAGGCCTCCATATCCTTAGGCACCTGGGAATATATTAATGTATTTGGAATATAGAAAAGGAAATATAGTAGTTTTGATGTTAGCAATACTAGACTTTTTGAGTTAATGAATTTTCTCTTTTGTTATAGATCACTGTACTTTGTTATAGATCACTGTGTCCTAGCTATGTAAAAATGTAACTTTATCACTATATTAAGACTAAATAGATCTTAAGGAGAACATTGGTGAAGGGTTTTCATTTGTTGGGCTGATGTTTGCTGCTAAATCTCCATATTCCCTGCCCTCATAATGAATATAACTAGCATATAGGAGAAATAAGTATTAAGCTTTAAGAGTAATCATGTTAACCTTAGAGGCTTCCTTGGTGGCTAAGAGGTTAAAGTGTCTGCCTGCAATGTGGGAAACCCAGGTTCAGTCCCTGGATTGGGAAGATCCCCTGGAGAAGGAATGGCAACCCACTCCAGTATTCTTGCCTGGAGAATCCCATGGGCGGAGGAGCCTGGTAGGCTACAGTCCACAGGGTCGCATAAATTCCTTTCTCAGTTGTAACCCACTATACCCTCACCCTATAGGAATGCAACTTTATCTGGTACCTTCAGAGGGTGGCGCCTGGTTTCAGAAAAAATACCCCTGGAAAATAAGTTTTTTGATTATCAGAAAGAAAGGATCATAAAGTGTCAGCAGGCCTCATGGCCAGAAGATGATGTAAAACCCCTAAGACCTTTTTTTTAATATAATTTATATGAAGCACCTGATTTTGATAAAGGTCAGGACTGCTGACCCCCGCATGACTTTAAAATTTCCATTTGTCTCTATGTGTAACAAAAGGTATATAAGCAAACCTAAAAAATAAAGAAATCGGATCAGTTTTCAGTTTCTGGAAAGGCTGATTCCCCTGTATCGTTTCTTTCTTGCTCCCCGTTTTTCTGGCTGAATTCCCATCTGGAGCATGGGTGCTCGCCATGTCTACTTACTTGCCCTGGCTTCTAAGATCCATGATAGAGGGAGCCCAAGGTGGGGCACCCTCCGATATTGAAACAGGCGCCAGTGGCCCAACATAGATGGTGCAAATTCCTTGTCTTGGAGTTTNTTCCCATCTGGAGCATGGGTGCTCGCCATGTCTACTTACTTGCCCTGGCTTCTAAGATCCATGATAGAGGGAGCCCAAGGTGGGGCACCCTCTGATATTGAAACAGGCGCCAGTGGCCCAACACAGATGGTGCAAATTCCTTATCTTGGAGTTTTATTTGTGTCCCACGTAAACCAAGTTATTTAGCATCTTTTTCTCTACTAATATTTCCTACTACACTATCCATTTCTAATCCCTCTATATATCTGTAATTAAATAAGTTGTTTCCTAGGATGCCGATTCCGTCTCCTCTTCAAATTACCCTGGATCCACTGGGGCTGGACCCCGGCACTGTACAGTGTTATGAATCTCCGTCCATAATTTTTTAGGCACTCTTTCTATTAGATCTAATTCTTTGAATCTGTTTGTCACTCCCATTTTATAATGATAAGGGATTTGATTTAGTGTGACCTTTATTAAAAATAGCAAATAATGTTGATGCATTAATATTAACCAATGTGCATGGTTAACATTAAGGTTCATGCTTGGTATCATATGGTTTTGTGGGTTTTGACAAATGCATAATGTCATGTACCCACAATTACAATATTCTTCAGAATAGTTTCACTACCCTCAAAGTTCCCCTGATATACCTATTCATCCCACTCTCCCACCCTAAATCCCAGGCAACCACTGATCTGTTTGCTGTCTTCACAATTTTGCCTTTTCCAGAATGTCATCTAGTTGAAAATGTAAACTATATGGCCTTTTCAAACTAGCCTCTTTCACTTAGCAATATGAATGTAATGTTCCTCCATGCCTTTTTGTGGCTTGATAGCTAGTTACTCTCTATCACTGAATAATATTCCTCTGTTTGGACTGATATGGGGTGTCTGGAGGTCTGCAAGGGGTCAGGCACACACAGGACCCAGGATCTCCCACCGCAGGCCAGAAGGAAAGAGTTCTGGCCACACAACAGTGCCCCTTGGTCCCAGCCTGTGGGCTCCCAAATAACTGCCTTTATGTCTGGTCATGAAATTGAAAGATGCTTGCTTCTTGAAAGAAAAGCTGTGACCAATCTAGACAGCATATTTAAAAAGCAGAGACATTACTTTGCCGACTAATNTAAATAAGTTTTTTCCTAGGATGCTGATTCCGTCTCCTCTTCAAATTACCCTGGATCCACCGGGGCTGGACCCCGGCACTGTACAGTGTTATGAACCTCCGTCCATAACTTTTTAGGCACTCTTTCTATTAGATCTAATTCTTTGAATCTGTTTGTCACTCCCATTTTATAATGGTAAGGGATTTGATTTACTGTGACCTTTATTAAAAATAGCAAATAATGTTGATGCATTAATATTAACCAATGTGCATGGTTAACATTAAGGTTCATGCTTGGTATCATATGGTTTTGTGGGTTTTGACAAATGCATAATGTCATGTACCCACAATTACAATATTCTTCAGAATAGTTTCACTACCCTAAAAGTTCCCCTGCTATACCTATTCATCCCACTCTCCCACCCTAAATCCCAGGCAACCACTGATCTGTTTGCTGTCTTCACAATTTTGCCTTTTCCAGAATGTCATCTAGTTGAAAATGTAAACTATATGGCCTTTTCAAACTAGCCTCTTTCACTTAGCAATATGAATGTAATGTTCCTCCATGCCTTTTTGTGGCTTGATAGCTAGTTACTTTCCATCACTGAATAATATTCCTCTATTTGGACTGATATGGGGTGTCTGGAGGTCTGCAAGGGGTCAGGCACACACAGGACCCAGGATCTCTCACCGCAGGCCAGAAGGAAAGCGTTCTGGCCACACAACAGTGCCCCTTGGTCCCAGCCTGTGGGCCCCCAAATAACTGCCTTTATGTCTGGTCCTGAAATTGAAAGATGCTTGCTTCTTGAAAGAAAAACTGTGACCAACCTAGACAGCATATTTAAAAAGCAGAGACATTACTTTGCCGACTAAGGTCCATCTAGTCAAAGCTGTGGTTTTTCCAGTAGTCATGTATGGCTGTGAGAGTTGGACTATAAAGAAGGCTGAGCACAGAATTGATGCTTTTGAACTGTGGTGTTGGAGAAGACGCTTAAGAGTCCCTTGGATTGTAAGGCGATCCAACCAGTCAATCATAAAGGAAATCAGTCCTGAACATTCACTGGGAGGACTGATGCTGAAGCTGAGGCTCTGATACTTTGGCTACCTGGTGTGAAGAACTGACTCATTGGAAAAGACCCTGATGCTGGGAAAGATTGAAGGTGTGAAGGGAAGGGGACGACAGAAGATGAGATGGTTGGATGGCATCACTGACTCGATGGACAAGTTTGAGCAAGCTCTGGGAGTTGGTGATGGACAGGGAAGCCTGGCATGCTGCAGTCCATAGGATCACAAAGAGTCGGACACGACTGAGCAACTGAACTGAACTGAACTGAATGCCTGGTCTTAGGTTCCCCGATTGTGCTCCCCAAAGGATCTTGGGGCCACCTCTCCACGAGTCTCCGCTGGGTTCAGCCCCTAGGACACCACTTTAGGCAGGGACCAGGCTGGGAGAGCTGAGTGTGCGATGGAGGGTCAGGGAAGGAAGGAGGCTGAGGCAAGGAGGCTGGCGCAGAGCAGGGGGGGGAGGGTCAGGGGAGCTGGGGGAGGAGGGAAGGGAGGAAGGATGCGGAGCGGGCGGGGTTTCAACCCTAAAAGCCCTAGTTCTCAAGCATAGTGCCTCTCTCCCCGCCACGGGCAGTGCTGGTGGCAACTAGAATGGAAAGGTACCTCTTAGACAAGGCTGGGGCCTCGGGGGCTACAGAGTGAACTCAAGGCCCGAGAATGGCCTCCAGTCAGCTTGTGGTGGCTTCATCAGTTTCAGAGGTGGTGAGGAATGGATAGAATTTACAGTAGCTATGGAATGCTTGGGTGTGGTAACACACCTGAAGGTAAGGTATTGAGAAGCTATTATGCAGCAAGGGGGTATAGCTCAGGGGTAGAGCATTTGACTGCAGATCAAGAGGTCCCCGGTTCAAATCCGGGTGCCCCCTGGTAGCTTCCTTTATTGCCAAATGGCTCCCCGACAACAGATTTTTCACAGCCCTGCCACTGCTCTTCCCCAGAACTAGCTGTCTTTCCAAGTGCCTTCTCTCCTGTGTCAGAGTGAAGTGAGGTAGACTGACCTAGTGGCTGTATCCACATCTATCCTTTCTACCCCTGTTGCTGTAATCTACCATGCTTCTTTGCTGCAGAAGCCCGTGTGTTCTGTGTCCCTTTGCTCTGGGCTCTGCTGCCGTTATCAGTCTAGGCCAATCAGGAGACAGAAACTACACAATAATTTAAACAGGGACTTTATTTTATTCTTTAAAGTAAAGAATGATTGTGCTAAAGAACAATTGTGCTATGAAGAGGGAATAACTATAAAGGTGCAAAAGTGAAAGAAAGTGAAAGTGAAGTTGCTCAGTTGTGTCCAACCATGGGATTTTCCAGACAAGTGTCCTGGAGTGGAATGCCATTTCCTTCTCCAGGGGATCTTATTGACCCAGAGATCAAACCTGGGCCTCCCACGTTGAGGGCAGACACTTTTACTGTCTGAGCCACCAGGGAAGCCCCATAAAGGTACAAAGAAAACCCTAAAGGTATCCCCGGGGTGAAGGGCCCAGTCAAGGGCGAATCTGGAAGGGGAACCCTTCACCAAAGATAGGATTCAGACCTCATCGAGGAAGGTGGGGTTGCAGCCCGCTTACCACATTGCCCCAGCTCATGGTTTCCAAGCAAGCAGGAAGCAGCCTTGGGGCTTACCTCCACAGGTAAGCCTTGTGAAGGTGTGAGGTCTGAGCTGTGCAGTGTCCACACTGGGAGGATGTGAAACCAGACTTCTGGGCAGAGGCTGGCTGGCAGGTGCATGGAGGGGGCGAGGGGCTAGCAGGTACAGGAGTGGTCATCCGCTCAGCTGGGGCTGCAAGGTCACCAAGTGATGTCCTTTGGGTGTGTATCTGGGGCAGAGCATCATCAAGTGTCCTTACACACCCACATCACTGCCCAGCTTGCAACAGGAGGGCCAGGGGTGAACACCTGCAGCAGGAACTAGGCAGAGGACCGCTTTCTCCCACAGTGTCCCTCCTGCACCTTCTACTGACAACTGTTGATATTGTGCTCACTTAAAGGAGAAACAAAGAATCCAGTCCATTATCCCACAGCATGTATGGAAGGGTGGATTTGGAGCTGAGAGTCTTGATAACTGGCACATCATGTGTTTTGGCCAAGAAGATGTGGTAGATATGATGCAAGCAGCGCCCCGAGACCTACTTGCAAGGTTGGGTTTGCCCTCTGGCACTTCCGCCCTTACGCTGAGCCAGGCTTACCCTGTAAGCTTCTCGCCTTCAGCCGGGCCCCTGAATGAGCACAACAAGACCCAACCCTGAGCCCAGCTCACTGAGAGGCGCCAAGGCCAGCTGGCCCAGAGCTTGAAGCCCTCTCACCCAGCCCAGCCCAGCCTAGACCACTTGATTCCTGCAAACCCATGGAGGCGACAGCAAATGCTTATTGTGTGTTACTGGTTGGGGGCGGCTTGTTATGCAACATTTTTCTGAATAAGACCAGCCAGTACTGAAATCAGTGTCTCGGAGGAGGCTCTGGCTGTACCCAAAGGTAGAAGGGCACATGGTGGTTTGTTCTGCATACTCATATCTGCTTCCTGTCTTGTCCAGTCTGTGAAAGTAAATGTTTATTGCAGTAAGTCTACTGCAAGTGGTCCACTGCTATAAGTCTGCAGTGTCCTGTCACTGATTCAGACTGTGTGAGGGGTGGATAACACAGATCATGGTGTACATGTGTAGGCACTTCAATCATAGGTTTCCAGGTGCCTCACCCGGACTTAATGCAGATCCTGAACTTTGTCTGATTGAATGAGGCTTTGAGTACTTGGGATAAAGCTGAGTGTATTTTGCATGTGGTAGGGCTGTAACTAATGATGACCGAGAGG
>SJYW01030892.1:503323-518806 GCA_006410735.1 Raphicerus campestris | reverse complement strand
CTTCTTCTTCTTTTCTTCTTCTTCCTCTTTTTCTTCTTTTCAACTTTTTCTTCTTCTTCTCACCTTCTTCTTCTTCTTCTTCTCATCTTTTTCTTCTTTTGAACTTCTTCTTCTTTTTCTCAACTGTTTCTTCTTCTTCTCACCTGATTCATGTTCTTCCTTTTCTTCTTCTTCTTCTTCTCACCTACTTCTTCTAATTCTTCTTCTTCTTCTAATTCTTTTTCTTCTTCTCTTATCACATACTTCTTCTTCTTTTCACCTTCATCTTCTTCTTCTTCTTCTTCTCTTCTGCTTCTCACCTTCTTCTTCTTCTCACCTTTTTCTTCTTCTTCTCACCTTCGTCTTATTATTTTTCTTCTTCTTCTTCTCACCTTCTTCATCATCATCATCTTCTTCTTCTTCTCACATTCTTCTTCTTCTCAACTGCTTATTCTTCTTCTCACCTTCTTCTTCTTTGACTCTAATTTTTACCTTTTATTTATTCTTCTTCCTCTTCTTCTTCTTCTTCCATTTCTTTTTCCTCTACTTCTTCCTCTTCTTCTTTTCTTCTTCTTTTTCCTCTTATTCTTCCCGTTTTTCTTCTTCTCTTTCTTTGTCTTCATCTTCCTCTTCTTCCTCCTCTTCATCATATTTCTCTTCTTCTGATTCCTCTTCTTCTTATACTTCTTCCTCTTCTTCTTCTTCTTCTTCTTTTTCTTCTTCTTCTTCTCAACTTCGTCTTTTTCTTCTCAACTTCTTCTTCTCATCTTCTTCTTCTCCTCAAATTCTTCTTGTTCTTCTCACCTTCTCTTCTTCTTCTCCTTCTTCTTCTCCTCACCTTCTTCTTTTTCTTTTTCTCACCTACTTCTTCTTCATCTTCTTCTTCTTCTCACCTTCTTCTTCTTCTTCTCACCTACTTCTTCTCCTTCTCACCTTCTTCTTCTTCTTACCTTCTTTTTCTTATTTTTCTTCTTCTTCTTCTTCTTCATCATCTTCTTCTTATTCTTCTTCTCACCTTCTTCCTCTTATTCTCGCCTTCTGCATCTCAACTTCTTCTACATTTACTCACCTTCTTCCTGTTCGTCGTCCTTTTCTTCTTCTTCGNCTTTTTTTTATTTTTCTTCTTCTTCTTCTTCTTCATCATCTTCTTCTTATACTTCTTCTCACCTTCTTCCTCTTATTCTCGCCTTCTGCTTGTTCTCAACTTCTTCTACTTTTACTCACCTTCTTCCTGTTCGTCGTCCATTTATTCTTCTTCGTCCTCTTCTTCTTCTTCTTCTTTTTCTTTTCCTTCTCACCTTCTTCTTGTTCTCACCTTCTTCTTCTTCTCACCTTCTCTTCTCTTTTTCTTTTTTTTTCTTCTTCTTCTCACCTTATTTTTCTTCTTCTTTTCTTCTTATCTTCTTCTTCTCCTCACCTTCTTCTTTTTCTTCTCACCTTCTTCTTCTTCTTCTTCTCACCTTCTTCTTCTTCTTCTCACCTTCTTCTTCTNAATGGCAGGAAATTAAACCAGAAGTTGAGTCCCATGAGGAGGCAGATTTGGAGCTTCCAAGCACTGAAAATGACTATGTATCAACTTTGGAGGCTGATGCTGCTGGGGAACCTCAACTGGTTTTTAAAGAAAAAACAGTCACTTCTCTTGGAGTCGTGGCAGATGAAGTGGCACCAGTCTTCAAAAAGAGAAGAAATGAAAATGGAAAGTCTTGAAATTTAAGGCAACGAGGTGATGATCAATAATTATAAGAAAGCTTTTAATGTGTGCTTTGGGGACATAATGGAGACTGTACATCTTTAAAAGCTCCTCTGTGTTTGTTTTACATTATTTAAGTGATAAAAATTTAGACTTACTCTGAATGTATTTTATGTGAATTTAAAATAAATCTTTTTTCATGTGAAAAAATAAAAAATAAAATAAAATCCTAAAAGATGATTCTGTGAAAGTGCTGCACTCATAGGGCCATGGAACTGGAAAAAGTCAGTTTTCATTCCAATCCCAAAGAAAGGCAATGCCAAAGAATGCTCTAACTAGTGCACAACTGCACTCATCTCACACAAATTAGAACTGGACATGGAACAACAGACTGGTTCCAAAGAGGAAAAGGAGTACTTTAAGGCTGTATGTTGTCACCCTACTGATTTAACTTATATGCAGCGTACATCATGAGAAACGCTGGGCTGGATGAAGCACAAGCTGGAATCAAGATTGCCAGGAGAAATATCAATAACCTCAGATATGCAGATGACACCACCCTTATGGCAGAAAGTGAAGAAGAACTAAAGAGCCTCTTGATGAAAGTGAAAGAGAAGAGTCAAAAAGTTGGCTTAAAGCTCAACATTCAGAAAATGAAGATCATGGCATCCAGTCCATCAATTCATGGCAAATAGATGGGGAAAGAGTGGAATGGGGAATAATGGCGGCCTTTATTTTTGGGGCCTCCAAAATCACTGCAGATGGTGATTGCAGCCATGAAGTTAAAGACACTCCTTGGAAGGAAAGTTATCACCAACCTGGACAGGATTAAAAAGCAGAGACATGACTTTGCCAACAAAGTTTCATCTAGTCAAGGTTACGGCTTTTCCAGTAGTCATGTATGGATGTGAGAGTTGGACTATAAAGAAAACTGAGCACCGAAGAATTGATGCTTTTGAACTGTGGCATTGGAGAAGACTCTTGAGAGTCCCTTGGACTGCAAGGAGATCCAACCAGTCCATCCTAAAGGAGGTCAGTCCTGAGTGTTCATTGGAAAGACTGATGTTGAAGCTGAAACTTCAATACTTTGGCCACCTGATGTGAAGAGCTGACTTATTTGAAAGAACCCTGATGCTGGGAAAGATTGAAGGTGGAGGAGAAGGGGACGACAGAGGATGAGATGGTTAGATGGCATCACAGACTCGATGGACATGAATTTGAATAAACTCCAGGAGTTGATGATGGACAGGGAGGCCTGGCGTACTGCAGTCCTTGGGGTCACAAAGAGTCAGATATGACTGAGCGACTGAACTGAACTGAACTGAATCTGTTTTGAACTTATTTTTGTGTATGGTGTTCGAAAGTGTTCTAGTTTCATTCTTTTACAGGTAGTTGACCAGTTTCCCCAGAACCACTTGTTAAAGAGATTGCCTTTTCTCCATTGTATATTTTTCCCTCTTTTGTCAAAGATAAGGTGTCCATAGGTGCGTGGATTTATCTCTGGGCTTTCTATTTTGTTCCACTGATCTGTAGTTCTGACTTTGTGCCACTACAATGCTGTCTTGCTAACTGTGGCTTTGTAATATAGTCCGAAGTCAGGCAGATTGATTCCTCCAATTCCATTCTTCCTTCTCAAGATTACCTTGGCTATTCTAGGTTTTTTGTGTTTCCATACAAATTGTGAGATTGTTTGTTCTAGTTCTGTGAAAAATAACATTGGTAGCTTGATAGGGATTACATTGAATCTATAGATTGCTTTGGGTAGTATACTAATTTTCACTATATTGATTCTTCTGATCCACAAACATGGTATATTCCTCCATCTATTTGTGTCATCTTTGATTTCTTTCACCAATGTTTTATAGTTTTCTATGTATAGGTCTTTTGTTTCTTTAGGTAGATATATTCTTAAGTATTTTATTCTTTCCATTGCAATGGTGAATGTGATTGTTTCCTTAACTTTTCTTTCTGTTTTCTCATTGTTAGCATATAGGAATGCAAGGGATTTCTGTGTATTAATTTTATATCCTGCAATTTTACTATATTCATTGATTAGCTCTAATAATTTTCTAGTGCTGTCTTTAGGACTTTCTATGTAGAGGATCATGTCGTCTGCAAACAGTGAGACTTTTACTTCTTCTTTTCCAATCTGGATTCCTTTTATTTCTTTTTCTTCTCTGATTGCTGTGCCTAGGACTTCCAAAACTATGTTGAATAATAGTTGTGAGAGTGGGCACCCTTGTCTTGTTCCTGACTTGAGAGGAAATGCTTTCAGTTTTTCACCATTGAGGATAATGCATGCTGTGGGTTTGTCGTATATGGCTTTTATTATGTTGAGTTATGTTCCTTATATGCCTTCTTTCTGGAGAGGTTTTATCATAAATGGATACTGAATATTGTCAAAGGCTTTCTCTGCATCTTTTGAGATAATCATATTGTTTTTAATCTTTCAATGTGTTAATGTGGTGTATCACGTTGATTGATTTGCAAATATTGAAGAATCCTTGCATCTCTCGGATAAAGCCCACTTGGTCATGATGTATGATCTTTTTAAATATGTTGTTGGATTCTGTTTGCTAGAATTTTGTTGAGGATTTTTGCACCTATGTTCATCAGTGATATTGGCCTGTAGTTTTCTTTTTTTGTGGCAACTTTGTCTGGTTTTGGTATTAGGGTGATGGTGGCCTCATATAATGAGTTTGGGAGTTTGCCTTCCTCTGCAATTTTCTGGAAGTTTGAGTAGGATAGGTGTTAGCTCTTCTCTAAATTTTCCTTATAGCACTTATATGTCTTTCATGGGCTTCCTGGATGGCTGAAACGGTAAAGAATCTTCTGCCTGCAATGCAAAATTCACAGGAGATGCGAGTTCAATCCCTGGGTTAGGAAGATCCCCTGGAGGAGGAAATGAATACTACTACATTATTCTTGCCTTTAAAATCCTATTGTCTTTGGATTACCTTTGCATTGTGAAGAACAGGACTATGTCATTTCTCTCCCTCCATATATAGAAAAATGGTCTGTGAATCAGGCAGATATTGCAAACTTTAATAATTTAGAGATACCAGATAGCTGTCAAGGAGTGGATCTAAAAATTTAACTTTTCACTGGTTATCTTTTTTCTTCCCCCTTTTAATTACATTTTCATAGGAGGCTGTAACTACAATATTTTATTTGTATCTTTTTATAGACTTCTTGGTCTTTGTCATGTTTAATGCCTACAGAATAGTCACTCCAGTTGATATCAGAGTTTACTTGAGTTCAGCTACTTCATCTAAAAGTAAGGTGGGGGAGCATAAAAATGGTGTTTGAATAAAATTGTCTCAAAGATTCTAGTGACGACATTCTATGATTATAGAATTTAAACATTTCCTCATTGAAGGCTTTTGAACAATTCCCAATTTTCCACTAATAGAAATATCAGTAGTATTATACAAATGTCTTTNTAACTGTGGCTTTGTAATATAGTCCGAAGTCAGGCAGATTGATTCCTCCAATTCCATTCTTCCTTCTCAAGATTACCTTGGCTATTCTAGGTTTTTTGTGTTTCCATACAAATTGTGAGATTGTTTGTTCTAGTTCTGTGAAAAATAACATTGGTAGCTTGATAGGGATTACATTGAATCTATAGATTGCTTTGGGTAGTATACTAATTTTCACTATATTGATTCTTCTGATCCACAAACATGGTATATTCCTCCATCTATTTGTGTCATCTTTGATTTCTTTCACCAATGTTTTATAGTTTTCTATGTATAGGTCTTTTGTTTCTTTAGGTAGATATATTCTTAAGTATTTTATTCTTTCCATTGCAATGGTGAATGTGATTGTTTCCTTAACTTTTCTTTCTGTTTTCTCATTGTTAGCATATAGGAATGCAAGGGATTTCTGTGTATTAATTTTATATCCTGCAATTTTACTATATTCATTGATTAGCTCTAATAATTTTCTAGTGCTGTCTTTAGGACTTTCTATGTAGAGGATCATGTCGTCTGCAAACAGTGAGACTTTTACTTCTTCTTTTCCAATCTGGATTCCTTTTATTTCTTTTTCTTCTCTGATTGCTGTGCCTAGGACTTCCAAAACTATGTTGAATAATAGTTGTGAGAGTGGGCACCCTTGTCTTGTTCCTGATTTTAGAGGAAATGCTTTCAGTTTTTCACCATTGAGGATAATGCATGCTGTGGGTTTGTCGTATATGGCTTTTATTATGTTGAGTTATGTTCCTTATATGCCTTCTTTCTGGAGAGGTTTTATCATAAATGGATACTGAATATTGTCAAAGGCTTTCTCTGCATCTTTTGAGATAATCATATTGTTTTTAATCTTTCAATGTGTTAATGTGGTGTATCACGTTGATTGATTTGCAAATATTGAAGAATCCTTGCATCTCTCGGATAAAGCCCACTTGGTCATGATGTATGATCTTTTTAAATATGTTGTTGGATTCTGTTTGCTAGAATTTTGTTGAGGATTTTTGCACCTATGTTCATCAGTGATATTGGCCTGTAGTTTTCTTTTTTTGTGGCAACTTTGTCTGGTTTTGGTATTAGGGTGATGGTGGCCTCATATAATGAGTTTGGGAGTTTGCCTTCCTCTGCAATTTTCTGGAAGTTTGAGTAGGATAGGTGTTAGCTCTTCTCTAAATTTTCCTTATAGCACTTATATGTCTTTCATGGGCTTCCTGGATGGCTGAAACGGTAAAGAATCTTCTGCCTGCAATGCAAAATTCACAGGAGATGCGAGTTCAATCCCTGGGTTAGGAAGATCCCCTGGAGGAGGAAATGAATACTACTACATTATTCTTGCCTTTAAAATCCTATTGTCTTTGGATTACCTTTGCATTGTGAAGAACAGGACTATGTCATTTCTCTCCCTCCATATATAGAAAAATGGTCTGTGAATCAGGCAGATATTGCAAACTTTAATAATTTAGAGATACCAGATAGCTGTCAAGGAGTGGATCTAAAAATTTAACTTTTCACTGGTTATCTTTTTTCTTCCCCCTTTTAATTACATTTTCATAGGAGGCTGTAACTACAATATTTTATTTGTATCTTTTTATAGACTTCTTGGTCTTTGTCATGTTTAATGCCTACAGAATAGTCACTCCAGTTGATATCAGAGTTTACTTGAGTTCAGCTACTTCATCTAAAAGTAAGGTGGGGGAGCATAAAAATGGTGTTTGAATAAAATTGTCTCAAAGATTCTAGTGACGACATTCTATGATTATAGAATTTAAACATTTCCTCATTGAAGGCTTTTGAACAATTCCCAATTTTCCACTAATAGAAATATCAGTAGTATTATACAAATGTCTTTTAAAAGTATAAAAGTATATTCTTAGGATACATCCCAGAAATGAGATTGCTAGGTTAAAGGGCAGGTTTACATTCATATAAATCTTTTTTTTTTTAACTGGAGAATAATTACTTTAAAATATTGTGATGGTTTCTGCCATAGATCGACATGAATTCATCATGGGCATACATGTGTCTCATCTCTTATGAACCCCTCTCCCACTTCCCTCCCCATCTCATCCCTCCAGGTTGTCACAGAGCACCAGTTTGGGGTTCCCTGCATCATACATCAAACTCCCACTGGCTATCTGTTTTACATATTGTTATGTATATGTTTCAGTGCTATTCTCTTAAATCATCCCACCCTCTACTCCCACTGTGTCTAAAAGTCTGTTCTTTATGTCTGTGTCTCTTTGGCTGCCTGCACATAGGACCATCGGCACTATCTTTCTAGATTCCTGTGTTTCAAGTACAATTTACTATTTGTAGACACTGTGGTGTAATTATGAAAATAATGAGCTTTGGTGCTAAATAGACCTAAGTCAAGTCAGTTCAGTTCAGTAACTCAATTGTGTCCAGCTCTTTGTGACCCCATGGACTACAGCATGCCAGGCTTCCCAGTCGATCACCAACACCCAGGGCTTGCTCAAACTCATGTCCATTGAGTTGATGATGCCATCCAACCATCTCATCCTCTGACGGTCCCTTCTCCTCCTGCCTTCAGTCTTTCTCAGCATCAGGGTCTTTTCTCAAGAGTCAGCTCTTCACATGAGGTGGCCATAGTATTGGAGCTGGAGCTTCAGCTTCAGCCTCAGTCCTTCCAATGAATATTCGGGACTGATATCCTTTAGGATTGACCGGATTGATCTCCTTGCAAGAGTCTTCTCCAACGCCACAGTTCAAAAGCATCAGTTCTTCGGCACTCAACCTTCTTTATGGTCCACCTCTCACATCCATACATGACTATTGGAAAAAACATAGTTTTGATGATATGTACCTTTCTTGGCTAGGTAATGTCTCTGCTTTTTAATACGGCATCTAGGTTGGTCATAACTTTTCTTCCAAGGAGCAAGCATCTTTTAATGTCATGGCTGCAGTCACCATCTGCAGTGATTTTGGAGCCCAAGAAAATTCTGTCACTGCTTCCATTGTTTTCCCATCTATTAAGTGATGNGGTTGGTCATAACTTTTCTTCCAAGGAGCAAGCATCTTTTAATGTCATGGCTGCAGTCACCATCTGCAGTGATTTTGGAGCCCAAGAAAATTCTGTCACTGCTTCCATTGTTTTCCCATCTATTAAGTGATGGGACTGAATGCCATGATCTTCATTTTTTGAATGTTGAGTTTTTAGCCAGCTTTTTCACTCGCCTCTTTTACCCTTTATCAAGAGGCTCTTCAGTTACTCTTTGTTTTCTGTCATAAGGGTTGTGTCATCTGCATATCTGAAGTTATTGATATTTCTCCTAGCAATCTTGATTTCAGCTTGTGCTTCATCCAGCCCAGTATTTTGCATGATGCACTCTGCATATAAGGTAAGTAATCAAGGTGACAATATACAGCCTTGATGTACTCCTTTCCCAATTTGGAACCAGTATTTTGTTCCATGTCTGGTTCTAACTGTTGCTTTTTGACCTGAATACAGGTTTCTCAGGGGGTAGGTAAGGTAGTCTGATATCCCCATCTCTTTACAAATTTTCCACACTTTGTTGTTATCCACAGTATCAAAGGCTATAGCATAGTCAATGAAGCAGAAATAGATGTTTCTCTGGAATTCTCTTGCTTTTTCTATGATCCAACGAATGTTGGCAATTTGATCTCTGGTTCCTCTGCCTTTTCTTTTTTTTAATTAATTTATTTTAATTGGACGCTAATTACTTTACAATATTGTGGTGGGTTTTGCCATACATTGACACTAATCAGCCATGGGTGTACATGTATCACCCANTGATTTCTCCATTTTAATTTCTAATTTTGTTGATTTGATTCTTCTCCCTTTTTTTCTTGATGAGTCTGGTTAATCATTTGTCTGTTTTATTTATCTTCTCAAAGAACCAGCTTTTAGCTTTGTTGATTTTGGCTATGGTCTCCTTTGTTTCTTTTGCATTTATTTCTGCCCTAATTTTTATGATTTCTTTCCTTCTACCAACCCTGGGGTGCTGCATTTCTTTTTTTTTTCTAGTTGTTTTAGGTGTAGAGTTAGGTTATTTATTTGATTTCTCTCCTGTTTCTTGAGGTAGGCTTCTATTGCTATGAACCTTCCCCTTAGCACTGCTTTTACTGACTCCCATAGGTTTTGGGTTGTTGTGTTTTCATTTTCATTCATTTCTATGCATATTTTGATTTCTTTTTTTATTTCTTTTGTGCTTTGTTGGTTATTCAGAAGTGTGTTGTTTAGCCTCCATATGTGTGTATTTTCAATAGTTTTTTTTTTTTCCAGTAGTTGACATCTAATCTCACCACATTGTGTTCAGAAAAGATGCTTGGAATAATTTAAATTATTTTTTAATTTACCAAGACTAGATTTATGGCCCAGGATGTAATCTATCCTGGAGAAGGTTTCGCGTGCACTTGAGAAAACGGTGAAATTCATTGTTTTAGTGTGAAATGTCCTATAGATATCAATTATGTCTAACTGGTCTATTGTATCATTTAAAGTTTGTGTTTCCTTGTTAATTTTCTGTTTAGTTGATCTATGCATAGACGTGAGTGGGGTATTAAAGTCTCCCACTATTATTATGTTACTGTTAATTTCCCCTTTCATATTTGTTATCATTTGCCTTACATATTGCTGCACTACTATGTTGGATGCATATATATTTATAATTGTTATATCTTCTTCTTGGATTGATCCTTTGATCATTATATAGTGTCCTTCTTTGTCTTTTTTCATGGCCTTTATTTCAAAGTCTATTTTTTCTGATATGAGTATTGCTATTTCTGCTTTCTTTTGGTCTCCATTTGCATGATAATGGAAGTCCCTAGTGGCTCAGACGGTAAAGCATCTTCCCACAATGCAGGAGACCTGGGTTCGATCCCTGGGCCGGGAAAATCCCCTAGAGAAGGAAATGGCAACCCACTTCATTACTCTTACCTAGAAAATTCAATGAATGGAGGAGCCTGGTGGGCTATACTCCATGGGGTCGCAAAGAGTTGGACACGACTGAACAACTTCACTTTCTTTTCTTTCTTTCTTTGTGTGATATATTTTTTCCAGCCTTTCACTTTCAGTCTGAATGTGTCCCTAGCTTTGAGTTGGGTCTCTTGTTTTTTTTTATCCATTCAGCCAGTCTTTGTTTTTTGGTTGGGGCATTCAACCCATTTATATTTAAAGTAATTATTGATAAGTATGGTCCCATTGCCACTTAGTTTGTTGTTTTGAGTTTGAGTTTATAAACATTTTCTGTTTCCTGTCTAGAGAAGATCGTTTAGCATTGTTGAACAGCTGGTTTAGTGGTGCTGAATTCTCTCAGGTTTTGCTTGTCTGTAAAGCTTTTGATTTCTCCTTCATATTTGAATGAGATCCCTGCTGGGTATAGTAATCTGGGCTGTAGGTTTTTCTCTTTCATCACTTTAAGTATGTCCTGCCATTCCCTTCTTGCTCGAAGAGTTTCTATTGAAAGATAAGCTGTTATCCTTATGGGAATCCCCTTGTAAGTTATTTGTTGTTTTTCCCTTGCTTCTTTTAATATTTGTTCTTAGTGTTTGATCTTTGTTTATTTGATTAAAATGTGTCTTGGGATGTGTCACCTTAGGTTTATCCTGTTTGGGACTCTCTAGGTTTCTTGGACTTGGGTGGCTATTTCCTTCTCCATTTTAGGGAATTTTTCTGCTATTATCTCCTCAAATATTTTCTGATGGCCTTTCTTTTTATCTTCTTCTTCTGGGACTCCTATGATTCGAATATTGGGGCATTTAACATTGTCCCATTGGTCTCTGAGGTTGTCCTCATTTCTTTTAATTCTTTTTTTTAATCTCTGCTTCCTTTATTTCCACCATTCTATCTTCTTCCACCTCACTTATCCTATCTTCTGCCTCCATTATTCTACTGTTGGTTCCCTCTAGAGTGCTTTTGACCTCAGTTATTGCATTATTCATTATTGATTGACTCTTTTTTATTTATTCTATGTCCTTGTTAAACTTTTCTTATGTCTTCTCAATCCTTGTCTCCAGACTATTTATCTGTAACTCTGTTTTGTTTTCAAGATTTTGGATCATTTTTACTATCATTATTCTGAATTCTTTTTCAGATAAACTCCATATCTCTTCCTCTTTTGTATGGTTTGGTGGGCTTTTATCATGTTCTTTTACCTGCTGAATATTTCTCTGCCTTTTCATTTTGTTTAGGTTGCTTTGTTTGGTGTGGCCTTTCTGTATGCTGGAAGTTTGTTGTTCCTCTTTATTGTAGAAGAGGTTCCTCCCTGTGAGTGGGATTGGACAAATGGCTTGTCAAGGTTTCCTGGTTAGGGAAGCTTGCATCCATGTTTTGGTGGGTGGAGTTGGAACTCTTCTCTCTGGAGTGCAATGAAGGGTCCAGTAGTAAGTTTTAAGATGTCTATGGGTTTGGGGTGACTTTTGGCCACCTGTATTTTTGTGCTCAGTGTTATGTTCCTATGTTGTTGGAGAATTAGCTTGGTATAACTTGCTCTGAAACTTATTGGCTCTTGGGTGGAGCTTGGTTTCAGCATAGGTATGGAAGCTTTTTGATGAGCTCTTGTTGATTAATGTTCCCTGGACTGAGGAGTTTTCTGGTGTTCTCAAGTTTTGGATTTAAGCCTCCTTCTGTGGCTTTCAATCTTATTCTTACAGTAGCCTCAAGACTTCTCCACCCATACAGCACTGATGATAAAACATCTAGGTTAATGGTGAAAAGATTCTCCATAGTGGGGGACACCCAGGGAGGTTCACAGAGTTACATGGAGAAGAGAATAGGGAGGAGGGAGATAGAGGTGACCAAGAGGAAAAGAGGGGGAATCAAAAGGGGAAAGCGCAATCTAGCCAGTAATCAATTCCGTATGTGCTCTCCACAGTCTGGAACACTCAGAGAGGTTCACAGAGTTCCATAGAGAAGAGAAGAGGGTGCAACGAGATAGAGGTGACCAGGAGGAGAGTAAGGGGAGCCAAAAGGAGAGAGATCAGTCTTGCTTGAGATCAGTTCCCTAAGTCTTCTCCACAGCCCAGAACACCCAAAGAGATTCACAGAGTTAAGTAGAAAAGGGAGGGGGGGAAGGAAATAGAAGTGACCTAGGGGAGAAAAAGGAAAGTCAAAAGGGGAGAGAGCAATCAAGCCAGTAATCACACTCTTAAGTAAAAATGGGTACTGAAGATTGGATTTTTTTAATTTTTATTTTTACTTTATTTTGCTTTATTTTACTGTATTGGTTTTGCCATACATTGGGAAGATTGGATTCTTAAAGGTACAGAATTGTTTACAAATACCAAAAAGCAAATATTAAAAAGCTAGAGTAGAGGTTAGACTCTCAAAAGATACAATATTAACAAAGCAAAGTCACAAAAGTTATTTTTTTTAAAATATGAAATTTGCTTTAAAAATAGGGTCTTTTTTGCAAGGTAATAGTAGGTTTTAAAAATGAAAATTAAAAGAGTAATAAAGGGCTTAAATTTTTTAATTTTTAATTAAAAATGATAATAGTAAAATATTTCTAGGAATTTCTCTGGAGCTGTTGAGGGCAATGTTGGGTCAGTTCAGTTTCAGATAGTTCCTTGTTCCAGCTTGTACTTCTTCTCAAGGTCTATAGGTCCCTTCCAATGTAGCCAATGCTAACTACAGGGTTTTAATCTGTTACACCTGTCACTTCCAAAGCAGTTCCCTCTTTTTTGTTTATTTTGGCTTTCTCTGTTTGCAAGTCTCTTCAGTATCTAACTTCTACCCTGATACAAGGGGGCAAAGGTGGTCATTTATTTAGGCTCACTTGTTCAATTGTGTTGCAGGGAGGGAGGAACACTGCAAACAAATATCACTGGCATGTGTGGGGAGTGCTTGCAGTATCTGGGCCACACTGGGTTTGCCCCTGCTCATGGGTGTGTGTACATTCCTTGTCTATGCTGCTCAGATTCCAGATTGCTCTGCAGGGGAACTGTCTAAGGTGGGCCCTGGGTTGCGTGCACTTCCCAGGTCTAAGCCATTCAGGTTTAGGTTCTTGGGTACCCCCACAAAGGCACAAACTCCTTTGGGCCTGCGTTTTGTGCCCCTCCCAGATCTGAGCAGCTCAGGTGGCCAGGTACTTGGTGAATACACACTCCCCAGGTGGGGCGGTGCATCTTATCACCTCCCCTGTCCCAGCCGCTCAGTGTCCTGGATGTGCAGGGGAAGCACCATCTCAGGTGTGCCATGTGTCTCCTCTGGGGAGCTGATCTCTGGCTGCAACCACCCTGGCAGATGTCAACCATCCAGCATCCCAGGAAGACTTGGTTAGCAACCGGGAGCTTGCTCGCAGTTTGGTAGAGGATGGCATCTCTGGGGCCGAGTTTGCCCCTTGCCTTCTGGCTCTGTCACCCACCTGCATCCCTGCCTCTGGCGGGGGATCAGCTGGTCCGCTGCAGGCTAGCTCTCCTCTGGTATTTGCTCAGTCCTTTGTTCTGTGAGCGGGCCTGGCAGTGGCTTAGCTTAGTGCTTTTCATGGGAAAGTTCTCTCTCTCTCTCTCTTTCCTCTTTCTCTTTTTTTGTTTTCCTCTCTCTGGCTATCCCATGTTTCGCGTTGCTATCTCACGTTAGCTCCTTCAGATTGCACTCACAGCATTCAGGCCCCATCTTTACCCTAAGGGATGCAGCATGCGCCTCCCTGTTCAGCCCCTGCCTCCCAGTTCAGCCCCTGCTTGCTGGTGGTAGACACAAGGGTCTGGGCTACTTCTCCACTGGGAATTGCAGTTAGGTGCAAAATCTGTGGGTTTCATTTATTTTTTGCTCCCAGTTATGTTGCCCTCAGAGATTCCAAAACTCCCCACAGACTTGCCAGTGAGAGGATTTCCTAGTGTTTGGAAACTTCTCCCCTTTTATGACTCCCTCCCCAGGACGGGTCTCCGTCCCTAACTCTTTTGTCTCTCTTTTTATCTTTTATATTTTGTCCTACCTCCTTTTGAAGGCTGCCTTTCTGTGTGCCTGGTATTCTGTACCAGCGTTCAGAAGTTGTTTTTTGATACTTGCTCAGCATTCAAATGATCTTTCAGTGAATTTGTGGGGGAGAAAGTGGTTTCCCCATCCTATTTCTCTGCCATCTTAGGACTGCCTCTCTCTGTCCATAGATTTATGGAACTCTATCAGATCTAATCCCTTGAATCTATTTGTCACTTTCAGTGGATAATCATAAGGGATTTGATTTAGGTCATACCTGAATGGTCTAGTGGTTTTCCCTACTTTCTTCAATTTAAGTCTGAATTTTGCAGTAAGGAGTTCATGAACTAAGCCACAGTCAGTTCTAGTCTTGTTTTTGCTGAATGTATCAAGCTTCTCCACTTTTGGCTACAAAGAATATAATCAATCTGATTTCAGTATTGACCATCTGGTGATGTCCATGAGCAGCTCTTGTGTTGTTGGAAGAGGGTGTTTGCTATGACCAGTATGTTCTCTTGGCAAAACTCTGTCAGCATTTGTCCTGTTTCATTTTGTACTCCAAGGCAAAACTTGCCTGTTACTCAGATATCTCTTGACTTCCTAGTTTTGCATTCCAGTCCTCTATGTCACAGTGACATAGTAGCTTACATTTCCAGTTACTTCAGTTCAGTTCAGTTCAGTCGCTCAGTCGTGCCCAACTCTTCGCGACCCCATGAATCGCAGCACGCCAGGCCTCCCTGTCCATCACCATCTCCCGGAGTTCACTCAGACTCACGTTCATCGAGTCAGTGATGCCATCCAGCCATCTCATCCTCTGTCGTCCCCTTCTCCTCCTGCCCCCCAGCATCAGAGTCTTTTCCAGTGAGTCAACTCTTCACATCAGGTGGCCAAAGTACTGGAGTTTCAGCTTTAGCATCATTCCTTCCAAAGAAATCCCAGGGTTGATCTCCTTCAGAATGGACTGGTTGGATCTCCTTGCAGTCCAAGGGACTTTCAAGAGTCTTCTCCAATACCACAGTTCAAAAGCATCAATTCTTTGGCACTCAGCTTTCTTCACAATCCAACTCTCGCACCCATTCATGACCACAGGAAAAACCATAGCCTTGACTAGACGGACCTTAGTCGGCAAAGTAATGTCTTTGCTTTTGAATATACTATCTAGGTTGGACATAACTTTTCTTCCAAGGAGTAAGCGTCTTTTAATTTCATGGATGCAATCACCATCTGCAGTAATTTTGGAGCGCAAAAAAAAAAAAAAAAGTCTGACACTGTCTCCACTGTTTCCCCATCTATTTCCCATGAAGTGATGAGACTGGATGCCATGATCTTCGTTTTCTGAATGTTGAGCTTTAAGCCAACTTTTTCACTTTCCTCTTTCACTTTCATCAAGAGGCTTTTTAGTTCCTCTTCACTTTCTGCCATAAGGGTGGTGTCATCTGCATATCTGA
>SJYW01030892.1:478611-502964 GCA_006410735.1 Raphicerus campestris | reverse complement strand
AGGTGGCCAAAGTACTGGAGTTTCAGCTTTAGCATCATTCCTTCCAAAGAAATCCCAGGGTTGATCTCCTTCAGAATGGACTGGTTGGATCTCCTTGCAGTCCAAGGGACTTTCAAGAGTCTTCTCCAATACCACAGTTCAAAAGCATCAATTCTTTGGCACTCAGCTTTCTTCACAATCCAACTCTCGCACCCATTCATGACCACAGGAAAAACCATAGCCTTGACTAGACGGACCTTAGTCGGCAAAGTAATGTCTTTGCTTTTGAATATACTATCTAGGTTGGACATAACTTTTCTTCCAAGGAGTAAGCGTCTTTTAATTTCATGGATGCAATCACCATCTGCAGTAATTTTGGAGCGCAAAAAAAAAAAAAAAAGTCTGACACTGTCTCCACTGTTTCCCCATCTATTTCCCATGAAGTGATGAGACTGGATGCCATGATCTTCGTTTTCTGAATGTTGAGCTTTAAGCCAACTTTTTCACTTTCCTCTTTCACTTTCATCAAGAGGCTTTTTAGTTCCTCTTCACTTTCTGCCATAAGGGTGGTGTCATCTGCATATCTGAGGTGATTAATATTTCTCCCAGCAATCTTGATTCCAGCTTGTGCTTCTTCCAGCCCAGCATTTCTCAGGATGTGCTCTGCATATAAGTTAAATAAGCAGGGTGACAATATATAGCCTTGACATACTCCTTTTCCTATTTGGAACCAGTCTGTTGTTCTATGTCCAGTTCTAACTGTTGCTAGGAAGCAACAGTTTAATTCATTTAACCTCTCAAAACCTCAGTTTCCTCATTAATATTACCATATTAATAATACCAGATTCTCAATATTCTTGTAAGAATTCAGTGAGACAGTACATGTAAGTGCTTAACCCATAGTCTGACATAAAGCAAAAACTTAATAAATGTTAGACATTATTACATGGTTTGTGGGTGACTGTACAGTATGATAGAACACTGGTCCAAGTATATTTTTTAAGGCCAGAATTCTAGTCTTGCCTTTTCCATTTGCTAACTGTAAGAAAGACAACCTGGGCTTCAGTTTTTCTACTGTCAAATAAGAGACTTTGGTGTTTCCCTGGTGGTCCAGTGTTTAGGCCACCATGCTTCCACTGCAGAGGACACAGGTGTGACCCATGGTAGGAGAACTAAGATTCCACAAGCCATGCAGCATGCCCCAAAAAGAGAGACAGAGAGACTTCAAGTTTTCATAATGTTTTTTACAGTTCTAAAATCTTATCCCGATATTATTGTATACATTGTAAGACCACCATATACATCTTTCCAAGTTCTTTATGTGAAACTTTCGTTTGTTAAAATTATTCATTTGAATAAATTCACTACTGTATTCTATGAGTCTGAAGAATCTCCTGGCTCTCTCTTGATTGAACCTGGCATCTTAAGTGACCCACTAAACAGCTGCCAATTCCACAGAAGAAAACAGATCTTTATAAGCACAAAGATAACTCCCTGGGGATTCAGTCAGTAGCCAAATGAAGGACAAATCTTACCTGACCTTAGCAGACTACAGCCTGACAGGATCTAGCATTTGGTTACATCTATAGAAGATGTAGATATCTGTAAGTTTGTATGTTTCTGTACAAGTTTATATATTTCTGGCATTTTTATATCCCCTTCATTATCTGGTGGTTTGCTTTCATGCCATCTAGTAACCACCCCTGAGGTATTCTCCTAATATGGATAAATGAGGCTCAAAGAAAGTTAATTTGTTGCTCAATGTAACACAAAGTCAGATTAGAATAATGAGCTATGTAGACTTGGATTCATTACTTAGGCCACACCATAAAACTTTTAAGTTGTGACATTAATACTTTCCCAATACTGGATTCCCTCCAACATGGAGCAATAATCTGATAAACACTGTGTTCAGGTTTAGAATGACTTCCCTCTCTTTTCCCCAAACCTATATATCTTAACTCTTTGGTGAAGGTTTTATTGACCACTCCATATAAAAGAAGTCTTCCTTGTAGTACTCTGTCCCACTCGTTTGACACTTAATTNGCTTCCACTGCAGAGGACACAGGTGTGACCCATGGTAGGAGAACTAAGATTCCACAAGCCATGCAGCATGCCCCAAAAAGAGAGACAGAGAGACTTCAAGTTTTCATAATGTTTTTTACAGTTCTAAAATCTTATCCCGATATTATTGTATACATTGTAAGACCACCATATACATCTTTCCAAGTTCTTTATGTGAAACTTTCGTTTGTTAAAATTATTCATTTGAATAAATTCACTACTGTATTCTATGAGTCTGAAGAATCTCCTGGCTCTCTCTTGATTGAACCTGGCATCTTAAGTGACCCACTAAACAGCTGCCAATTCCACAGAAGAAAACAGATCTTTATAAGCACAAAGATAACTCCCTGGGGATTCAGTCAGTAGCCAAATGAAGGACAAATCTTACCTGACCTTAGCAGACTACAGCCTGACAGGATCTAGCATTTGGTTACATCTATAGAAGATGTAGATATCTGTAAGTTTGTATGTTTCTGTACAAGTTTATATATTTCTGGCATTTTTATATCCCCTTCATTATCTGGTGGTTTGCTTTCATGCCATCTAGTAACCACCCCTGAGGTATTCTCCTAATATGGATAAATGAGGCTCAAAGAAAGTTAATTTGTTGCTCAATGTAACACAAAGTCAGATTAGAATAATGAGCTATGTAGACTTGGATTCATTACTTAGGCCACACCATAAAACTTTTAAGTTGTGACATTAATACTTTCCCAATACTGGATTCCCTCCAACATGGAGCAATAATCTGATAAACACTGTGTTCAGGTTTAGAATGACTTCCCTCTCTTTTCCCCAAACCTATATATCTTAACTCTTTGGTGAAGGTTTTATTGACCACTCCATATAAAAGAAGTCTTCCTTGTAGTACTCTGTCCCACTCGTTTGACACTTAATTAGCAATTGTGCATAATATATACTATTTATGCATGTATCTATATTCCCTATTATTTTAAAAAATACATCTTTTTTCTGGGGGAGTAAATACACATGTGTTTATCATGGAATGTAGGTAGAATTTTAATCAAGAGTAACAGGACAAAGAAATAATGATAATGAGAAAATTAGTTAACTTTTGGGAGAATTATAATACATATGATTCCTATACATTACTTAACACAGCAAAACTCAGGTAAATTTAAAAGTCAGCTGTAAAAAAATAAAATGAAAAATGAAATAAATATTGATAAATGTATATTGGATGGTGGTACACAGATGGTTTTATTGAAGTATAATTGATTTATATTAGTTTCAGATGCACAACATAGTGATCCAATATTTTAATAAATTGTACTCCATTGAAAATTATTACAAAATAATGGCTAGATTTCCCTGTGCTATACAATATATGTTTGTTGCTTATTTATTTTATACATAGTAGTTTGTATCTCTTAACCCCCAAGCTCTATCTCACTTCTCCCCCAAACATCCTGATTTTTTTTAATAGTACAGTTTTTTAAAGTTGTTCTCCTATGGAGAAAAATGTCTCCATATGAACATGTGTACTTATCAGACCACAAATCCTAACTTTTGGTATGGAAAATAGAAATACCATAATATTTTACCCACAGTTAAAACATGATGTCATAAAAAGGATGAAAACAACTTTTATGTTCCTCTTATCTCCCTGTAGGGTTTCCTAGGACAGGATTGGAAACATAGTAACCATTAAGTAAGGAAGATTGATAAGCAGTTGGATCAGCATAGGCCAATCAGAATATACAGATTTCCTGGAAATGAGAAGGACTCCCAGCTACAGAGTGTGCTAGAGGTCCTTGAGTCTATGAAAGCTTTTCTACAATTTACTTTTGTACTTTGTAAATAGTGTATATATATAATACACTTTGAAAATGCTATGTAATCCCATTTGCTGTCAGTCCTTTCTCTATATTAAATTGGTCTAAGCAAGACTAAGATGGACTGGAATGGGTGCATTTAACTCAGATGACCATTATATCTCCTACTGTGGGCAGGAATCCCTTAGAAGAAATGGAATAGCCATCGTAGTCAACAAAAGAATCCAAAATGCAGTACTTGGATGTAATCTCAAAAACAACAGAATGATCTCTATTCATTTCCAAGCCAAACCATTCAATATCACGGTAATTCAAGTCTATGCCCCAACCAGTAACGTTGAAGAAGCTGAAGTTGAACAGTTCTATGAAGACCTACAAGACCTTCTAGAACTAACACCCAAAAAAGATGTTCTTTTCATTATAGGGGACTGGAATGCAAAAGTAGGAAGTCAAGAAACACCTGGAATGACAAGCAAATTTGCCCTTGGAGTACAGAATGAAGTAGGGCAAAGGCTAATAGAGTTCTGCCAAGAGAATACACTGGTCATAGCAAATATCATCTTCCAACAACACAAAAGAAGACTCTACACATGGACATCACCAGATGGTCATCACCAAAATCAGATTGATTATATTCTTTGCAGCCAAAGATGGAGAAGCTCTCTACAGTCAACAAAAACAAGACTGGAAGCTGACTGTGGCTCAGATCATGAACTCCTTATTGCCAAATTCACACTGAAATTGAAGAAACTGAAGAAAACCACTAGACCATTCAGATATGACCTAAATCAAATCCCTTATGAATGTACAGGGGAAATGAGAAATAGATTTAAGGGACTAGATCCGATAGACAGAATGCCTGATGAACTATGGATGAAGGTTCATGACACTACAGGAGACAGGAATCAAGACCATCCCCAAGAAAAAGAAATGCAAAAAAGCAAAATGGCTATCTGAGGAGACCTTACAAATAGCTGTGAAAANAGCAATTCTTCGGCGCTCAGCTTTCTTCACAGTCCAACTCTCACATCCATATATGACCACTGGAAAAACCATAGCCTTGACTAGATGGACCTTTGTTGGCAAAGTAATATCTCTGCTTTTGAATATGCTATCTAGGTTGGTCATAACTTTTCTTCCAAGGAGTAAGTGTCTTTTAATTTTAGAGTCAGAAAAAGTCTGTCAAAGTAATTTAAAGGGAAGGAAGTGGGAGTAACAACAGGGAGATGGCTAAATAAGATGAAGTGTATATATTAATATATATAATAGATTATTACTCTCCATAAAAAGAGTGAAACCTTATCATTTGCAACAACATGGATGGACATAGAGGATATCATGCTAAGTGAAATAAGTCAGACAGAGGAAGACAAATACTGTATGATTTCACTTATATGAGGAATTTAAACAAAACAAATGAAAACAATAAAACAGAAACAGAGTCTTTGATACAGAGAACAAACAGGCAGTGGCCAAGGGAAGGGGAGTGGGGTGAAGAAAGAAATAGGTGAGGAAGATGAAGAGGTAAAGACTTCCAGAAGCAAAATAAGTGAGTCACAGGTATGAAATGTACAGTGTGGAGAATATTGTTGTTTATCAGTCACTTTGCTTCCCTGATAGCTCAGTTGGTAAAGAATCCACCTGCGATGCAGAAGACCCAGGTTGGATTCCTGGGTCAGGAAGATCTGCTGGAGAAGGGATAGGCTACCCACATCAGTAATCTTGGGCTTCCCTTGTGGCTCAGCTGGTAAAAATCCGCCTGCAATGCAAGAGACCTGANGATTCCTGGGTCAGGAAGATCTGCTGGAGAAGGGATAGGCTACCCACATCAGTAATCTTGGGCTTCCCTTGTGGCTCAGCTGGTAAAAATCCGCCTGCAATGCAAGAGACCTGAGTTCGATCCCTGAGTTGGGAAGATCCCCTGGAGAAGGGAAAGGCTATCCACTCCAGTATTCTGGCCTGGAGAATTCCATGGACTGTATAGTCCATGCAGTTGCAAAAATTCAGACATGCCTGAACAAATTTCACTTTTCACTTTCACTTATCAGTTCCTAAGTGGAATCCAACGCTTTGTGACTCTGTGAAGTGCAGCACACCAGGTTCCTCTGTCCTCCATTATCTTCCAGAGTTTGCTCAAATTCATGTCCACTGAGACAGTGATGCTATCTAACAATCTCACCCTCTGCCATCCCTTACTCCTTTTGCCTTCAGTCTTTCCCAGCATCAGGGTTTCTCCAATAAGTCATCCCTTCATGGGGAATATTTGTTGTTGTTCAGTCACCCAGTCGTGTCCTTTTGTGACCCCATAGACTGGTCACATAGAGGCATACCAGGCCTCTCTGTCCCTCACTGTCTCTTGAAGCTTGCCCAAGTTCATGTCCATTGCCTGGGTGATGCCATCCAGCCATCTCATCCTCTGATGCCTTCTTCTTCTGCCCTCAATCTTTCCCCCCTGATGTTTGCATCAGCTGAAAAAAATACTGGAGTTTCAACTTCAGCATAAGTCCTTCCAACAAGTATTCAGGGTTGAGTTCCCTTAAGATTGACTGGTTTGATCTCCTTGCTGTCCAAGAGGCTCTCAGGAGTCTTATCCAGCACCATAGTTCAGAGGCATCAGACTATATCCTCTACACTATGGTCTTCCTGGTGGTCACATACCATTGTGAGAGCATGGAGAATATAGTCAATAGCTATGTAATATCTCTGTATGGTGATATACCATAACTAAATTAAATGTGATCATTTTGAAATGTACAGAAACAACAAAACACTGTGTTGTGTAACAGGAACTAACATAGGTCAATTATAATTTAAAAACAAATTAACTCATAGAAAAAGAGATCAGCTTTGTGGTTACCAAAGTAGGAGAGTGGAGAGAGGGAGAATTGGATAAAGGCATTCAAAAGGTATCAACTTCCAGTTATAAGAAAATAAGTACTACAGATGTAATGTGCAAAATGATAAATATAATTAACACTGTTGTATGTTATATATGAAAGTTGCTAAGAGTAAATTCTGAGTTCCCATCATAAGGAATTTTTTTTAATTTCTTAATTTTGCATCTAAATCAGACGATAGATATTTCCAAAAGTTATTGTGATAATCATTTCATGATATATATGTCAAAACATTATGCTGTACACCTTATACAGCTATATGCCAGTTATATCTCAATAAAACTGGAAGGAGAAAAGATGTCCTTCACCTATATACATTTTTGTTGTGGTTCAGTTGCTGTGTCCAACACTTTGCAACCTCATAGACTGCAGCACACCAGGCTTCCCTGTCCTTCACTATCACCCAGAGTTTGCTCAAACTCATATCCATTGAGTTGGTGATGCCATCAAACTATCTCATCCTCTATCATATCACCCCATTCTTCACCTGCCCTCAGTCTTTCCCAGCATCAGGGTCTTTTCAAATGAATCAGCTCTTCATATCAGGTGACCAAAGTATTGGAGCTTCAGCTTCAGCATCAGTCCTTTCAATGAATATTCAGTGTTGATTTCCTTTAGGATTGACTGGTTTGATCTCCTTGCAGTCCAAGGGACTCTCAAGAGTCTACTCCAGAACCACATTTGAAAACATCAATTATTCTGTGCTCAGCCTTCTTCATGGTCCACCCTCACATCTGTACATGACTACTGGAAAAGCCATACCTTTGACTATATGGACATTCGTCTGCAAAGTGATGTCTCTGCGTTTTAATATGCTGTCTAGGTTTGACATCACTTTTCTTCCAAGGACCAAGCATCTTTTAATTTCATGGCTGCAGTTACCATCTGCAGTGATTTTGGAGCCCAAGAAAATAAAATCTGCCACTGTTTCCATTTTTCTCCATCCATTTGCCATGAAGCGAGAGGACCAGATACCATGATCTTAGTTTTTTGAATGTTGAGTTTTAAGCTGGCTTTTTTCACTCTCCTCTTTCACCTTTTATCAAGAGGATATTTAGTTCCTCTTTGTTTTATCTGCATGACTAAGGTGTTGATATTTCTCCTGACAATCTTGATTCCAACTGATGTATCATGCATAGAAGTTAAATAAGCAGGGTGACAATATGCAGCCTTGATGTACTCCTTTCCCAATTTGGAACCAGTCTGTTGTTCCATGTCTGGTTCTAACTGTTGCTTCTTGACCTGTATACAGGTTTCTCAAGAGGCAGATAAGGTGGTCTGATAGTCCCATCTCTTTACAAATTTCCCACAGTTTGTTGTGATCCACAAAGTCAAAGGCTTTAGCATAGTCAATAAAGCAGAAGTAGATGTTTTTCTGGAATCCTCTTGCTTTTTCTATGATCCAACGGTTGTTGGCAATTTGATCACTGATTCCTCTACCTTTTCTAAATCCATCTGGAAGCTCTTGGTTCATAGACTGCTGAAGCCTACCTTAAAGAATTCTGAGCATTACCATGCTAGAATGTGAAATAAGCACAACTGTATGGTAGTTGAAACATTCTTTGGCATTGCCTTTCTTTGGGACTGAAATGAAAACTGACCTTTTCCAGTCCTGTGGCCACTGCTGAGTTTTCCAAATTTGCTAGCATATTGAGTGCAGCACTTTAACAGCTTCATCTTTTAGGATTTGAAATAGCTCAGATGCAATTCCATCACCTCCACTAGCTTTGTTCGTAGTGATGCTTCCTAAGGCCCACTTGACTTCACATTCCAGATGTGATGGTGAGTGATCACACCATCGTGATTATCTGGGTCATGAAGATCTTTTTTGTATAGCTCTTCTGTGTATTCTTGCCACCTCTTCTTAATATCTTTTATTTCAGTTAGGTCCTTACTCTTTCTGTCCTTTATTGTGTCCTTCTTTGCATGAAATGTCCCCTTAGTATCTCCTAAATTTCTTGAAGGAATCTCTAATCTTTCCCATTCTATTGTTTTCCTCTGTTTCTTTGCATTGGTCGCTTGAGAAGCCTTTCTTATCTCTCCTTGCTATTCTTTGGAACTCTGCATTCAGACGCTTTTATCTTTCCCTTTCTCCTTTGCTTTTTGCTTCTCTTCTTTTCTCAGCTATCTGTAAGGCCTCCTCAGACAACCATTTTGCCTTCTTGCATTTCTTTTTCTTCAGAATAGTTTTGGTCACTGCCTCCTGTACAGTGTTACAAACCTCTGTCCATAGTTCTTATGGAACTCTGTCTACCAGATCTAATCCCAAGAATCAATTTGTCATTTCTACTGTATAATCATAAGGCACTTGACTTAGGTCATATCTGAATGTCCTAATGGTTTTCCCTGCTTTTTTCAATTTAAGTCTAAGTTTCGCAATAAGGAGTTCATGATCTGAGCCACAGTCAGCATCAGGTCTTGTTTTTGCTAGCTGTATAAAACTTCTCCATCTTTGGCTGCAAAGAATATAATCAATCTGATTTCAGAACTGACCATCTGGTGATGTCCATGTGAAGAGTCATCTCTTGTGTTATTGGAACAGGGTGTTTACTATGACCAGTGCATTCTCTTGGCAAAACTCTGTTAGCTTTCACCTTGCTTCATTTTGTTCTCCAAGGCCAAACTTGCTTTGTTACTGCAGGTATCTCTTGACTTTGGAATACTTTTGCATTCCAATTCCCTATGATGAAAAGAGTGTATTTTTTGGTGTTAGTTCTAGAAGATTTTGTAGTTCTTCATAGAACAATTTGACTTCATCTTCTTTGACATTAGTGATTGAAGCACAGACTTGGATTACTGTGATGTTAATGGTTTGCCTTGGAGATGGACTGAGATTATCCTGTCATTTTTGAGGTTACACCCAAGTCTTGTATTTTGGACTCTTTTGTTGACTATGAGGGCCAATCCATTCCTCCTAAGGGATTCTTGCCCACCATAGTAGATATAATGTCATGTGAATTAAATTCATCCATTCCCATCCATTTTAGTTCACTGATTCCCAAAAGGTTTATGTTCACTCTTGCCATCTCTTGTTTGACCACATCTAATTTACCTCGATTCCAGGTTCCTATGTATTATCATTCTTTACAGTATCAGACTTTACCTTCATCACCAGACACATCCACACCTGGGCATTATTTCTGCTTTTACTCAGCCTCTTCATTCTTTCTGGAGCTATTTCTCTGCTCTTCACCAGTAGCATACCTAGGGGGCTCATCTTCTGCTTCTGATGTCATATCTTTCTGCCTTTTCGTACTGTTCATGGGGTTTTCAAAGCAAGAATACTGAAGTAATTTGCCATTCCCTTCTCCAGTGGATCATGTTTTGTCAGAACTCTCCACCATGACTTGTCCATCTTGGGTGGCCCTGCATGTCATGGCTCATAGTTTCATTGAGTTAGACAAGGCTGTAATCCATGTGATCATTTTGGTTAGTTTTATGTGATTGTTGTTTTCGTTCTGAAGGTCATGGGATTGCAGGTCTTGCTTCTTCTTTCTCCCCTCTGATGGATGAGGATAAGAAGCTTGTGCAAGCTTCCTGATGGGAGGGACTGGCTGTGGGGAAAACTTGGTCTTGCTCTGGTGGGCAGAGCCTTGCTCAGTAAATCTTCAGTTCAATTTTCTGCTAATGGGTGGGGCTGTGCTCCCTCCTTGTAGTTTGGCCTGAGTCAGCCTAGTTCTGCAGTCTGCAGTCTCTATGGTAAGGCTGCCATATAGTACACTTTATGATAGGGCTAATGGTGACCTCCTCCAAGAGGACTTATGCCAACACACCATGCCTCCCAAGACTGTTGCTGCCAGTGCCCCTATCCCCACAGCAGGCCACTGCTGACCCATACCTCCACAGGGGGCCCTCAAACACAGGCAGGTCTGATTCAGTCTCTTGTAGAGTCAGTACTTTTTCCCCCTGGGTCCTGGTGTATACAAGGTTTTGTTTATGCCCTCCAAGACTCTCTGGCCGGTATGAGGTTTATACATTACTACATACAAACAAAGCTATTGAAGGTGGTGGAATTCTAGCTGAGCTATTTCAAATCCTAAAAGATGCTGTTAAAGTACTGCACTCAATGTCAGGAAATTTGGAAAACTCACCAGTGGTCACAGAACTGGCAAAGGTCAGTTTTCCTTCCAATGCCAAATAATGTTTTTACTACTATACAATGGCCTTCATTTCACACGCTAGCCAGGTTATGCTCAAAAGCCTTCAAGCTAGGCTTCAGCAGTATGTGAACCAAGAACTTCCAAATATGCATACTGGGTTTAGAAAAGGTAGAGGAACCAATTGCCAGCATTGGTTAGATCATGAAAAAATCAAGGGAATTCCAGGAAAACATCTACCCCTGATTCCCTGATGCTGGGTAAAATTGAAGGCAAAAGGAGAAGGTCATAGCAGAGGATGAGATGGTTAGATAGCATCACTGATTCAATAGACATGAATTTGAGCAAACTGTGGGAGATAGTGAAAGACAGAGGTGCCAGGGGTGTTGCAGTTCATGGGGTGGCAAAGAGTCAGATACAACTTAGCTACTGAACAGCAACAAAAACTCATATACCTCCCTCAGCAAGCAATTTTGCATCCATCTATGTACAAAAGTACCTTTGTAGGAACAGTGGGATCCAGCACCTGATTCCTAAGGGCTCGGGAAGAATATTATTCACCTATATTTCAGATAATAGCCACTCAGTCATTGATCCCAGCTGTGGACTCTGAAAGGCACCATGAACCAATTCCAGACTCTCTAGGCTATGGTCTGGGAGCTCCTAAAGAATGAACAGACAAATAATCACCCACAAGTGAGAGATTCTTTGTGGAAGTCCAGGAGTCCAGTAGAGAATTCCCAGCACACTTTCAGAGAAGAAAGTCACAGATTATACGCATTGCAAAGGATGAGGAACATCTTTACTTTACCAGTGTTCAGTGTCAAGAGAATCCTTATTGAATCATGATTTCTTCTGCAGTGAAAAGTGAGAGTGTGTGACTGAGTGCATGACTTCTCCAGTTGTCCAAGATACTACCAAAGATATCAATTTCTCTCTCACTCCATGTGGAGTCCTGGGCTTTGAGCTGGACAACTCTACAGGGCAGTGAGCAGCTAGACGAATAGCAGCCAAGGTTTGGAAAGCATCAAAGAAAGGGAATCCTAATAATGACTCCACTAGGAGGCCCACCAATGAGCCCCTGAGACTTCTCATATGCAAATCTACCCAAATAGGCCAAGGACATCTCAGTGCCTCACTCACATCACCCTTCACCTTATGGCTGATCCCCTCTGGGCACTCTGAATGACACTAAGAGTGAGTTTTGGCAGATGGCTAGTGAGTATGTGTAGAAAGCTCACTCAAATCTGCAGGCCAAGGAGAGACCACAGTCTGGGCATTTAGCACTTNTCCAATGCCAAATAATGTTTTTACTACTATACAATGGCCTTCATTTCACACGCTAGCCAGGTTATGCTCAAAAGCCTTCAAGCTAGGCTTCAGCAGTATGTGAACCAAGAACTTCCAAATATGCATACTGGGTTTAGAAAAGGTAGAGGAACCAATTGCCAGCATTGGTTAGATCATGAAAAAATCAAGGGAATTCCAGGAAAACATCTACCCCTGATTCCCTGATGCTGGGTAAAATTGAAGGCAAAAGGAGAAGGTCATAGCAGAGGATGAGATGGTTAGATAGCATCACTGATTCAATAGACATGAATTTGAGCAAACTGTGGGAGATAGTGAAAGACAGAGGTGCCAGGGGTGTTGCAGTTCATGGGGTGGCAAAGAGTCAGATACAACTTAGCTACTGAACAGCAACAAAAACTCATATACCTCCCTCAGCAAGCAATTTTGCATCCATCTATGTACAAAAGTACCTTTGTAGGAACAGTGGGATCCAGCACCTGATTCCTAAGGGCTCGGGAAGAATATTATTCACCTATATTTCAGATAATAGCCACTCAGTCATTGATCCCAGCTGTGGACTCTGAAAGGCACCATGAACCAATTCCAGACTCTCTAGGCTATGGTCTGGGAGCTCCTAAAGAATGAACAGACAAATAATCACCCACAAGTGAGAGATTCTTTGTGGAAGTCCAGGAGTCCAGTAGAGAATTCCCAGCACACTTTCAGAGAAGAAAGTCACAGATTATACGCATTGCAAAGGATGAGGAACATCTTTACTTTACCAGTGTTCAGTGTCAAGAGAATCCTTATTGAATCATGATTTCTTCTGCAGTGAAAAGTGAGAGTGTGTGACTGAGTGCATGACTTCTCCAGTTGTCCAAGATACTACCAAAGATATCAATTTCTCTCTCACTCCATGTGGAGTCCTGGGCTTTGAGCTGGACAACTCTACAGGGCAGTGAGCAGCTAGACGAATAGCAGCCAAGGTTTGGAAAGCATCAAAGAAAGGGAATCCTAATAATGACTCCACTAGGAGGCCCACCAATGAGCCCCTGAGACTTCTCATATGCAAATCTACCCAAATAGGCCAAGGACATCTCAGTGCCTCACTCACATCACCCTTCACCTTATGGCTGATCCCCTCTGGGCACTCTGAATGACACTAAGAGTGAGTTTTGGCAGATGGCTAGTGAGTATGTGTAGAAAGCTCACTCAAATCTGCAGGCCAAGGAGAGACCACAGTCTGGGCATTTAGCACTTCCCTTGGAAAAACAAAAGGGAAGGTCCCAGAACTTGGACTGCTGCATTGCAGAATTCAGAGAAGGCATACAAGCTTAAGAATTCTACCAGAAGATGGAGCGAGAAGCACAGAGCAGCTGTATTCATAGGTTAGTTAAGTCTAGAGGAGGTGACTGCTGCTTTAAATGCAAAGATAGCAATGCAAGATTTCAAGGAACACAAAGAATCAAGGAAACAAGACACCACTAAAGGATCATAAGGTTTTTCCAGTAATCAACTCAAAAAACATATAGTCAATTTACCTCATAAAGAATTTAAATAGCCATTTTAAGGAAACTCAATGAGCTACAAGAAAACACAGAAAGACAATTCAACAAAATCAGGAAAGCAGCACACAAACAAAATAAGAAATTTAACAAAGAGATAAAAAATCATTTAAAGAAAAAGAACCACATGGAATTTCTGGAGCTGACAAATACGGTGAATGAAATGAAAAAATACAATAGGGAGTGTCAAAATCAGAACAGGTCAATAAGAAGAAAAAAAACTGTAAAGTAGCAGACAGACTCTTCAAATAACCCAGCCAGAGAGGAACCAAAAAAAAAAGAATGTAAAAAAAGTAAAGAAAACCAATCTGAACTATGCACTATAATCAAAAGAGGCAATGAGCAAATTATAGAAATCCAAGAAGGAAAAGGGAACAAAAAGCTTATTTAAGAAAATAATGGCTGAAAACATCCCAAGTTTTGGGAGCAATTTACCACCTGAATCACAAAGGAAGCCCTCATGGAACTTCTAGGTCTCTAAATAAATACAAATCAAGATCTTCTCCAAGACATATTAAAATAAAACTGTCAAAAATCACACACAAAGAGAATCCTAAAATCATCAAGGGAAAAGAAGTTTATCACTTACATGGGAACCCTCATAAGGCTATTAGCAGATTTCTCGGGCCAGGAGACAATAGGATTATATATTCAAAATGCTGAAAGGAAGAAAAAAGGCTAAAAAAAAAAACTTTATCTGGTGAGGTAGTCCTTCAGAAACAAAGAATAGATATAGATATTTCCAGAAAAACAAAACTAAGGGATTTCATGATCACTAGACCTGCTTTATAAGGAATGTGGAAAATAGTTCTTGAAGCTGAAATAAAAGTACATTAATTAGTAACATGAAAATATATAAAATATAAAACACACTGTTAAAGGTAAGTATATAGTCAAATTCAGAATAACTTAATACTGTGATATAGTAGTGTATTAACCATTTAAATATTACTAATAAAGTTGAGGGATGAAGTATTACAAGTAGCTATACTTCCCTGGTGGCTCAGATGGTAAAGCGTCCACCTGCAATGTGGGAGACCCAGGTTCGATTCCTGGGTTGGGAAGATCCCCTGGAGAAGGAAATGGCAATCTACTCCAGCACTCTTGCCTGGAAAATCCTATGGACTGAAGAGCCTGATAGACTACAGTCCATGGGGTCGTAAAGAGTTGGACACTACTGAGCGACTTAAATCATTTTCTAATAAATATGCAATAGAAAGAGATAAATTGCAACATCAAAAACACCAAAGGAGGCAAAATTTCATTATTTTATGGCTGAATCATATTCCATTTCATATATACCAATATTCTTCATCCATTCATCTGTTGATATACACTTAGGTTGCTTCCATATTTTGTCAATTGTAAATAATGCAGCTATTAACATTGAGGTTCATGTACCTTTTCAAATTAATGTTTTTGGTTTTTTCACACATATTTCATTTTATTTTTTTAATCTCTTGGCCACACCACACAACAGATGGGATCTTATTTCCCCAACCAGGCATTGAACCCATGCCCCACACACTGAAAGTGCAGAGTCTTAACCACTGGACAAACAGAGAAGTCCCACCACCAAGAAAGTCCCTTTTTTCTTTCAAATATATATCCAAGAGTGGAATTGCTGGGTCATATGGTAGTTCTATTGTTAGTTTTTTAGAAACTGCCACACTGTTTTCCATAGTATCTACACCAATTCACATTCCCCCAACAGTGTACGAGGATACCCTTTTCTCAACATCCTCACCAACATTTGTTATTTGTTTTATTTTTGATGATAGACATTCTGATAGGTGTGAGGTAGTATCTTATTGTGCTTTTGATCTGCATTTCCTTGATGACTAGCAATACTGAGAATCTCTTCACATGGCTGTTGGCCATCTGCATGTCCCCTTTGGAAAAATATTGGGTCTATTTTGGTCTTTGGCCCATGTTTTAATAGGGTTGTATGCTTTTATGATATTGAGTTTTATGAGCTCTTTAGATATGTTGGAAAATAATCCTTTATCAGTCGTATCATTTGCAAATAATTTCTCCTATTCAGTAGGTTGTCTTTACATTTTGTTTGAGGTTTCCTTTGTTAGGCAAAAGCTTTTAAGTGAATTAGATCCCATTTGTATATTTTTGCTTTTATTTCTTTTACTTTGGGAGACAGATAAAAAAATATATTGTTGCAATTTATGTCAAAGTGTGTTCTGCCTATGTTTTCCTCTAACAGTTTTATAGTATCAGTCTTAGGCTTAAGTCTTTAATCCATTTTGAGTTATATTTCTATATGATGTTAGTCAGTGAAGTGTTAGTCACTCAGTTGTATCTGACTCTTTGCAACCCCATGGATTGTCACCTGCCAGTCTCCTCTATCCATGGAATTCTCCAGGCAAGAATACTGGAGTGGGTTGCTATTCCCTCCTCCAGGGGATTTTCCCAACCTGGGGATTGAACTCAGGTCTCCTGCATTGCAGGCAGACTCTTTACCGTCTGAGAATGGGTAGCCATTCCCTTCTCCAGGCGACCTTCCCAACCCAGGGATCGAACCCAGGTCTCCTTCATTGGAGTCAGACTCTTTACCATCTGAGCCACCAGCAAAGCCCATATTGCTCTAATTTCATTCTTTTATATGTGGCTGTCCAGCTTTGAGACTGTTTTTTCTCCATTGCATGTTCTTGTCTCTTGTTGTAAATGAATTGACCAGAAGTGTGTGGGTTTATTTCTGGACTTTTTATTCTGTTCCAATGATCTATGTGTCTGTTTTTTGTGTCTGTATCATACTGTTTTGATGACTGTAGTTTTGTAGTACTGTCTGAAGTCAGGGAGCCTGATTCTTCCAACTCTGTCCTTTCTCTAAATTATATTTGTTATTCAGGACCTTTTCTGTTTCCATATGAATTTTTAATTTTTTTGTTCTAGGTGAGTGAAAAATACCATTGTTATTTTGACAGATGTTGTACTGAATCTATAGATTGCTTTGGGTAGTATGGTCATTTTGATAATATTAATTCTTCCAATTTCAAGAGCACAGTCTATCTTTCCATTTGTTGTGCCATAGTCAATTTCTTTCATCAGTCTCATAGTTTTCTGAGTTCAGGTCTTATATCTCCTTAGGTAAACTTATTCCAAAGTATTTTATCCTTTTTAATGCAACAGTGAGATTGTTTCCATAATTTCTCTTTCTGATAGTTCACTGTTACTATATAGAAACGCAACAGATTTTTGTATGTTTTGTATCCTGCAATTTTACCAAAATTTTTTAAACTTTTATTTTCCATTGAAATATAGTTGACATAATCTACAATATATTTTTTAAACCCTTATACAACTTAACAGAAAAGGAAACAACCCAATTTAAAAATGAGGAGAGGCTCTGAATAGACATTTTTCCAAGTAAGACATACAAATGGCCAACAAGTACAGGAAACATCACTAATCATCAAGAAAACACAATCAAAATTACAATAAACTATCACCTCACACCTGTAAGAATGGTTATTACCAAACAACAACAACAACAACAAGAAATAACAAATGTTGACAAGAACTTGGAGAAAAGGGAGCCCTTATGTACTGCTGGTGTGTGTGTGTGTGTGTGTGTGTGTGTGTGTGTGTGTGTGTTAGTTGCTCAGTAGTGTCCAAGTCTTTGCAACCCCACAGACTAGCTGGCCAGACTCCTTTGTCCATGTAATTCTCCAGGTAAGAATACTTGACTGAGTAACCATTCCCTTCTTCAGGGGATCTTGACAACCCAGGGATCAAACCTGGGTCTCCCGCACTGCAAGCAGATTCTTTACCATCTGAGAGCTGCAGTTCATGGGGTCGCAAAGAGTCGGACATGACTGAGCAACTGAACTGAACTGAATGTAAGTTTCCATGTTACTCTTTCCATACATCTCACCCTCTTCTCCCCTCTCGCCATGTCCATATGACTATTCTCTATGTCTGTTTCTCCATTGCTGCCCCGTAAATAAATTCTTCAGTTCCATTTATCTAGATTCCTTATATGTGTGTTAGAATCTGGTATTTGTCTTTCTCTTCCTGACTCACTTCATTCTGTATAATAGGTCCTAGTTTCATCCACTTCATTAAAACTGACTGAAATGCATTTCTTTTTAGGGCTGAGTAATTTTCCATTGTGTATATGTACCATGACTTCTTTATCCATTCATCTGTTAATAGACATCTAGGTTGTTTCCATGTTCTAGCTATTGTAAATAGTGCTGCAATGAACAATGGAATACATGCATCTTTTTTGATTTTGGTTTCCTCAGAGTATATGTCTAGGAGAGGGATTGCTGGGTCATATGGTGGGGTTTTTCCCTAGTTTTTAAAAGAATCTCCATACTGTCTTCTCTAGTGGTTCTTTAAATTTACTTTCCCTTTTCTCCACACCCTCTTTAGCATTTATTGTTTGTAGACATTTTCCATGATGGACATTCTTACCAGTGTGAGGTGATATCTCATTGTAGTTTTGATTTGCATTTCTCTAATAATGAACAATGTTGGGCATCTTTTCATGTGTTTGTTAGCCATCTGTATGTCTTCTTTCGAGAAATGTCTGTTTAGGTCTTTTGTCACCTTTTGATTGGGTTGTTTGTTTTTCTAACATTGAGTTGTATGAACTGCTTGTATATTTTGGAAATTAATCCTTTGTCAGTTGTTTCATTTGCTATTATTTTCTCCCATTCTTAGGGTTGTCTTTTCACCTTGCATACAGTTTCGTTTGCTGTGCAAAACTTTTAAGTTTAACCAGATCCCACTTGTTTACTTTTGTTTTTATTTCCATTACTCTAGGAGGTGGGTCATACAGAATCTTGCTTTGATTTGTGTCATTGAATGTTCTGCCTATGTTTTCCCCCAAGAGTTTTACAGTGTCTGGTCTTACATTTAGGTCTTTAATCCATTTTGAGCTTATCTTTGTGTATAGTGTTAGAAAGTGTTCTAATTTCATTCTTTTACATGTAGCTATCCAGTTTTCTCAGCACCATTTATTAAAGAGGCTGTCTTTGCCCCATTGAATATTCTGGCCTCCTTTGTCAAAAATAAGGTACCCATAGGTGCATGGGTTTATTTCTGGGTTTTCTGTCTTGTTCCATTGGTCAATATTTCTGTGTTTTTTGTTGGTTGTTTTTTTTTTTTTTTTTTNGTCAGTGAAGTGTTAGTCACTCAGTTGTATCTGACTCTTTGCAACCCCATGGATTGTCACCTGCCAGTCTCCTCTATCCATGGAATTCTCCAGGCAAGAATACTGGAGTGGGTTGCTATTCCCTCCTCCAGGGGATTTTCCCAACCTGGGGATTGAACTCAGGTCTCCTGCATTGCAGGCAGACTCTTTACCGTCTGAGAATGGGTAGCCATTCCCTTCTCCAGGCGACCTTCCCAACCCAGGGATCGAACCCAGGTCTCCTTCATTGGAGTCAGACTCTTTACCATCTGAGCCACCAGCAAAGCCCATATTGCTCTAATTTCATTCTTTTATATGTGGCTGTCCAGCTTTGAGACTGTTTTTTCTCCATTGCATGTTCTTGTCTCTTGTTGTAAATGAATTGACCAGAAGTGTGTGGGTTTATTTCTGGACTTTTTATTCTGTTCCAATGATCTATGTGTCTGTTTTTTGTGTCTGTATCATACTGTTTTGATGACTGTAGTTTTGTAGTACTGTCTGAAGTCAGGGAGCCTGATTCTTCCAACTCTGTCCTTTCTCTAAATTATATTTGTTATTCAGGACCTTTTCTGTTTCCATATGAATTTTTAATTTTTTTGTTCTAGGTGAGTGAAAAATACCATTGTTATTTTGACAGATGTTGTACTGAATCTATAGATTGCTTTGGGTAGTATGGTCATTTTGATAATATTAATTCTTCCAATTTCAAGAGCACAGTCTATCTTTCCATTTGTTGTGCCATAGTCAATTTCTTTCATCAGTCTCATAGTTTTCTGAGTTCAGGTCTTATATCTCCTTAGGTAAACTTATTCCAAAGTATTTTATCCTTTTTAATGCAACAGTGAGATTGTTTCCATAATTTCTCTTTCTGATAGTTCACTGTTACTATATAGAAACGCAACAGATTTTTGTATGTTTTGTATCCTGCAATTTTACCAAAATTTTTTAAACTTTTATTTTCCATTGAAATATAGTTGACATAATCTACAATATATTTTTTAAACCCTTATACAACTTAACAGAAAAGGAAACAACCCAATTTAAAAATGAGGAGAGGCTCTGAATAGACATTTTTCCAAGTAAGACATACAAATGGCCAACAAGTACAGGAAACATCACTAATCATCAAGAAAACACAATCAAAATTACAATAAACTATCACCTCACACCTGTAAGAATGGTTATTACCAAACAACAACAACAACAACAAGAAATAACAAATGTTGACAAGAACTTGGAGAAAAGGGAGCCCTTATGTACTGCTGGTGTGTGTGTGTGTGTGTGTGTGTGTGTGTGTGTGTGTGTGTTAGTTGCTCAGTAGTGTCCAAGTCTTTGCAACCCCACAGACTAGCTGGCCAGACTCCTTTGTCCATGTAATTCTCCAGGTAAGAATACTTGACTGAGTAACCATTCCCTTCTTCAGGGGATCTTGACAACCCAGGGATCAAACCTGGGTCTCCCGCACTGCAAGCAGATTCTTTACCATCTGAGAGCTGCAGTTCATGGGGTCGCAAAGAGTCGGACATGACTGAGCAACTGAACTGAACTGAATGTAAGTTTCCATGTTACTCTTTCCATACATCTCACCCTCTTCTCCCCTCTCGCCATGTCCATATGACTATTCTCTATGTCTGTTTCTCCATTGCTGCCCCGTAAATAAATTCTTCAGTTCCATTTATCTAGATTCCTTATATGTGTGTTAGAATCTGGTATTTGTCTTTCTCTTCCTGACTCACTTCATTCTGTATAATAGGTCCTAGTTTCATCCACTTCATTAAAACTGACTGAAATGCATTTCTTTTTAGGGCTGAGTAATTTTCCATTGTGTATATGTACCATGACTTCTTTATCCATTCATCTGTTAATAGACATCTAGGTTGTTTCCATGTTCTAGCTATTGTAAATAGTGCTGCAATGAACAATGGAATACATGCATCTTTTTTGATTTTGGTTTCCTCAGAGTATATGTCTAGGAGAGGGATTGCTGGGTCATATGGTGGGGTTTTTCCCTAGTTTTTAAAAGAATCTCCATACTGTCTTCTCTAGTGGTTCTTTAAATTTACTTTCCCTTTTCTCCACACCCTCTTTAGCATTTATTGTTTGTAGACATTTTCCATGATGGACATTCTTACCAGTGTGAGGTGATATCTCATTGTAGTTTTGATTTGCATTTCTCTAATAATGAACAATGTTGGGCATCTTTTCATGTGTTTGTTAGCCATCTGTATGTCTTCTTTCGAGAAATGTCTGTTTAGGTCTTTTGTCACCTTTTGATTGGGTTGTTTGTTTTTCTAACATTGAGTTGTATGAACTGCTTGTATATTTTGGAAATTAATCCTTTGTCAGTTGTTTCATTTGCTATTATTTTCTCCCATTCTTAGGGTTGTCTTTTCACCTTGCATACAGTTTCGTTTGCTGTGCAAAACTTTTAAGTTTAACCAGATCCCACTTGTTTACTTTTGTTTTTATTTCCATTACTCTAGGAGGTGGGTCATACAGAATCTTGCTTTGATTTGTGTCATTGAATGTTCTGCCTATGTTTTCCCCCAAGAGTTTTACAGTGTCTGGTCTTACATTTAGGTCTTTAATCCATTTTGAGCTTATCTTTGTGTATAGTGTTAGAAAGTGTTCTAATTTCATTCTTTTACATGTAGCTATCCAGTTTTCTCAGCACCATTTATTAAAGAGGCTGTCTTTGCCCCATTGAATATTCTGGCCTCCTTTGTCAAAAATAAGGTACCCATAGGTGCATGGGTTTATTTCTGGGTTTTCTGTCTTGTTCCATTGGTCAATATTTCTGTGTTTTTTGTTGGTTGTTTTTTTTTTTTTTTTTTTGCCAGTACCATACTGTCTTGATGACTGTAGCTTTGTAGTATAATCTGAAGTCAGGAAGGTTGATTCCTCCAGCTCCATTCTTCTTTCTCAAGACTGCTTTGTCTATTCGGGGTCTTTTATGTTTCCATATGCATTGTAAAACTTTTTGTTCTAGTTCTGTGAAAAATGCCATTGGTAATTTGATAGGGATCACACTGAATCTGTAGATTGCATTTGGTAGAATAGTCATTTTCAAAATATTGATTCTTCCTACCCAGGAACATGGAATATCTCTTCATCTGCTTATGCCATCTTTGATTTCTTTCATTCAGTTCAGTTCAGTCACTCAGTCATGTCTGACTCTTTGCGACCCCATGAATCACAGCATGCCTGGCCTCCCTGTCCATCACCAACTACCGGAGTTCACTCAGACTCACATCCATCAAGTCAATGATGCCATCCAGCCATCTCATCCTCTGTCGTCCCCGTCTCCTCCTGCCTCCAATCCCTCCCAGCATCAGAGTCTTTTCCAATGAGTCAACTCTTTGCATGAGGTGACCAAAGTACTGGAGTTTCAGCTTTAGCATCAGTCCTTCCAAAGAAATCCCAGGGCTGATCTCCCTCAGAATGGATTGGTTGGATCTCGTTGCAGTCCAAGGGACTCTCAGGAGTCTTCTCCAACATCACAGTTTTAAAGCATCAATTCTTCGGCACTCAGTCTTCTTCACAGTCCAACTCTCACATCCATACATGACCACAGGAAAAACCATAGTGTCTTATAATTTTCTGTATTCAGTTCTTTTGTCCTTCACTAAGTTTATTCCTAATTATTTAATTCTTTTTGTTGCAGTGGTGAATGGGATTGATTCCTTAATTTCTCTTTCTGAGTTTTCATTGTTAATGTATAAAAATGCAAGTGATTTCTGTGTATTGATTTTGTATCCTGAAACTTCGCTAAATTCACTTATTAGCTCTAGTAATTTTCTGATACTACCTTTAGGATTTTCTATGTATAGTATCATGTTACCTGCAAACAGTGAGAGCTTTACTTCTTTTCCCATCTGGATTCCTTTTATTTCTTTTTCTTCTCTGATTGCTGTTGCTAGGACTTCCAAAACTATGTTGAATAATAGTGGCAAAAGTGGACACCCTTGTCTTGTTCCTAATCTTAGGAGTATGCTTTCAGTCTTTCACCACTGAGAATAATGTTTGCTGTAGGCTTATCATATATGGCTTTTAGTATGTTGAGGTAGGTTCTTCTATGCCCATTTTTTGAAGATTTTAAATCATAAATGAGTGCTGAATTTTGTCAAAGGCTTTTTCTGCATCTATTGAGATGAACATATGGTTTTTACCTTTCAATTTGTTAATATGGTGTAATACATTGATTTGCATATATTGAAGAATCCTTGCATCCCTGGAATAAACCCAACTTGATCATGGTGTATGAACTTTTTGATGTGTTGCTGAATTCTGTTAGCTAAAATTTTGTTGAGGATTTTTGCATCTATGTTCATCAGTGATATTNAGTGAAGAGGAGCTAAAAAGCCTCTTGATGAAAGTGAAAGAGAAGAGTGAAAAAGTTGGCTTAAAGCTCAACATTCAGACAATGAAGATCATGGCATCTGGTCCTATCACTTCATGGGAAATAGATGGAGAAACAGTGGAAACAGTGGCTGACTTTATTTTGAGGGGCTCCCAAATCACTGCAGATGGTGACTGCAGCCATGAAATTAAAAGAAGCTTACTCCTTAGAAGAAAAGTTGTGACCAACCTAGATAGCATATTAAAAAGCAGAGACATTACTTTTCCAACAAAGGTCCATCTAGTCAAGATTATGATTTTTCCTGTGGTCATGTACGGATGTGAGAGTTGGACTGTGAAGAAGGCTGAACGCTGAAGAATTGATGCTTTTGAACTGTGGTGTTGGAGAATACTCTTGAGAGTCCCTTGGACTGCTAACCAGTCCATTCTGAAGAAGATCAATCCTGGGATTTCTTTGGAAGGAATGATGCTAAAGCTGAAACTCCAGTACTTTGGTCACCTCATGCAAAGAGTTGACTCATTGGAAAAGACTCTGATCCTGGGAGGGATTGGAGGCAGGAGGAGAAGGGGATGTCAGAGGATGAGATGGCTGGATGGCATCACTGACTCAGTGGATGTGAGTCTGAGTTAACTCTGGGAGTTGGTGATGGCATGCTGCGATTCAGGGGCTTGCAAAGAGTCAGACACGACTGAGCGACTGAACTCACTGAACTCACTGATGGTTAGTTCTCTGGTAGTCTAGGGTCTTGGAGTCAGTACTCCCACTCCAAAGGCTAAGGGCTTGATATCTGGTTAGGAACAAAAATTCCACAAGTGGTTTGTTATGGCATTAAGTAAAATTAAAACAAATACCCCAAAACAAGAAACCAAAGATGAACCCTAGACAAATGGCAGTTACAAAATAAGGCAAATAATAATTAAAATAAGGGAATATACATTACACCCATAAGAAAAGTCAAAACAGTTCAGCAAAAATAAAGCACAGTAGATTGACCCAGCAAACAATGGAAATCAAAAATTATTTTTACCAGTTAAGAACAAAACTAACTAAAGCACAACCTGGAAGACAAACCTAAAACAAGGCGCCAAGTGGGGAATAAAGCAATAAAACAAAACTAACAAATATTTTGAGAGGAAAGAAAAGAAAGAAT